>JAVTVJ010000592.1:1200000-1633033 GCA_034509425.1 Eopsaltria australis
AGCTGCTTTGTTCAGTTTAACATTGCAGATATTCAGCCCAGGCACATGGAGGACAGTGCAGCAGCTCATTTCCTACTTCATGCATTCCACTTTTCAGCACACATTTCTTAAGCCCTGAAATAGACCTTTATTTGGTAATGCATAACTGAAGGTAACAGGCTCTGTTTCCTTTCAGCTTCTTCTAACACCAGGGCTTCACAAGGATCCTTTACTCAGTTTCTAGTCTGTATTTTATTTCACTGAAGCTCATTAGGAGAACATGTTTAAAGCTAAAGCAGGCTACAAGCTACACGAGGCAGCATGACAAAGAAATAAATTTGCAAGCATGAGTCATGGTTTATTTCCCAAGAACAGTTTTCTCCCTTTGAAGCTGACAAGTGGTAGGGAGAGCAGCCTACCTATAAAGAATATAGTTCTTTAGATTCTTGCTGGGGATGTATGGCACCAATGGGAGGGCTAGGGGCCGCTGTTAATCCTTCCTGCTGTTAAAAATAACCTTTGTGTGGAGCCGGGTCTATCTGTAACCCCCCTCTACCGGGACCCATCCTTTCATGAGGAGCAGTGCAGGAAGCTTTTCCAAGGCTGGGTGCACCATTTGCACACATTAACTGCTCCTCATTGTGTCCTTTGAATGGATCAACAGCACACAGGCTTTCTGCTGATATGAGGAGCACAAGCACCCTCCCTAACCTGCCAAGAAGTTATCTGGTTCCACTGTCATTCAGAGGGAGGTTTATAAGAAAATCGTTCTCCATCAAATTGCAGCATAACCAGGAAAGTTACTGTGCTTGTGAATACGGACTTCGCTTTTCATTACTGTGATATCTGTTCAGCTGCACTGTTTTGATCCAAGCATTGTTTGTTACGTATATATCCCAACAAGGTAATTTTGGTGGTTTATACACTCCCACATCATAAGAGGGGGAAGGCAGAAAAGAAAGAACTGGTGTTAACACGACCATTACACAGCTCCCTGGTTACTGAAACAAAATCTAAGGGGACTATGTACCTATGCACATCAGCATTTTCTTCTGCTGGCTTTGCCTTATCTCCTCAGATCCACAGACAGTTACACTTCTTTTACCACCAGTATGCATTAAGCATGGACACAAAGAGCTTGAGACCTATTAACCCTCTCTGCAGAAATAAATACTTTCTGTGTGCCATTTATACTGGTATTTTGTATTACGTAAAATGCAGAAATTTGCAAGTCTGAACGCCCACATGGTCCCACCCACTCTTGACCTTATATAATATTTTGAAAATATATTCTAGTATGTAACACTACACATCTGATGATGTGCAAGCAGATAAAACATTCAAGAGCATTCACGGCAACCCTAGCAGAATTTGCACGCTTAGTTTCAGTAGTCTGGTAACATTACCCCCAATGACAAATACTTTATTGTCATAGAAACTCAAATGCACACGTATCTTTCTTTTCCTGTATCTCCTGAGGGAGTTGTTCTGTTTGATGCTAAGTAACCATTATGACCATAATCTGTTTTCTGTGATGATTATTGTTATCATTATTATTGCTTTAGGTAATTCTAGGAATTCTACTTCCTCCTTCAATCCTCAGCTTGGAATTCAAGAACAAAGATGATATGCCCTACATGACCCAGGCCAACGAGATTCATCTACAAGAAAAGGATCCAGAGGAACCAGAGAAGCCAGTGAAAGAAAAAGATGAGGAAGACATGGAACTCACTGTAAGTGCTCACAATAAATCACCAGCCTCAGTGCTGTCAGTTTGTCATTCCTACCTCTGTAGGCATTGCAGACCATCTGATGGCTAATTACAGCACATGATAGGACCCCAGTCTTCACACTCCCCTCTCCTCCATGGGACTCAAGCCACACAAGTTGCCATCATTTTGTCTCCATATTGCAGCATTGCATGGTGATGCTGTGCTGTAATACCCTCAATACTTTCACTCAATTTGATGCCACGTTGTCTGAACTATGTGAATGGGATTTCAGAAGCACTCAGTCATGATAAATGACCTCTCTGGTGGAAAAGGGCTCATCTTTGGTTAGAAATGCCCAAAGATTCATGGAAGCCAGAGATCTGAGTTTTTTTTCTTTTAGTTGACTTCACTAGAGAGCAAGAAAGAATGCAAACAAGCCAGAAAAACTATGAAAACTTACTCTAAAATTCATTTTGTACTTGTGGTCATTGCCTTTCACACAAACACACATCCAGACACATTATCAAGCATCTAGACAGCTCCACTTCTACAATTCAACAGAATTGTGTAAAGAGGGACATGTCAGTATTAGTAACATTGCCTTTGAGGAATAACTTACACCACAAAGAATCAGACAGCTAAAGCTCTGAAAACTACACTAGTCATCTACCTCCTGTCTCTTGTTCTCACACTTTTTATCTTGGGCAGTTATCATACAGACTACTATATCTGCTTTAGTTTAGTTTGGTTTGCATTTGTTTGAGCTTGATTGTGGTGTCTTTGAAAGGCTTAAAACTCAGCCCCAGTTGGTCAGGATAGAGGCACAGAAGTAAAAGGAATTTGCCTGGTTACAAAAACAAAAACAAAAACAAAAACAAAAAAACCCAGACTGTTTCCCACAGGCAAACAGCAGGAGCTGCCCAAAGGAGCCCGGCTGCAGGCAGGCAGAAGGACCTGCCTACAGGACCCACTATGCAGGCAAGCCGAAGGAGCAGCCCACAAGACCCACCTACAGGACCCGTTTGCAGGCAAGAACCTGGCTGTTGGGAAGGACCAGAAGCCAGAATAGCGGCAATGGGGCATTCTCTGCTTGTTAACTATTGATTGCAATTTACTAATTCTTGGCTTCTGATCCACTTATGAAGTGCCTATTCAAATCAAATAAGCACTTTGCAAGCTGCCTTTTACCTGGAAATGGCAAGAAATTTGGGGAAGATGTGTTTTCCATCTCACTGTAGTTATCCCAGCTCCTGGTTTCTTGTCTACAATACTTTTTCCTTTTTCCCTTCTGACTCCTGCTGCAAGTAAGTGATGTGTACAGTGGATCTGCTATTCCTGATTAACCTTAGCTGTTCCCCCTCTTCTCCCTTCCATGTGCTCACAGTCCTATTGCTCTTTTCTGTCACTGACTCTTCCCTTAATTCCTTCAGATTCAGTGTATCAGTCTAGTGAAGTTTCAGACATTTAAAACCTTTTCTGTAAAATAAGATTTGTTCCTGTGGAGTCCAGCAAGTTTAGAAACAATATCTTTGGTACAGCACTGCTCACTTAGTATTTCTGCATGTAATCTATACCATACTGTAGAACTTCTAACACTGCTGTTTCACTCAGGTGCCCCTCAATGGTGAGGAGAGATGAACTGGTAGCAGAGAGATCTTTGCATGTCTGTGGCTCGATGCCACAGGCAGTTACATTTACTCACCTGACATGTTTTAAATATATGAAAATACTTTAGACTGAAGTTTCATGTTGTTCCAGCCTTTGTCAAATGGTCTGGCATAAAAGTTAGGTTTCTTTTCCACTGATCAGAGGATGCCTGAAAGATGTTTCGGGAAGTGCCTTTGTGAAGTTTCCCTTTAGCCATGGTATCCTTTAGTGTATTAAGGATACCTTATAAATAGCTCAATAAGATTAATAATTTATTGTGCTGGGATATCATAAATGTTTAATCCATTGCTGAACTTGGAATCAATAGATCAGTCACTCACCTAACCTGAGCTTTGTTCAGCATAAAGATTAACAAACAAAAGTAACATTAAAAAATAATTTTAATCTCAAAGTTCCTTTTCTGACAAATGATATATAATTGAAATAATCTTCCTGATTCTCCTCCTAATCATTCCCAATGAATACTTGTCAAGTCTCTGTATTCATCATGTCACACCCATATTCTTCGTGCTAAAATGAAGATAAAGAGGTCTTATCAAGACAAGGTATGTTCATTGATTTCCTGTGTGTGTCATGAACTGCTAAGCCCAGGTGACTAAAGATAGGCCAAGGAGTCAGTTTCTTCTTCTGTACTGCACTTGTGCAGAGTGCACAAGGCACAGGGCCACAATGATCTTTTCACTATTTTACACCTCATTTGCACAGAATAATGTAATCAGCAGACTAGAGCAACAGTGAAGAAGTCTCCACATGGGTGCATCTGCATGCAAGTATGTATTTGCTTAATGGTCCTCTTAAAGGGTCTGGTGGGCAACTGAGCATATGGATGTACTGTGAAGATGTTGTGTTTATTCACTGTGAACTACTTGTTATTCACACCTGCTTTTGACTTTATAACAGATACATGAGAGTGATAGGCCCACATTTCTTTAGCACCTAGATGCTAAGAAACAGGCTTATAGCACCTACTCACAAAACCACATTTGAATACTGCTCTCATCTGTGCTCCTCATCTCCAGGAAATTTACCACAATTTATGCACGGAGCTGCCAGTCATTAATCCTGAATATTAAACACAGAGGAGTAGAAGGGCACTGGAGTCTAAAGGCCAGAGACATTTTCTATTTGTACAGTGTCCTAATCAAGGCCTTAATTGCTAAAATTTAGGTCAGTCAGAAGCCCCAGAAATCTACCTGCCTCCCAAAATAACCCTGATTCTGGAAGCCATAACAAGGAACATCTTTAATCCTATTCAGTGCTTCCCTAGTAAATGGTTTTATTTCAGAACAGAGAATAACTCATCTAAGTCCTTTAAAAGGTGTGTCAGTTGTTTTGTTCATTTTGCTGTGATTTTCCACAATAAATAGGAAGTTTGGACTTTCATGGGCATCATTGAGTTAGTCTGAGAACTTTTCAGCAGCAGCTGAAAAGTTCTGTTGGCCTCTGGGATCACATTAGTTCATCTGTAGTATGTATGCTTGGCCTTTTCTCCATGGCAGGAAATAACTAAATATTAATCATATCACTAAAAATACAGTTCTTAATGCAGAAAAGTCTGAAGATCCATGTCCAAGTCCCTCTGGCCCAACTCACTCTTCCCAGTGGACAACAACTCTCACAGCATCTCACATGCCAGCAGCAAGGCACCCCTTCAGCTCATCTGGAAAACAGAATTGGGAGACACTGCTGGTGATCCTCTCCATAAGGAGAGGTTCTCTCTTCCTCCGAGGAGTTTGGAAATCCTCCATACCACCACCACCACCACGCATATGCCCTGGCACAGTCTGTGTTCTTTGCTCTGCTCAGCAGACAGGATGACTGATCTCCTGGCACTTCAGTCCTGTTCCTCTGTGCTAACTGTAGCCACCAAGCATGTGCAAAATCTAATTGTACACATCTGTAAATCAAAGGCATTAAAATATTTTTCTACCAGTGTTTCAGGGCAGAGAACAGTAATCCTAGAACAACTGCCATGGGGGCAGCATTTTCACACATAGTGTAGGATCCAGTGGGGTGTGCTGAGGGAGGTGTGTCTACACAGCTACTTGTCATTTCCACACCAGTTCTCTGTGAAATGGGGTAAGTCTCTATATAGCATGTAGATTTCACTCAGGATGAAATTGGAAGAGTCTGTATTCGTTCCAGCAAGACTGAAAATTCTGTTACTTAATTATAAAACACATGAACACAGTATAGGAAAATTAACATATATTAATGCAAAAATGTATAACCCCAAACTCTCCCCTGGTAATTCATTATCAGCAAACAGTCCTCAATTACATAAAACCAAATCTGGCCCAACAACAGCAAAACAAACCAGATTAATAAAATCTCCATGTAAAAACTATGCAAGCATCAATCCCTCCAGGCTAAAATGATGCAGTTGTACTGTACTTCACAATGAGGTTGAGCTGCTGTCGAGCTTACCTTGCATGACTCATGGTGAATCATGGACAAAATCATGTATTAGAGAAAGAGATGCCGCCCACACAGAGCAGTGTGTTGAGTTGTTCCCACCCAACTGCGTCCCACTCCAGGGAAAACATTTGTTCACATTTGGCACTGCAATTATTCTGTTAACACAGTTTCTTGGGTTATTTCTGAATGTTTTTAATGGGGAAGCTTTTCAGTTTGTTAATACTGAGGTATAATTAACAGTCGGGAACATCAGGTCAAACCTAATCCCTAGCCATCTCAGAGAAATTCCCCATCTGTAGCATGGGGGAGGGGAGAAGGTAGTATTATATGATGCAATTAATTCAAAAATAATTATAATAAGATAAAATTACAGTATCATTAGCAAGAAGAAAGCAGTAGCAAACAGGAAATCAGAATTCATAAGCTAAAGCATAAATCCAGATATTGAAAGACCATTATCATAAAAAAATCCACAACTCACTGATTCCATTGAGAATTAATTCTGTCTCAGAATTTGTAAATTTGTAAAATTGTGAAGGATTTGAACTCATAAAATAATCCCTTTCACTAAAGCACGGCATTACTCATTTGTTAAAGCACCGAGCATTCATTTTCAATCTGCTGCAAAATTCCTGAGCACCAGAGGACAGCAGAGACAAAGCCTTGGGAAAAGCTGCAGAAAATTCTGTAGCTCCAGATGGCAATTTTCCCTGAACAACGTCAGTAGGTAGAGAGAAGCAAACAAATTACTACCTTCTTGGGCTATAGTATTCCCAAAGCATTCAGATCATATTCAATTTTTTTACCCCCCCCCAAAAAAAAACCAATCCATGATGTAGATCAAAGGATCACTTTGATATTTTGGAGTTCAGACAATGATATCTTCGGTTGAGGTTGTGTAACTTGTGCTACTGTAGTTACATTCACTAAGTCTCATAACCATAAGAACCCTTCTCCTCTGCTTAACAGCCACTTCATCTTTTTCCTCTGTTATAAAAGTCTTGATGGACTTTAAAGGTGTTTTATGCGTTCTGTGAGAGCCAACAGGAGGTACATTTAAATTTTTAATGCTTAATGTTTTATCTGTATTTACCGAAATGAAATGAAAAATCTTCAGCCATTAAAGCTAAGGGAAATAGGTCAACTTTGTCAAAGCAGGCTATAAATCTTCAGACAGTCCCAGCAGGTTAGTTTTAGTGTAGTATACCTCTGTCCTGAATCTTTGTTCATTAAAACTGAGCATGGCAACACCTGTGTGTTGTCAGATTCAAGAATATAAGGGTCCACAAGGAAAGTAATAATACTAAAGGAAAAACTAACTGCCTAAATTAAATTAAAGAGAAGGAGCCATATGGGACCAAGCACAGTCCTAATTAGGTTACAAATATCTACACTGACTGAAAAAGAGTTTATCATTACAAATTACTATTTCACAGGAAAAAGACCTGTGTGATTAGCTCCACCTGAGGCTAGAAAAAGAAAGAAAAAGGTAGATTGTGATTCTTACTTTTAAATAAGTGAGAAGTGCATCACCAGTTGTAGGGCTCTAGAACCTGATCAGATAGCTCACTGAAGCCAGTAAGTTAAGTAAGTGCTGAGCATCCTGTTGAATCAGAGAGCACAGATACAGGGGCAAGAAGGACCTTTTTATTGAAAGACCATGTGTCTGGCATCTAATTGTTCCCTTAGTTTTCCACTATTTAAGTTGCAGATGAGGACAATGCTATATTCACAGATGATGGAAGTTTGCTTCAGTTAACATAAAAGCACCAGGGTGTTTTCATCTGCTTATAGAAAAGCATGAAAGAAGCATTTAAACAAATACATCATCAAGCAATCCCTGCATACTTAGATATGTATCAATTTCTGCAAATATTTCATGTACAGGGTGCTACATTCTACAGGTGCATCCACAAGCTGAATAGTAAGAACTTGCAAAGGGCACAGTGAGATAAAATCCAATCTTACTCTGTTGTTTACTAAATAATTGCTTCAGCATGAACATTTAATAGGCCACATTACACTTCAAATACAAAGGAACGCCTTCTTTTAAACACTAACTTCAGTGATTGTGATTTAGTCCTTCCACTTCTCTGCAGCTGATAATGAAAATTAAGAGTAAACAAACAAAATATTACCTTCTTTTGACTGTTAGATTTACGCTCATAGCTGAGGACATCTTAGATATGTGTTTCTGGAGCTCAGTGTAGCCCCTCAGTGGGTCTGAATTGCAGTGGTAACAGTGAGATCAAGCCTTGCAAAGGCAGCGCATGAGCAGTCTGGAACATCACTATGGAAGAAGCTACAATCATGTACATCAATATTTCAATTCAAGGCCTTTCTTCTGCAGTGAGCTCTACTAGTCAGTCCTCTTACATCCATGTAAGCTTCACTGTGGATTGTGGCCTGGGACATGAGATGGATCCAGTTATCAGCATAAGAAGTGACATTGTCTTCTCTGCTTCTAGTTCATCAACTACCAACTCATCTTTTCCCCTGTTGTTCCCTCTCAATCTCAGCCTTATGAACTTCTCTTTGCTTAAAAGCAAAACTTATCTGTTTTCTGTCTGCATCTGTTTATTGTATGAGGTACATCACAAAAAGCTGTTGTCAGGTAAAAGAGTTTCTGTCCATACAACAAAAAGGAGAAATATTCTCCACAACTTATTTTTTGTGAGAAATTTCACTCTCAAGCTGAGGGTTAAGGCTAAAGCTCTGACTTTCCATTTTGAAAGCATTAAACAGAAGCCTTTCTGCAAAAAAAGATTATTTGAAAGCAAAGCATTTTATGCCTAGCTATGGTCACCTGATTTTATCTGGAGATCAAGAACAGTTTTCTGTTGACATTTCAAAAAACAGTGTAATTTGTCTTTCACAAAGAAAGAAACACAAATATATCCTTTCTTGTAGGCAATGCTGGGACGAGGGAATGGAGAGTCCTCAAGGAAGAAAGAAGATGAGGAAGTTCAGAGCACTCACAGAATGATCCCCATTGGAAGAAAGATTTATGAGTTCTACAATGCCCCCATCGTGAAGTTTTGGTTTTACACTGTAAGAAATCTTTCCTGTTATATTAATAATGTTTGTACAAATACTGAAATTGAACTAAGGTAATTTTTTGTGTTTCATTGAATTCTACATTTATATGTATTGGAGGGCTTACCCATAAATAGTTTAATAAAAATATTTGGTGGAACTCTGCTAGCATTGCAAACCTTTCTATGACTTTTAAAGATTACCCTTTCAGTCAGGAAGCTAATGGATAAAATTTGAATGATTGTATATGTTTTTCTTTAAATAAAATGGTACAGGGCAGTTTGCTGTAGTTTTTCCAAGGAATTCCCTATAGGAGAATTCAAAATAAGATTACTTCCAATAGTAAGCCCAGAGGGAGGCTGCTCTGAATCAGAATGTGAATTATCTAATAACTGATGGAAAAAAAAAAGGTCTTTCGTTGGACCATTTTGATTATTCCTCTTTTGTCCAGACTACAGAGTGTCTCTCAGAGAAAATGTGCATGTAAGTACACACAAGATATCAGAGACATGAGTGACAGCCAATGTATATTTCTGAGGGATAAATTAGGTTAAATCAGTATATTCCCCCTGTGTTAGGAAGAAATGAACCTTGCAGAAGGAGCAGAAATAAATTTGTCATGTATTTTGACTACATTAAAATAGTACCAAAATTTTCACAGGGTTTTTTCTCAGCTGAATTAATAACTGCTATATTAAAATTACTATGTGGATAAAAAGCTTTTTGACAATTAGTCCTCAAGAATAGATATTAATTATTCATTATCAAGCTGGAAGCAAGGATTAGAAAGGATGCCATTAAGTTCTCTTCTGTATCAGGTGCTATCTGATATTTTTATTCAAAACTTGGATGATGGACTAGAGATTAGTTATTATTTTAGTTATTATTTTAGTTATTATTTAGTTATTATTAGTTATTTTGCAAATTGCAGTAGAATGTAGAAGGATAAGACTAAAAAGATCACAGAAAGTAATCCTTTCAGTTTTCTTGGCTGGAATATTCCATCCCAGTTCAGCTTCTGCATCATGTGACAAGTGATGGACTGGTTTGAAGGACATACACACAAAAAAAAAGAATGCTTCAAGAGGTTTGTAAAGCTTGACTTAAGGGGAGAGATTAAGGAAGTGAGAATGTAAAAAAAAGTCTGCAGAAGGAATGTAACAGTTTTCAAGTAAGTGTAGGTACCTTCAAATCCTTGCTGAATAGGACAAAAATAACACCCAGACAGTTCTAGGTATGAAGTTAGGAAACAGCTTCTAACTGCTCCAAGAAGTACTGTCATAGCTGTGTGAGGACATGCTAGATTTTCCATTATTAGTGATTTCTAAACTATCTTATCAAGACATACGTCCATTATTGTACACTGGATTTAATCCTGCCTCAGCCCAATGGAATTGTCCAGATGGTTTCAGGTGGTTTTTCCCAGTTATATTTTCCCTCATTCTGCTGAAAGCACAGCAAATCACAAAGAATGGATCCTTCTGCAAGTGACTTCTTACAAGAAAAATTGCCTTGCAGACATTGGGAACATCTCACATCAATTGAGCCTTAACTGTGGTGGACGCTGTCGACTAGCAGATAGTTTAACATCTTGGAGTAATTTATTGCTCAACTTGGTCGCCACGGAACATTAATCAAGCCCACAAGTCCAGGAACCACTAATCAGCAGCCTAGGCTCATTATCAATTGCAGTGTGTATTATGCACAAATAGAAAAGTCTTTACACTGCAAATGGAAAAAGCATCCTGGCTTTCCCTGTCAGTTCAATTTTTAAATGGGAGAGAGGAATCAATATTGCATTTCCATTTAGACTTGTTCCTACAGTTTTATGTCCTGAGGCAGGTCTCGATCCGGGTCATTTATTAAAACTGGATCTTGGATACACTGAACTTGGAGAGCAAGTTAAGGTGGATTCTAGCTGCCATGCATGACCCGTTGTGTATATTTAGAACTCCTGGGGACTAAAAGCAAATAAGTTTCAGAGAAGGGTTAAAATTGCATAGCCCACCACAATTTTGCAAATACGCAGGCACAAATAGTATTCATGGATTTCAAAAGAAATCATTCAAATTTTACATTCCACAGTCCAAAATGCATGTAAAAGGTCCTATGGCTATTGTATACCACTTAAAATAATTTGATTATTCTGCATTTACCTATCTCTATTACTATATAGCCGTGTTCATCTTTGTCCTTCAAATACACAAGAGTGAGTTAAATGAGATATTTGAGTAAGTAATATTTGGCTTGGCAGACACTAGACAACTTTTGCTCAAAAAAAATTCCAAAAAGTCCCAAGAGAGCCCAAAAATCAACATAAACAAACCAACAAACAACTCCCCACCAACTTTAGCTTTTCTCTCTAGGCACACAACAATTTCAAAAGTCAGCTACTTTGTTCTGTTTCATGACTGTTGCATTGGAAACCATGATGCAAATGTTTCATCTCAGATTGCTTGAGCAGAAGAGGATGATCTTCTCCTACTGTTGACTACTCCTACTGTCCTAATATCAAAAGAGAAAAAACTCTTACAACAGTGTTAAAATAGCAAAATAAAATGCAGGCCTTTATTGGAAGCTTCCAGGTGTCCTGGTGGTCATATGCTCATACAGCATTGGATTTCTACAATTTTTATAAGTTTAAAAAATTAGCATAGCAAATATTGTCCAATTTGAAGAATGGTTGGTTAGGTAATTTTCCCCAGATACTGCCCCACTGTAGTTGATTCAGGGCTTCTTGGCCCCATTTCATATTGTGTCTCCTCAGATTCTGACTGGAAAACAGAATGTCCTGGTCAGGCCTCTTCTTCTTAAGATTAAACAGTATTTCAGTAATGTGTTAGAATGTAAACTAACAGAAAGGGTAGCAAAAATACTAGTAACTCTATAACTATATAATAGTAGTCTAAAAAGCTACAAATATACGAAAAATACATTAAAAAAGCAAAATATTTAGGCATCACTTCTACTAGAATTAACTGAGATATTAGCAGGAAGTAAGAGGCCACATTTCTACCTCTTCTGATGAGGAAAGCTGCAGAGGAGTTGAGCCCCAAGTTAAAGTCCTTAGTTTCTTCAGGTACTGCTCTCAATGGTGACAATGGCAGCTCCTAGCTCTTTGTCCAGCCTTTGCCAAAGTAAGAAAAAATAGGGATAGGGTTCAGCTACTTCTGTAGTAGCACTTTTAAAGAATCTTGAGTACCTGCATGAACAGCTGCACTGAAGTTTGACCACAGTGTTGGATCAGTGTAGCCTCCTGGAAGGTAAGGGAGACTTAGAAGTGTGGGGAGGGAGAAGGAAGGTGTCATTCACTATTTGAAGGGCTTGATTCTTGGGTTAAAGTGGAGATGTTTCAGCATAATTTTACTCACAATTCAAGATTCTTTTCTCAAGCAAAAACGTTTTGCAATTTTGAGTAAGTTTAAATTGGCATAGAGAAACCCATAAAAAAAAAAAAAAAGCCAGCTTTCAAAAGGAAACCAGGATGAAGCAAAACCCCTTAGTTACAGTTAGACACTTGCAGTTTCTGTCACTTTTCTGACCTCAATGTCCTTATTCTTTTGCCATACTGACTGCAAGTGCTCACCAAAGGCTGCTGAAGCAAATCAAAGTAGATTTCCTGATAATTAGTAATCAATAAGGTCTAAGAGGAGTGTTAAGTAACAGTATCACCTAGCTTTCTGCTTTATATTAGAAGGTGTTATTTCCACTAGGGAGGTGTGTACTCAGTTCTGCATGCCCAGTCAGAGGTTCTCCTGACTCCAGTGTCACCCTAAGTGTTGGCCTATATCAGCATTGTGCTCCATTTCCTTCAGGTAAGGGAAGAGCAGCCTCCTGACCTGAGCATTCCAATCCATCATCCCTCACAAACTGAAAGACAAATGAGATCATTTCCTCCTCTGTTTTTTTCCTACTCTGCAGGCAAGAAGTAGGGCTTCAGCTGTCTGGTTCCTCTATACTGATAGTTATGGCCAATAGGAAGAATTCTTTTGAGTATCCTCAACTGGCAACTGGAACAAAAGCCAGGATTCTGTGGCTTTTACAGAGAGTAGAAGTGATGTTCTCTAACAAATACAATAGGACTATAAACTCGCTTCTGTGATGTGCAGAACATTGAAATAATCCTACCCAAAAGTCTCAAGGCCCTCTGTGATTGTTTCAGCTTTCGTGTGATCCCATGTACGCAACAGCAAGTAACACGCAGTTGAGAGATAAAAACGGAATTCAAATATAGATGTATGTAATACAGCTTTCTGTCACAATGACTGAATGTTCATGCACAGAACTGACTCATCTTTTCTCTGACTTATATTTAGCCTTAAGATGCATTTTCTTGTAGGGCTGCTGTTAGAAAGGCAGGATTCTTGCCTCGACAAACCCCAGTCACACCCTTGCTACAGCCCATGCTCCAGAGTGACACTCGAGCTTCTCTGAACTTTGTGAACTTGATGATACAATTTGCCCAACCTGTCTTTTTTCTTGACAGACCATTTAATTTCATTCAGCATGCAGAAAAACAAAGAAAAATAAACTAAAAACTGAATTCACACTTTCCTCTGAATCAAAAATTAAACTGGAAGGTGAATATATTAGGAAGGAAAAGAAAAACATTCACACTTTAAAAACTGCAAAAAATAAAAGGCAAATGAATGCATGGCTATGCCTGGCTCCTTGCTGCAGCAGTGTGAGTAGGAGTAGCAATGTTTTGGGGAGGAAACATACAATAGGTTAGGTTAGTAATACACTGGGTAAGAAGACCTCAATAATGCCTAAAATCTGGACTCAGAATGCCAGACTCAGCCGAGATGAGGTGAAGGGGGTGGGAAACACAAAGGAAGGGTGTTAGAGGACTAAAGGCTTTTAGAAGCAGATGAGGGAGAAATCTTCACATAGCTTACTTAACTGGATTGTTGACACAGTGGTATTAGAATTGCCATCACTGCGGCGTGATCCAATGGAACTGCATTAATAAAGATTTTTTGATGAGACTGATATAGCTGGACATATGTACATGTATTTTGCAGGTTCTATACAGTATGTGACTTAATGGGAGCTTTCTCAGACAACCCAGGACAGTCTTACTGTTCTTTTGTCTGTGCAACTCTGGTTACTGTAGAATCAGGAATATCAAATCATATCCAAGAAACTAGCTCAGTTGTATAGATAGTGACAATTGATATTCATTGTTTTTTCTTTACAGCTGGCCTATATAGGCTACTTAATGCTGTTCAACTACATCGTGTTGGTGAAGATGGATCGCTGGCCATCTATTCAAGAGTGGATTGTCATCTCATACATTTTCACTCTGGGAATAGAGAAGATGAGAGAGGTAAAGTCTCCCCATCCAAGAAAGAATGAAAAAAGGAATAAGTATGGGGTTTGGGGTTTTTTTCCATTTTAATATCTGATTTTATTATTTTTCTCAGGGTACATTTTTATGAATGAGCTTATCATAAAATTGTCTCACTTTTCAGAAAGGCAGGGGGATTGTTTAAAAAAAGCAGTAAAAAGATCGATCTTCTTTAATTTTAAAATTAACAGTTTTGTTTTCTTCTTGCTTTTCTTTCCTTCCTTCCTTCCTTCCTTCCTTCCTTCCTTCCTTCCTTCCTTCCTTCCTTCCTTCCTTCCTTCCTTCCTTCCTTCCTTCTCTCTCTTTTTCTTTCTCTCTCTTTTTCTTTCTCTCTCTTTCTCTCTTTCCTTCTTTCTTTCTGTCCTTCTTTCTTTCGTTCTTTTTTCCTTCCTTCTTTCTTTTCTTCTTTCCTTCTTCTTCTCCCATAAAATTTTGTTCAGATTTCAGTGTGGTACTCGTTTAATAGTATTCACAAGTGCACAGTGATCTTACAACAAGTCTTAAAGGTCAGCTAATGTGGCTCTTGAAAATCTTTGTTAATTTGTCAAGCAATAGTATGCATCTCCATAGAGATGGAAAAGCAGACACAAACAGCAGAGACAGAGCATTTAAGGTAGCACTCAATCTATAAACTGAGCGAGGTGGCTCTGTTAACCATGCTCCTCGTGGTCTCTCCCACTTGCAGCTAATGCTGTCCCCTTTCCCTTAGTCAAATGTGCATTTATTCCACAGTGACACCAGAGGCCCAATTCAGCCCTAATGTGAGTGAATGCGATTCTCATTGACTTCAGCTGAAATAGCACATTTGTACCCCTGGGCTGAATCTGTTGCCAGTTTTGTTTGTACATTCTGAAGCCAGTGCTCTGGAGGACCAGTCTAAAAAATGGGCTTGCAACACTTGGGTTTCAAAGACAGGTTTCTGACACTGTAGGGTAAAGGCTTATGTTATAAATAAAGAGAACAGAGGAAAAGACACTGCTTGAGTGGCCCATGAGTAGACATCATTAACCAAAAGAAAGGAAAGCAGTGGCAGTAGCCACATGAGGACTCTGGAAAACTGATGGAGACAAGGCACTGCTGGCTCAGCAGGTGGGAGGCTGCAGACAGGAGCTGTGTGAGCTGGTTTTTGTCTAATCATTCACCACAAACTGTTCTTTCCGCAAAAATTTACCAGAACATTTGTCACAACTGATTTCTAAGCAGATGTTGAAATTGTTCATAGATGAGCCTAAAATTCATTCTAAAAACAAATTATAAGAATGACATTAATCTTTTTTGAGGAGCTGTGCAAGTTTGCTCAAATGTTCTTGGGCTAAATATAGAAAATTAAAACCAATAGCTTGTTAACTCACTAAAAGGTAGGACTTATTCATGGAGATCGCTTGAACAGTAGTTTTAACAGTAGTTTGGGGAAACAATCAAGTTTCACAACTGATCTTACATGGAGAATGACAATAAATTCAGAAGGTAAGATTACTTATTTTTGTGAACTTTATTCTTGCCTGTGGAACAATTCCCAAAAACAGGCCCAAGTAGTGTCTCGTATCTCTCTGGATTAAATTTCTGATGCAGACCTTTATGGTTATTAATTATTTCTTGGTCATTTGATACGCATTTTAATACAATTTTCTTTAAATCTACATCTTCTTTAAATGTGAATTTTCTGATTGTAAAAATCTTTCTGTATTTTACCCTCTGTTTCAAGACTCTGTAGGGTTAATACCTTTGAGCAACAGAGATACACACATATATTTCTTCTGATTTCATGAGGATTTTAGACTGAGTGATCACTTTGTCCTTTAAAGTATGTTGCACACAGATACATGTTAAGAATGGCTGAAATTGAAGATTTTGGGGAAAAAAAAAACAGAGAGTACTTGAGATATTTGGACAATAAGCATCTATCTCCTTTGCTTTTGGCCTGTGTGGCCTATATCTGTTTACTATAGATTTCTTCAACTTTAAACTAAGACAGCTCAGCTCTTCTCTTCCCCATTTCCTCTGTCCTCCAGATCCTCATGTCAGAGCCTGGGAAACTGCTGCAAAAAGTGAAAGTGTGGCTCCAAGAGTACTGGAATGTGACAGACCTCATAGCTATCCTGCTGTTCTCTGTTGGGATGATTCTCCGTCTGCAGGATCTGCCTCTCCGGAGCGACGGGCGCGTGATCTACTGTGTCAACATCATCTACTGGTACATCCGGCTGCTGGACATCTTCGGCGTCAACAAGTACCTGGGGCCCTACGTCATGATGATTGGGAAAATGGTGAGAGGAGCTGGCAAACCCTTCTGTGTCTGGCAGCGTGTTCTTGGCTCGGTGTCCTTAGCCAACAGCATCACTGCAGATTTACCTGTATTCTTTTTTACACATTAGTGTTTTCATGTAAGCTAGAAATCAGTGCTTTATTGAATCTAAACCTCCAGAATCGAGGATTAGATTTTTCCTGTTCTGTTAGGTGATGTATTGTTTGTCTTTCTCTGAGATCACTCTTCAACAGCCTACAGTCCCCATTTGCCTCATTTGCAGAAAGTACAAAGAAGATTTGGTGATTATAAAGGAAGGTGGTTTGTTAAGGTGAAAGAAAAATTGTTCAGATGTTTAGTACCTTGAGATGCTCAATGTGTTGTAATAGTCATTGTGTGTTCAAAATATAATGGTTATGATTAGGACTGACCTTTCTATAGTTTGATCCACATCCATCATTTAAGTTCAGGTGTGTCCTTGTGAGATGAGAAATCCATTTGCATAAGTGCAACCTCTGTGCCCTGGCCACATCAATTGTACACACTGTAGAAACATGAATAGCTTGCGTAACAGTAAATGCATGCACAAGGAATCAAGAGACATTTTCTTCCATGTGCTTGACTGTTGACTTTCCAATTTATAATTTTTATGTTTTAATAGAAATGTTGCAATTAAGCAGCATTTTGCTTGTTTGAGTTAAAGAAAATGGCTGAATTTACAGATGCACATGCATATATCCCTGATATTTGGATACCTGCACATGTAGCTAATATATGTGTTCATGTTTCACATGCAGTATCCAGATTTTCTTGTGTAAATCATGTCTATTTCATGCATTTTGGGGTTTAAGATTTGGGGTTTTCTAAAGAGATTAAAACCCCTTGAAGCTGGCTTTAATTAAAAAAAGTTAACCGAGTATTAACTCCTCTAAATGGAATACTATTGCTGTCTGTTTGCTATGTGACTATAATCCGCAAGTCCAAACAGGCTCCTTGATATTACATTAGTCACAACAGGCTCAGTGAGCAGGTATAAAACTGAAATGCAAAATATACAGCCAGTTACACACCCTACCCAACAGGTGACCAGAGAGCCATTGTCTTACCCCCTCAATTTACCAGCTTTCTACTGCAAGCCCACAGTGGTGGTTTGACAAAAAAAGAAAAGCTTAGTGAAAAAAAGAGAGAGGAGGACAGATTGAAGGAAAACATGGAAGTGAGAGTTATGTCCTGGAAAAGGGATTTCGAAGTGTCCTTCCTCAAATAAAGCCTACAGGATGCTGACATGAGGTTTTGCAGAGCTCCAGAGTGAAAATACTCAACAGTTCTTGTTGGAGGTTGTTGTGAAAAGACAGCAGTGAAAGGAAAACAGATCAAAGGAAAAAAACTGCCTTAGCAGGTTTCTTTCCTGCCACATTTGGACTGTCTTTCTGCCTGTGGATCTGGTGGTCACTGGGGCTTACACCATAGACAGCGCATAAAACTTCTGGAAAAACAACTACCCTTCTACTCTGCTTTATTTTTCACAGCTACATGCACTAAAAGTTTCAGAACTGTGGTGCTAACACAGGCAGTGTAAGCAACAGTTCAGTGGCCATGAATAACAAACTTCTAATAGTCAGTGTTACACGTGGCTGATAGGAGCCCAGCTCCACCAGCATTATAAAGAGTGGTTTAATTTTTTTCTGGGGCCAACACAGAAACAGAGTGGTTGAAATTAATAGAATTTTCATTCCTTTGTCACTTCCACATGTGTACAACAAATCAAACCTCACTCCACTTTCTGTGGAAAACTAATGCAGGAAAATCACTAGCCTCTGTGGACTCAGCACCAGCATTAAAAGGTGTTGAATTTAGCTGCCAAATTGTTCTGAAGCTCTGGGCAGCTGTTAGGGGAGGCAAATTCTTCTATTCCGTGCCTTCCTGTTACTTGGTTTTCATAGTTTGTCCAACTTTCCATGCACTTTCAGCCACTCTAACACATCCCCTTTGCCCACACGTGCAATGCACAACCAGTTGAGTTACACAGATCGGCCTCTCACATCCATTTTCTGACCGGCTTACTCCCTTGTGCAATGTCCAACTCGTGCACTCCCTGGAAGCTGCACCTGCTGTCTCCAGGCTGCTCCATGGGCTCTCTTGAGTATTTTTGTTTAAATCACATGTATGTCTCTCTACCTCCTTGCGTTCTGTCTTCCAAATGGTGTTGAAGGTTCAGTTCAGCACTATGAATGACATCATATGAGATATATTTCTACAGAGTAAGCATATCACGACTCCTGAGATCTTCAACTGACCCCATTTAGTGCCTGATACCTTTTTCTTGAGCTTCTCTTGTAATTTTTAGACTCAGGAGGAAAAGAATGGTTTTTCCTATCTTTCTAGTGTTGAGGAACTTTCTCTTCACCTGCCTCTACACTGCAGTCAACAAAATAGCTGTAATAAGCTTTACCTCTGGCCACTCTGAACAAATATGCAAGTGACATTAAGCAAGGAGCAGGAATGGGCTTGAGTGGTTTAAAAGCAATAGGTTAAAGCAAAGATGAAGATACAAGGAGGGAACTGAATGGCCAAGCTTATCATTATCTACTGATTTCAGTAACAGAATATGCTTATGTTTTTCTGATTTCTGCACAGTGATATTTTAATTTCCTTTAGGAAATTTCAGGAATGAAATGAAATGACTGTTGAACGTCAAAAGAGTTAGAGGTATATCAAGTCCTTCAATGTGTAGAAATATCTACATTTTCTTAGCTCTTCTGCAAACACAGAAGTCCAAATTCAGCCAACTTCATCATGAAATTATACCCCAAAAAAATGTGTTTTATCACTTTTTTAAACAGATGACTGGTGAGTTCTTCAGAATGATTGAAACAGCCATTGCCTTGCTAAAAGAGCAATTGTAATTTGACACCATAGGCCAAAGGACCTGATACAATGCTCATTAAAGCCAGTGGAAACTTGCCCATATATATTTCATTGAATTTCAGACAAGTTACTGAGAGTTTAGAAGGTACCCAGCTGAAGGAGGAGAAAGCTAATGTGCATCTTGAATAGAGAACAGCACTAAAAATTTTATTTTTTGCAACATAAGGTCACACCTGCGTGATTCGTGATCAAAAATGCTGGAAACTTTTAAGAAATTGTCTTAAATTGCCTCAGAATGCTCATTATGTTTATTTATTTGCATGACATTTTAAAATAGTTATTACATTACATCATATCAAGTTATATATTGCCATCTGAAACAAAGTTTGATCAGACAAGAAAGGAGGAATCAGGTTTCACCTCCAGGTTTGTTCCCTAATAGCAGTAAGAACTAAATATGATTATTTAGCTTTGCTGTTGCAGAATGCTTTCTGAAGTAAAATGATCTGGAATTCCTGTTCTTGAAGGAATAGTTTTTAAGAGATTAATGCCCTGAATTAAATAGGAATGTTGATGATTGACTTCACTGGGTTTTAATTATTTAAAGCATTTCTTTTCCTCTCTCATGTCCCCAAGGTTTTTTTCTTTCTTTCCTGCATTTTTTATGAACCTCAAGACTTTTGTTTTTCCTTTTTTTTTTTTCACTTGTCCTTGGCTCCATCTTTCCGTCTTCCTGATTCTCTCTCATCTGACCCCTGCTCTGCTGGTGCCTTTCTCCTACAGCCTCTCTCTCCAAACATGAGCATACCTTTTTCCCTTTGCTACCCTGTAACACTCTTTTCTCTGGTACATAGAAAGTATGTTCCAGTGTCACTTTGACCTCAGGTTGCTTTAAAATTGAAGAACCCCTGCAGCAGTACCAGATCCATCTGCTGCAAGTTAAATCCCTCTTCCAGGAGTTCTTGCCATGAGCAGCCCTGCCCTTGGGCTGCAGCAGGTGCCCTGTGGAGCCATAAGGCCACCAGCTGAGGTGCAGGTTGGTTTCATGCCTCTCTTGCAAGGAAGGCTGAATTCAGCTGAGCCAGAAAATGCAGAGACTGGAGGGAATAAAACCCATAAGGTTTAGAGGATTTTTAACTTGAGTTTCGGCTAGAGACAAAAGTTATGTCCAGAACTGTAAAAAAGAGCTCAGTTGTAACAATTCTAAAGACCTGACAAGTCTGTTAGTGAAAGTTTTAAAGGCATCTTACCAGGGACTTTACATGACTCCCAGTTTTTTTCAAGTTCACTTTGGATTATCTCTGCTGTACCTGCCTGATGTCCATTGTTCTGCTTCTTTCCTAGAACAGTGCTTCTTCTAATCTTCAGACCCTATTCAGCATCTTGTAGGATTGCTGTCCCACATTTTTCAGAAACAATTTGATTGGGTGGAGACTGTTTGCAAGCACTTATTAATCTTGGGCATGTGCTAATGAGGCCCTCGACAGTGGCGAAGAGCAGAGTTTGTTGTCCGTTATCTGATTGGGATTTTTTAATGTGACATTTTTCAGACTCCCCCACCAAGCAGATTTTTAGGCCAGCCAGTATCACAGCTTTCCTTTCTCACTGGTTACCACCATGGTGTCCCTTATGTTGCAGTTACAGGCTGTTCTGCCACCCGTTCCTCCGTATGTTAGTTGCAGCTCCCTTTGCTCCAAGACAATGACTACCAGTGAATAAAATTATCCATGTCCATCCTTTTGCTTAGGTACAGTTCCCACTTGGTACCAATAAACAATACATCATCTCACGACCCTTGCCCAGACCAGACTGCTGATTCCACTGAACCAATATTCTTGTTGAGGCAACTGGTGTGACCAGATGGTACTTAGTATTTTCAAGCTTATTCATAACAAATAGATTGTTCTTAAAAGTGACACTGGGTAAAACCAAGGACACAATAATACCACTTGACTTCTTTAAAAATGAAATATTTATGTGTAAATGAGAATGGCTTTTCAAAATTTGTTTTTGAAAATTTGGTTTCTAGGATTCACAGACTTCTTTTTTCAGCACATAATAACAGGAATGTGAACAAATAACTTCCTCTAATTCATGTCCTTTCTCTCTCTCTTTCTCTCCTTTTTCCTGTCATTACATTCAGATGATAGACATGATGTACTTTGTCATCATCATGTTGGTGGTTCTGATGAGCTTTGGTGTGGCAAGACAGGCAATTCTCTTCCCCAATGAGGAACCTTCATGGAAGCTGGCGAAAAACATTTTTTACATGCCTTACTGGATGATCTATGGGGAAGTGTTTGCAGACCAGATAGACCGTAAGCAAGTTTATGATTCTCATACTCCAAAGTCAGGTATCCAACTTTGATCAGATGATGTCCTATTAGATAATGTGTGTTTACTCAATAAATGGCTCCAGATAGAGGAACTTCTTCAACACAGAGAATGGTTGCAAAAATATTTTTGCAGCCGCTATTGAGATGTCAGTTTCAGAACGTTCTTCTGGCATCACTTTCCAATCATTTAACTGAAAATCTGTAATGCTAAATTATATTGCATGTAGAGAAGATTATAAATGTGTCCTTTTTACCAGCTTGGTGAGAGGAATCCCGTTCCGGGTATCCATCATGAATTTGGGGGTATACCTTGGACACAAAAAGTCACTTCTTTTTTTTCTCATCCCTTGGTTTCTTTTTAGACCTAAATACTTTTTATCTAACTTCATATTGAGCATCATGTCTAATAATTAAGGATTAGACCTTTCAGCTCCTGTACTTCATGGGGATCTAATCCGATGAGGTTTTTTTTTCTTTGTTACCTTCTCAGTGCCACGTTTAAGCTAAACCCTGTGATGCAATTCTTTAGATCTATTATTAGAATATGCCTGCATTTATTTTTAAAAGACAGGACTATGCTCACACCAATGCAAACAGGAAAAGAGCCAGTATTAAATATGTTACCTCCTCAGGATTCACCAGGTAGGTGATCAGGAAAATGCTGGTTTTCTGTTTAGATTAATACTTGTGGTGCCACTCATTGCATTACCACCAAATGTGAGAGCTGGTCATGGGAAATGATGCAGTAGATGACCAAACTCAGAATCGCAAACAATGTTATCTTTTACAAATACAGTCATGCAACTGATGTTCATCATTCCTGCTTAACTACATGTAAGTCTTGGCAGCATTTGGAAGTCAGTACCTTTTCCAGTGGCAGATGGCTTCCATTAACACTTTCTTTAGGATATTTCATTTTATTCTGTGTACGATCTTAGGAAAGGGCAGTATTTTCAAAATTTATTTGCTGTTTGTTCAGTATTGACGAAGTTTGAATGAAAAAAAGTTATTTCTCCTGAGCTGATTAAAAGTAGCAAATGTATCTATATCACAAATAATGCCCCCAATTGAATATAGTTTCAGATGATAGATGTATGCATATCCCAAGGCAGATATTTCAGCAGTTTCATGTTCATTTCTTCTTCCTGGCTAGCATCATTATTGTGGATAATGATTGTGGATAGCTAGAATCATTATTGTTGATACAGATGAAACCTCATTTTATCTTTACTTCCCTGCTTGGTTTTCAGAGGCAGCATGGCATGCAAGGAAGTAAGCAAATAGCTATAATCACAAAATTTCTCACTATGTTTCACGTTTCACCCAATTCCCTCATTTTTATCCTTTTCCCTTTTCTTTTATTTTTAAAAATTCATTAATTGCAAAGCTGTAGTAGTTGAGGATATAAAACTTCATCTTGATCTGAAAGCATATTAGAGGGATAAGGGTTTGTACCATTAAACTTTTACTTTCTTCTACAAGCAGAATTCTGTCTGTCCCTCTACAAGTGGCCATTTATTGATATTGTACTAAGTTACTACCATAGTGCAACAAACGTGGCAATTGGCTGAATAAACTGTTCTTGTTGTTTGTTTAAATAAAGGGCTGATTACAGTTTAGAACCCAGAAATGTGAGAAACTGAAGGATCTTTGAATGAAGCATGATGTTTAAGTATGAAAACAGGGTGGCAGGCTGCACACCCTTGCATGAGGATTTGAGAGTAGTCTTGTGTGTTATTCAGATGCACAGCATTTAAACTGTGCAAAAAGATGCAGAGTAATTACTTCTGAAGCTCAGGGAAGGCGAAATTCCTGGTGGCTTCAACTCCTGTGTTTTCTGCCTGTGTCAAGGAGACTCAGAGTTGCAGCAAAAGCGATGATGTCAAAATGAAAAGCAGCACCTACTTCGTCCTTCTTCCTCCTTCCTGAGAGGCAAATGACGCAGGGAATTAGTATCTGCCACTCTTTCAGCACAAAATATGTACAGTTGTCTCAGAAATGTTATCTGTGGAATGGACTGGGAGCACAATGGTTGGTGATGATGTTACACTATCAAAATGACCCAATGGACACCCAGAAGGTTTTACTAGTACACTCACATTTTTGCACTGTTAAAACGCTTGCTGTTATTTATAGTTTCCACGTTGTTCTAAGCTAAATCAGCCACCGTACTCATGTTAAGAGTGCTACAGTGTTTGTACTTTCTCAAATAAGATAAGCATGTTCTAAAATTGTTATGCAACATCTGACCTGCAATTTAAGTTTATGGCTTACAGCGTAAGCTCTTTTTTAATCAGTATTATTTTAACAAAACAAAAGGGTTACTTTGTGATTTTGTTTATATTTTGGTGTTTAATATTGCTACATTATTGGCAAGTTTGGGTTTCAGCAAAAGTGCTGATCATGGAAAAGCATGTTGATTTTAGCCACTCTCTGGAAATCATCCTGGTATCTGAGAAATGTACAAAAAGGTAGGCTACTCTAACATTTCTAATTTACTTTTCTTTAAGAAAAATTATTTTTATCTATTTAATTAATTTATTTTATATTATTTGTGAAGCATGCCATTAAGGCTGACCAGATAAAATGTCTCGATCCATCTCATCAGCTGGCAGCCTGTTCATCCAGTGGGTCTACTCTGATTTTTATTTCAACACACTGCTAAATGTCTTGCTCTAAAACAGTGCATATTTACATTTCTTACCCATAATTTCTGTATTCATATTCTTTTTTTAATGAAAAACACGTTAGCTGGAGTACGCGTTAGTGTCCTGTTGGTATGTGATCTTATCTGCAGCTCAAAAGTGAGGACAGATTATATCCTCACTTCTGGGATTATGAATATGTTATTCAGTGGTGGTGTTTATTATCAGTGATGTCCATAAATACTGCATACCTACAAATTTCTGACTAAGAATCAGTTGTAAAGTGAGGAGGAAGGAGATAAAATATTTTAGCTCTATGTTAAAAATTTTCTGGTAAAGTCAACAAAAGCAGCAAAACCAGTCTCTAAGTAGTTCCTCTCGGGTTGACAGCTCATCATAACGTGACCATTAAAAAAATCTAAAAATATTGTCATATTAAGCAGGTGCTTAGTATAAAAAGACGTAGAATTGGAAAGGCTAAGCTAAGTAATTCTCAGATGAAGAAGAGAGTCTGAGAAGAACCTCTGAATATGCCTAAAACTGAGGGAGGACCCACAGGCAGTAACACGTGGAAGAGTGACCTCTGCTAACAAGGGGGACATCCTGAGTTCCTGGTGCTCTTTCAGTCCCAGCTATCCATTGAGTCCACAGGCCAGCTCCACATGGGCTTGGGGAGTAGGGAACTAGAAAAGACAGACTTTACTATCACAGTGCAGTCATAATGGTCTTCCTCTAGGTCTTTGAGCAGGAAATGAGTAGAATATGATCTGCAAACAAAGGAGGTGTAATTGCAATTTATTAGACCCTATTGTTCCCACAACTATATCCTGCTATTCAGCTAATTCTTTTTAGCTGATCTTGCACTCACAGAAGGTTACATATACCATGTTGTCTACTCAGGAAGTTTAAGCAATTACATGAAGCAGTCTTTGGATGTAGGTAAAGATCAAGGAATAGTCAAGCTACTTCATGGAAAAGTCCAACCAGTCAAAATATCAGTCCAAGTGAAACATCAATAATGACTGAAACCAGCTTGGGCTACTGAGTTTTGACCTGGGTCTGGAAAACCTCAGTTAACAGCTCTTGGGATTCAGATAAAGGCTTAGACTTGAGAATTGAAAGCAGGCAGTAAGCTAATCAAATTTATGAATTATTTAAAGGTCGGGAAATGAAAAATTAATATATTTCAGGAAAGGAATAATAATAAGAGCTTGATAAATTGAAAAAAATTAGAATTATATCAATTATGTAGTTAAGTAAAGATATATTATTATCCACTGATAGCTGGGGGAGGAAGGAGAATCTGAGTCAGGGAGCTGGTGATTGCACATGCAATTGTCCTGTTTTTAGGCTGTCTTTCCTAATCCATCTGAGGCTTGTGCTGCCCAATGGGATCCATGGGGCAGCAGCCAGCCATGTAACTGCTTTAGTGACTGCCTGTCCAGAAGTGGATTTCTCCACAAACACTGTAAAATTCTTCCTTTAGTTCACCACACATTGGCACTTGTGCTGGCAGTTTTAGCCAGAAAAATTCATAACACAGTTCTCACATGTGAAGAACTTTGTTTTCCCCTTACAAAACTATCTGCCACTCCTTAATACTATGGATACAGAAGGATATAAGAAATGCTGAAGAGAAAAAGTGGGTTGGCTTGGTAAAAAAACGTGTAGGTAGAGGAAATAAATGCCAGCTTGGTAAATGGCAGTCATCTGTAGAAAATTAACATCAGAGTTCACATTTTCCTGTATTCAGAAGGCAAAGCAACTGAACCTGCTGTTAGTCAACGTGGCTTTGGGTTTTTTGGTTTGGGAAGTTTTTCAGATTTTCCTGGTGTCTCATAGGTCAGATTTCCATCTGGATTTTCTTACCAGCTGACAGTACTTCACGTACCATCTGGAATCTGAAGATCAGTCTGAGTTGTGTTTGTTTCTTGTCTCTACTCCTGTTTTGCAAAAACCTACCTAGTTTAAGAGAAAAAGATGGGACTTCCTTCTTTTCAGTTGTATTGGAGGAATATCAAGGAACAGAATACAATTGTTTCAGAAGATGAGAAACAATTATACAGGTTTTAATTATTCAATGAACTTCAGAGGAAACCATAATTACTACAAAAAACATTTTAAAAATTCTTTAAATTTCTTAATCCGTTAGATTTGTTTAAGTTTTATAATTCTTGTAAATTTCTTGGTACAAATGAAAGCTGTATACTAAACTCTTTATGATCTTACAGGTTGCATGCTTTTCATGACTCAATAGGAGCTTCCTACAAGGCCCGTCATTTGCATGGACCATTCTGGAATTAGAGCAAACAGAGCAGCTCTGTACAAAACAGAATAAATCATACCTGTGGAAAAACTTATAGCATTGTTAGACAAAGGTAGTGGATGAGAATTTTGCACAGAGTACAAAGAATTTTGGAAGTCTCTCTGGGATGGATTGCAACAGTATTCCCCTATTTGGTTGGCTGTTTTTAGCGGGGAAAGGAGAAGAGTAGGGGAGGAAGAAAGTACTTTTTTTTCTTGTTCAGCAGAGTGAACAAGAAAAATACAAGGAATTACTATAAATTATTTTTAAAATACTAGCAGATTGAATAAACCCTTCAAAGTCCCTTTTAATGTGGCCTGGGGCAACAAACAACATGGAAAGTCAGGTTGCTGTAGTTAAAGAAACTTTCTTGAAGTAATGAGGCACTGTTCAACACTCTGGATGTTTCCACTGATGAACAGAGCAATTCTGTGAAATTTGGGTTTCACAGATTTCAGTATTTTCTCCATCAGTGAAGAAGAGAACTTTAGGAAGGTCACTTAATATTTTGGGTTTTTTTTTTTCAATATTTACCAGCCTGGTAAGCTGGTAAGGTTGCTTAGACATTTGATTCAAAAATTATAAAACACTTCTATATCCTTTGGATTAATTGTAGGTCAGAATTGGAAGGTGCCTATATACTTATAAATAGGATTATGAAAGTGCATAAAAAATATCCAGATTTGAATTTTAAAAAAGAAAGAGTTGTTTTTTGTTATTTGGTTGCACTTATTTGTTTCCACTTTATTTAGAACTGTGAACATAGGAAAACATTCATCAGTTTCTTGTGATTTCAAACAAATCAGCATGTATTGTAAAAGTGGTATCCATTTTTATGTGAGAAGTTTTCATCAAAGGCAAAAAGCTCTTCAGTGGCAGAGCTGTTCAATTATGCACTTTCGTCTCTTCATTATTTCCCACACCTGCTTTGGAAGGGTGCAGCTGGGGGAAGAGTCATGATGCAGAAATGAGCAAGCATCCTTTGCCAAGCCCTCCACCCAACACACAGTAAGAGTGAGCAGTGCCCATGTGTCATGACAGTAGTTACAGCAGGGAAACTAATTCTTCCTGAGCTCTGCCTCCACTTCAGGCCTGAAACACACAGAGACTTGAATTACTGTTGGTTTTTTTGCAACTATTTCGTGGACAGGAAAGAGGAAGGGTTAGATATGTAGCAGGAAAGGCCCAGCAGGAAACTGTAAGCGGGAGTCAGGAAGGAAAAGTAAGCATGGAAAGAGACTGTGAAAAAGGAAACAAGGGATGCAAAAAGTGTGTACATCTACAGGTGTCAGGATGCAATGTTTGAAAGCTGAGTGGAGTTAATTTGTATAATTGAAATTAAAACTCCAATTATTTACTGTTTTCTAAAGTTCAGGACATAATGTCTGGACTTTATCTAACAGCCTGTAGGTGTCAGAGTGGTTGGCTCTTTCAGTTACCTGAGGTTGGCATATTGTTATGCCAACAGAATTTGCTTCAGTAAAGCGTTTCTCTAGAATTAAATACTCTGATTTGTATTAAAGCAAGGCAATAATGTAAAACAGATAAGTCAAGTTTGCATACGTGTTAATGTTGCACTTTGATGTGCCACTGAGCACAGACTTCTGCATTTTGGACACATGTCATGTTTTCTTATGCAGCTGAAGATGTGACAATTACGTGGTGGCTTAACTCCCCATAAGTAAGGCAAGAAATGAGTATTCCCATGTTATTTAAAAACTGTACCCACAACAGAATGTGCAAAAGAGAAAAACTTCTGCAAAACTTCAGGACAAGCTGTTCCACAATGGGTGTATACAATAGACTGTGGGAACATTTCCTGTGTCTGCATGGGAAATTTAATTTGGCCATCACTGAGTGGCATAAACCAACAGAGATTACCCAGTTTTGAGCAAGTAGATGTGGAGAAATACTTTTTCTCTTCCTAGCTATTTTTTTTTCCCAGATAAAATTCTATGGCTTTTTAGGGAAAAAATTGGATAATAGAATTGGAACCAGGGCTGGAGCTGAGTTTTTTATCTCATTGATCTAAGGTTTGAAAAATGCTTTTCAAAATTTTTCTCATTACTTGAAAAGATATTATTTCTTCTGTTTTCAGCACAAAAAGGGACAACAGGTTTCATCAAGTGATACTTTGATTGTTCCATCACTAGTGAAGTCATGATGGGTTTTGGTACTCTGTTATATTGGACTTTGTAGATCTGACTCAAAATATGAGCAAGTTAATGTTTCCACACAAACAGAGATGTAAGTTTCACACTGAGTGCTGATAGCAAGAGGTATGGAATGGTCCAGTTTCTGCTGGATGAAGGTTAAGGGCACAGAGCCTGGCACTCACAGCACCTCACTGATGGCATTTTGAATGTTTAAATGAAACTGCTGCCTGGAGCAGCGTGGAAATAGCACTGCCTTTAAATTATCTGCAAAGTGATGCTTACTGAGAAACTAAGAATTGCATACTCTCAGCCTGTTCCGGTAATAAAACGTGTTTTTGAATATAGAAAGGACTGATAACACCATGTGTCCAAACACAATGGAGCTGCTTGTAAAAAGCAGTGTTGCTTGTATTTGACTTTGTAATTTCTTTTCCAGTGAGTTGAGTATTTTTGGAGAGGTCATGTAGTCTTGTATCCCATATGACTACAATATTTCTGTGTGTAATAGGCTAGGATCTATGTGTAGTGCCCAAAACAAAGTACTAAAATCACACATATTGTAATATGATTGCCAGTACAGACATCCACAATTGAATTTCAAGCTCAGTGAACAAAGTTCAGAAGAACTTCTTTGAGAAGATGCAATGGCTGGTACTGGAAATACGGATTTGTTGCCACACAATGAAATTTTACATACGGCATCAGCAAACTTCATTTTCCATGAAGTCAGTAGAAAACCCCCATTGATATCAGTAGGAACTGAGCCAGTGCTGAGCACTTTGGAAATTCCTTACTTAAACTTCTTTTTGGTGGAGTTGAGGGAAGCTAGCTATAGTGCAGTGCAAAATGTACTGAGATGGTTTGTATATGTAAGCTGCTGCTTCCATTATTTTCTTGAAGAGCTGATTATGGTGATATATACAATCACCAGGACTGAAGCCAGAAAGACAAACTAAACCCATGCTTGCAAATGCAGATTAGCCATCACTGCACATGAAAGCATGTTAAAACACAAGCAGGGAAAACTGTTTCACCATGTTTTCTCTCCCCTTGCTTCAGTTCTACAACATTAATACTGAGAGAATTTTGGTTGCAATGTATTTGAGGAAGAAGCAGGTGGCATCTCTGCTGCATACATGTCCCTTTACCTGGTACATTAAAGACTTGAAATTCTCCCCCACTGTTTCTAGGCATGCAGTCAAGAGTCCTTAATAGCAGAAAGTCATTATGAGTATGTCCTAGAGGGGCTTGAGACAGTGCAGTGCTCAGCAATAAATGTCTATTCTTTAATTTACTTTCATGGACTTCCTTTTCCTTATTTATCACATCCCTCTCAATCATTAAAAAAAGACGTGGTTTTCACCATTAAAGGAATAATGTGTAAGTTTTTTTGTAGGATTAAACAATTCAATCATTTCATTTACACTGCCTCTAATTACCACTAGAGTACTATGGTATTTTGTATTATGTACAGAAACAGGCAGCTTACTCACACCAGGCATGTCTCCTGCAATATCTGAGGGAAATATCTTGATACCCACAGCACACAACACACAAGAACAAGAACTTCAGCCTGTGAAATCTGTGATATCAAACATAACTTCTGGGGGGGGAACGTCAAAGCCATTGTTATTTGGAAGGTATTGCCTTGGCAGGCAGGCCGTTATAAATATTTAAATATTTCTGCAAAAACTACTGAAAAAATAAGATTCATTCCCATTTTGCATTTTTTTGTTTTTAAATTTTGTTCCCAGCACCTTGTGGTCAAAATGAAACCAGAGAAGACGGCAAAATAATCCAGCTACCTCCCTGCAAGACAGGAGCATGGATCGTTCCTGCCATTATGGCCTGCTACCTCTTGGTAGCAAACATCCTTTTGGTGAATCTCCTCATTGCAGTTTTCAAGTGAGTGACACATTGCAAAGTACAGACTTGGGGAGGATGCACATTGTTCACAGCCTGCAGACTGCTGAGCTTTGGCTTTGGCTTTGGCTGAGAGACATTTTCCGAGGATGTAAGGGGGAGAGGGAAAGAGGCTTGTCTCCAGGAAACAAGGAAAATGCCAAGTTTTTCACATTGTGCTCATTCCCAAGGACAGACACCTAATGGGAGCCAGGGCAAAGAAGCCAAAAAAGGTTTGGTTATGGCACCATTCATTCCCAATAGGGTACACAAGAGTAAAAATACCTCTCCATTTCAATGGGTTGTTGTAAGACTCAGGGGTTGTACAGCGCAGACATACACTGTAATAAGGTACTTGAAAAAGGCTGATTGCCACTGTTCTTTGCCCAAGTACAAACTTACTCTTTTGTTCTGCTTCCTGTTTTTGTGACAAGGAAACATTTGTCAGTGTTACTGAAATGTACCTAGTTATGATGCTGTCATATCATCTTTGGCAAAGCACCCAAAAACGTTTTCAGTCTGATGTTATTTTCCTCTTCTTGCCTTCTAGCAACACGTTTTTCGAAGTCAAATCTATATCGAACCAAGTTTGGAAGTTTCAAAGGTACCAGCTCATCATGACCTTCCACGAAAGACCTGTTCTCCCACCACCTCTGATCATTTTCAGCCACATGACGATGATATTTCAACACCTCTGCTGCAGATGGAGGAAGCATGAAAGTGACCCAGACGAGAGAGACTATGGATTGAGTAAGACTCAGATAATGCACAGAGGGGACTTTCCAATGTCTTTTGTAATGTCTAGTGTTTGACATGCATGAAGTCAAACTCCAGCACCTTTGATAGCCTTCCCAGCAAAATAACAACTTAGACCTGCAAAAACCTTACCCAGATAAGTTAGTTTTACCTGATTCACCCAACACTTTGTTCTCTTTGGAATGTTGAGAAGGTTGGGTTTTTCTGGAAATTTTGGTGGGGGTTGGGGGGAGGGAGTGTTGCCCAGTTTGTTCCTTCAAAGCAAAGAGGTTTGTTTTGCTGTTACTAGAGGTCTGTTATTGCTGGAATTCTTCTCACTCCATCACAGTTCCTGCTTTGTTTTTGAAAATGCAGAGCAAACAGCACACACTTCCCCTGGGCACGCTTTTTGCCTGGGTAAGCTGAGACATGGTAAAAAGCAATTCTGTATACACAGTCATTCCTTGACTCTGATTCAGATTGGAGGAGTAGTTTCTCAATGTATTTTAAAATAAGTCCCATAACCATGATGGAAAACCTGTCAGATTATTTTGATAACACTTTTCTCTATCTAATTCTTCAAGGCAGAATATCTCCACTTTGCCCAATGTACATGCCAGAGGCAAGGAGCTAAAGGATGTGCATCTCTTCCCAGCATTAGCCCATGCCACAGCCCACTTCTCTGTGAGGAGGGAGCAGGAGTCACGTGTGGCACTGGAGATGCAACCAGACAGCTCTCCTCCCACTCCCATCACACTGCTACCTGCAGATGTCAGTTCTTGCCATGTCAGACAGGCCCCTGTACTCTCAGACTCTTTCCTAGTAGTCTGCTAATCTCATTATATATCTGTTAGGTTACAGGTGGACTTTGGCTTCCACCATCTGTCCAGGATGTGACCAGCAGCTGTGTTCAGATCTCATGTAATCAAAAGATATTCATGTTTGCTCAGCATTTGCCTGCTTAAGTGCTTCTATCTCCAGAATCATATATAACTAAATCTACTAATTCAGTAATTAACAGCATCTATCTGCTTTCATATCAAAATGGCACATAAATTGCTTATGGAAGTTTAGTCCATGAGTTTCACAAATAACTAAGAATGTAGTTAGTTTCACATGTTAATATTTGCCAAATTCATTTCTCAATTCTTTTCCACAGAACTTTTCATAACTGAGGATGAATTGAAAAAGGTCCATGACTTTGAAGAGCAGTGCATAGAAGAGTATTTCAGAGAAAAGGATGACAGATTCAACTCCTCCAATGATGAAAGGATCCGTGTCACTTCAGAAAGGTGCGCTTTTTTGTTCTCATAAGTTGATCTGGAAATGCGTTTCTGCCACCATTCTCATTCTTCCTTTTTTACTTGAAAAGGGAAATGAACCAGTTTTGGTAAGTCTTAATTAAAAAGTAAAGTGATAAAATGTGATAAGTTTGGTTTCTCTTTTTCTAGGCTTTTTTTCTGCTTCAGCAAATGTGTTCAAGGCCAGGCTAGATGGAGCTCTGAGGAACCTGGTGTAGGGGAAAGTGTCCCTGCCCATGGCAGAAGGGTTGTAACTAAATGATCTTTAAGGTCCCTTCCAACCCACATCATTGTATGATAGGTTTTGTAAAAAGGAGCTTTTATCCAGTTGTAATAAAGCATAGTTATGATTGCATTTCAGTTCTTAAAGCAGAACTTCAGGACACAAGTTGTCGGAACAAAATAGGAGAGTAAATTAGAGTTCCTCAGTGAAAACCATGACTTTAGGGTATATCTGTGAGCCATTCAGATAAGGGGCAAGGCTTGTTTCACAACAGCCTGGCTGGGTAAGCTAGTTTCATTGGGACCAATGTCGACATGGATTTTAAATGGAACAAGACATTTCACGTACAGAAATGCACACAGAGGAAAAAAGCAATATAGTAATTTAATGGAAGTTTCCAGTCTTCAAATTTACCAGTCCTAAAAATTTCTAGGTCCATTGATCTGCTGTTGTGCTCACGTGCTTTCACGAAACGCTGACTTTAGAGGACAAGGGTTTGTTTGATTCATAACACTTTTGCCAATAAACATTTTAGGGTAATATCACATATTCATAAAACTTATGAACCAGTGAATACTCTACTCCCTGGAAACTCCATTTTAATTTGAATAACAGAGGTCATGTGAGTTGTCATTTTCGTCAATTGCACAGATGTAATACTCTTCTCCTTATACATCATCTTCCAGCACTGCCCCTGATTCAGCTGTGCTGAACTATGTTTCCTGTAGGCAAGGAAATATGCTGTTAATTTGATTTTGAAAAAAATCTATCCCAGAGCAGGATTAGAAGATGTGATATCATTTAATCATCTGCGTTACTGAAAATGAAAGCACTCCTAAAACATACATTTTAGAAAAGGATATTAGATGGCAAGTTGGTAAGGCATGGAATCGTTACCTCATAAAGGATGGCCAAATAATCCCGCATTACTGGGTCTGGAAGAGGCAAAGGAGGGATGAAATTATAGAGGTCTATAGAACTATGAGTGCAAGGAAAGGGTGAACAGAAACCAATTGTTTGCTGTCACACTCAGAACAAGACATAGGAGAGCAACAGAATAATTTAGCAGGATCCCGGGTTCAAAATAAACAGAAAGTAGGTGATCTGGTTTTTTATGCAGTAAGTAGTGTAACAGAACAAATTTTTGAAAGATGGTGAGGTCTAAAAGAAGCTGATGATGTCAGCTACAAGGCTACATGCATTCAAACAAGACTAGACAAGATTGTGAAAGAGAAATCCAGTAAGGACTGCTAAATACATAGAGATCATGTTGAGCACATAAAGTTCCTGAGCACAAAATATTAAAGACTGGAGAATATACAGGGGGAAGAATTACATATACGTCAAAATAAGATAGTAGGTAAATTGGTCTGTGGTCCAGCTGAGTACCATTTTTTTCTGGTGTTCTGATATTCCAGTGGCTATAGAACTGAAAATCATAGATGCGCGTTCAAATCTCTTGAGTATAGCTTTGGTTTTAGTGGCCAAGGAAGGAAGAGATATATCTGAAGACCTGTAAATATGAATTAATCTAGCTAGATCCTCCCCTATATCATGCAAGTGCTGTAAATCCTTGAAAATGAAAACAAAGCAGTCTGCTTTTACATTCCATGCTGGCCCTATTTTACGTTACCAGACAGAATCCCTCCTTTACCTGATCATTCCACATTCAGAAATTAAAAGCCTAGAACAACATTTGATGTTTGTCTTTCCTTGACCTCAAGTACTAAGCATCTGAGAGGAGTAGCTGTTGCTGGGAGAGTGGGAACTACAGACAAAGTTTATTAAAGAAGTCCTGCTGCTGACTCTGATGGGAAGAAAGAAGTCCACTGTGTATTAAAACTCCTTCACAGAAAGGAGTCTAAATAAAGGTTTGTCCTTCCTTAGCCTCAGATTCTGGCAGCAGTTTAAATTTAAGGAATTACTTGTCTGGCAAGTTCTAATGATGGCTAATCAGATATATTTATATAAAAATGAATTATTTATTAAGCAGATAAAAGGTAACAGATGAAAATCTTAATCAGAATTTGTTACTCCACAGTATATAACTAAAATAAACGATAGTAGATTACAGCTTAAAACAGTGTGTTATATCAAGGTACCTATATTAAAGCTAGCAAAATAAACAGTATTGATTAGGAGTAGAACGTAACTTACCACCCAAATGATGATAATGGACAGAGATACCTTCACTTAACCCCTGGGGAGTAACCATGAAGTAGGCTCCTACTCACAGGAGAAACTTCACACATTTCCAGGAAAATGTATATAAGATTTCTGCTCTGCAAAGGTTTTGTGTGGCTTTTATAGTTGTAAAGTGAGTGGCACTCAGTCAGAAATTCAGCCTATCTTGCCAGATCTTCGACATTAGGATTTTTATTGGCAGTTGGGAGATGCCAGAGCAGTGACCATGGCACCAGAATCAGTGATTATACAAGATTATATTCCGTGAAATACAAGACAGCTTGTCCTGTTTGAGTTACCTGACTGGCTAACAAACAACAGATAAGCTCTTGTGGTGGGTGAGATGCTCTGCTACGGTAGCCCACTAGCTGGGGTCTCACACAAGCATGTGGAAGCAGCATCAGGTTATTGATACATATCAAAGGAAGTTGTGGACTAAGTGGAAAAATATGAAACAGTACAAGCATGTAAGGTGTTTCCCTTGAATGCATTTAACAAAGCATGCACGGTGAATCTCCTGGAGACCTGTGAGGAAAGCCAAGTTGGACACATTCACTTCATTGCAGTGGAAGAATCATGACCTTTTGTGGAGAATCATCCTTCCTAATCTCTGTATTACATCTTGATCAGTACAAAAACATGTGTAATATGACCAAGAAAGACTGCACTATTTTTCTTGATCTGGCATGAAGCCACTGAAACAATCACTTTAGTAAGTATTTGTTCCATGTGGACAGGTCTCAACTCTTTTGTACCTGTGCAAAACCTCTTGTTGATTTCAAAAGGAGCAGGGTCACATCATTACAGTATTTGAAAAGCAGATAAGCTGGTTAGAGCAGATATTATTATGCCATCTTTGGTACTCTGTGGTATCCATTAGTACAGCACTTTATACTCTGCAGTGCAATTACATTTACAGCATCCGTGTGGATGATGACATAGCTATTATCTTGATTTCAGAGCCAGCAGGCTAAAGTGCACAGAAATAGCTTTGTGTTGGTAAAAGGGACTGACCCTACCAGGCCCTCCCACACATGAAAAATGACAGCAGGAAAGGTCTGTGACTCTGGTGGCATGTCTCTGTGGTCATAAAGAGTTAAGTGGTCTTAGGCTCCCATGGGAATGCAGCCATGACAACCCAGCTTCCTTAGCCAGGAAAAACCCCTGCACCTGGGAAAACTGGCTGGCTGCTTGCATCAGCACTGCTTTACCAAAAGATGTCAGGCAAAGTACCGTTACAGCCTTGGGAACTGCTGTCTCTGTTTTATTTAAATAAAATCTTTCCACAATCACCTATCACAAGCTCTGAGGTATCTCTGTAAGTGACTTTCATGTCACTGGTCTTTGTGGTTGTAGAAAAGGATTTTGAAGTATAAATGATGTCTTAGAAGTGGACATAGGTCAAGAAAGAGACTTGTGAACCTAATTATAGCATTCTATTAAGAGGTCTACTTCTGAAAAGAGTGCCTTACTCCCATTAAAGAATTATTTTAATTAAATTATTGATGAACTAATGTGCAAAGGTTAAAAATAAATAAACCAAAATGAATGCCAGCAAATGTCATCATCTCCCAAATAATAATTAAAAAGTCTTATTGCAAGTAATACAAAATCTTTGCCAGGTTCTGAGTTCTGACCTTGTTACTTAATATTGTCCTAGTAAAGTCCACCTTTGTTTCACTATTAGAAATTTTTGAGCTTCAGCAGCAGACCTTGAGGCATGTGTAGCCTCCTCTTTTTCTCTTCTCATTCTGTTAGTATGGCTTGGCACTTTCTAATGCATTGAATAAATATTTCTGCAAGGAAAAGCACAGATGCAAAGGAGGCATCATAGATGGATATTGTGAGATTTGCTAAAAGGTTTACACTTGCTCCTGCATACACATGGAGAAAAAAAATCCAAACCAAAACTTGGGCTTTCTTATTTTGAAACTGTGTTTTAATTCAAAACTCTTCCTGAAGGAAATACAGGTCAGGCTGTCTTTTCACTGAGTGCAAGAATATTTTCCCAAGAATATAGGAAAGTAGAAAAATTCACTCATTAAAACATTTTGAGGACCAGATTATGGATGTATTTCTCCAGACCATATCCTCCTGTGTTCACAGTGTTTGGCTGGTGTGATTTTATCATGTTGCTAATAGTTTCACTCCCAGGTGCTGTTCTGTATGATGAATGATTACAGAACTGAACATCAAATTAATATAAGAGAATACCACTAATAGAATAAATATTTGCTAAACATTCTGGAGTAGTCACATGCAAAATATATAACTAAGGATGACTAAACTAATATCTTTGGGGCTGGAGGAGACCATCATCTTTCCAGCTTTCCTTTTGTGAATAAAATTCTATAGTTGGGGCTCGTGAAGTGTAAACGCTTCATGTATGTCTTTTTCAGTTACCTGTGCACATCTCTGGTTACCCCTGGTTTCCAAACTCAGGCTGCTTTGTCCTTATCTTGTTACATTTCTCTATAAATTTTCCAGTACTATCAATGCAATCACATTTTGTTATCAGTTCCATAGCAATCAACAGACCACATAACTCAAAAGTCTCTCTTTGCCTTGTCTGATGCTCTGTGCCACTGACAGTAGCTGCTAGATCACATTCAGGGAAGGCAGAACAAATACTTGAGCACCCATCAGCGAGGTATTATTCTAGGTTCTCCTTGGGATGCATTAGTTGTGTTCAGTAGCATTGCATAACCCTCATGTGAATGCGCGATGTAAAACATACCTTACTGTGGACAGTTCCACTCATAGACCAACTGGCTGCATTTGTGTTAAAAATTATTTCACTTATGTACAGCTGTCAAAGCAGGAAAGAAAAAAACAAATCAAACCGAAACAATGACAGAAACAACAACAACAATGACAAAACACCAAGACCACAACCAGATTATCCAGTTAGCTTTAAAGAATGTTATAAAGTCACTTAAATTCTTGGAAACTGTTGCTGGGGTGAGAGGGTTTTTGTTGGATGTAATCTGAGCTGTAATTCTCCAATAAAATCCAGTAAAATTTTTCCTTATGTCTGACAGCCCTAAAATTGCAATGTTTTATCTGTTCATCATCTTGGAGCACTTGTTATAGAATCTGAATGTGGGGTGAAGGACTCAATTATTGGCTAATAAATATTTCAAAAGTATAATTGCTTTTATAAAATAGCAGTTCAGATAAGTAATAACATGAGTGAAAATTCAACTGCTTCCCATATAAACTGCTCTCACTATGGAATTACATCCTGTGCTTGCAATAACATTAATCTGTTTTGTTGGAGAAACTGGTAGAACTAGAAGCAGACTAGTGCCTAAATGATAATGAGTAGAATGAGATCCCTTGAAGCTAGCAGTTCATTTCTCAGCAGTGGTTACTTGATCATTTGTCCATTGAAGACTGATGACAGCAATACAGTTACTGCTGCACATTTAATTTCTTGTGTGTCTGCCATCAAAAGTCACAGACTTCAACAGGAAAAGGCTGTATTTCCCAGGAATGTGAGACTTGCTGTAGGGAGCTGAGTCACACTCCTCCCTGTCCTCTCCTCTCCTGTGCAGGCAGGTTCTGTTGCTCATCACCACAAGGTAGTCAGACTTCAATGTTTTACCAGCTAAAGTTCTGAGCATTAGGTAACAAGGCATTAATGCTGTCCAATATTCTATCCTTTGCTAAAATCTTCCCTTCTGTGGAAATAAGAGTTTATCCTGTTGAAAAAATAACTAGCATTAGTAGAAGATTATATTTACCTCATCAGAAATTCTGGCAATGCTTTTTGCCTATTAACTATGGCAGTGTGCCTAGTAATATTTGAGCATGAATTGCACTAACTGGAAGAGAGTAAGAGAATTGTGAAGAAAAAAGGTGTGGAAATTGTGCCATTTGTTATCTTTTTCCTCTCTGATTATTTTTCAATGTCTCCAGCAGTGGGGAGAACCAGAATTATAACCTATCAGACAAAGATAAATACATAAACTTTTAGTACTTCTTCAACAGAAAGTGGAAGTCCCAGCCTGTCATAGGGATTACAAACAGAGAAAATAATTATACAAGTTTCTTATGTGCTACAGGCAATTTCATCATGTAAAATTTTCAGACTCTCTATAAATCCTTCAGAAGACACATTTTAGAAGTCAGAAAATTGAAGTGGTTAGAAGCCACTGGCATAAATCTGTACACAATTTCCTAAAAATTGAAAATATTTTAAAATGTGACAGATCAATGGTCTAGAAAAGACATACTGAAGTTTAAATTAAATTAAAAATACTGAATCTTACATTCAGTTATTATTTTAACCTAACTTCTTATTTGTATATTATGGTAGCAGATGAAAACTAACTTTAAAATCCATCATTTCAATCCTTAAGCTATGAACACAGACTATCCAAAGCCCAATCACAGTAATGGAGCAATCTTAGTGCATGTAGCCTATTGCAGGCTGTACTTGGCTCAATTCGTGTTTCTCCTCCTAGCAGTTTTCATGCATATTTAACTCAATATTATATATATTCAAAAAAATACCTGATATATTTTTTCTATAAATGTGAGCTAGAATTTAATCAGAGAACAAAGAAACTATCTCCTTAGATCCACATAGGACTAGGTAGAGCGAATCTGGGGCGAACATCAGGAAAAAATATAACAGTGCCTATCTTCTGTGACACATTGCCTGCTTTCTTTATTTCATTTATCTTTGCATTTAGCTATGGTCCTGCCTGTGGCACAACTGGGCACAACATCATATGGCATCTACTATAAGTGTTATTCATTCATAATAAGCTAATTAGAAGCTTTGGAAGGAGAGAGGCAGTAATTCATAGTAATATTTATGTAATAAGTCTTCTGGCCCTGGAATGAGGCACACCCAAATGCCCCTCTGCATTTCACAGCTGATGCCCCTGGTTTAATCCACTGGAGCAGCTCCCTGAGCAAGTGGTATTTTTTTTGCAAAACCTCTTTCAGCAGGATTTTGAAGCAGATGAGGTGCTGTACATTGCCTTTGAGTTTTGAGATTTATTTGTTTCCCACTGGTTTGGTGGCCTAGTATATGAACATCACTGCTTTGTAGAAATTTACCTGTTCAATTCTTCCCTTTCTAAAGGGTGGAGAACATGGCCATGCGACTGGAAGAAGTGAATGAGAGAGAGCACTGCATGAAGGCCTCTCTGCAGACCGTTGACATCAGGCTTGCTCAGCTGGAAGACATGATGGGACGAATGGTGACTGCCTTAGAAAAAATGACTGGCATTGAGAGAGGCGAGACGACAAAGATACGGTCCAGGACCTCATCCGACTGTACTGATGCTGCCTACATTGTGAGGCAGAGTAGCTTCAACAGTCAGGAAGGAAACGCCTACAAGCTTCAAGAGAGCATTGATCCCACAGGAGAGGAGTCCATGTCCCCAACATCACCTACAATCACACCCCGCATGCGAAGCCACTCCTTCTATGCAACAAATATGAAGGACAAGTGTGGGCTGGAAAAGTTGGAAAGCATTTTTAAGGAAAGATCTCCAAGCCTGCATCGGGCAATCAGTTCCCACTCAATAGCAAAAGAAGGAAAGGCTCCTTTACCCCCTACCAGCACTTTGTCAATCGCCCCAGACTCCAGAAGACCTTCCTCTTGTATAGACATCTATGTTTCTGCCATGGATGAGATGCATTCTGACACAGAACCTCTCGAGAGCTCCATAAATATTCTTGGTCCCGAAGATGCAGCTCTGCCAGCTCACATAGCCTCTTCCCTTTTAACTAATAGGGCATACATTAGCAGTACACCTGGTGAAAAGATCTCTGGCAGAAGTCTTGATTATGAGGAAACCTCTGGAATAGAAACAAGAGCATTTTCTTCAGACTATTCACAAATCACAGATTGCCAAATCCCGTGGGATTCAGACCCTCCCTTGTATCATACTCTAGAGCGATCTAAAAGCAGTCGTTACCTGGCTACAACTCCATTTATTCTGGAGGAAACACCGATTGTAAAATCTCACAGTTTCATGTTCTCTCCTTCTCGAAGCTACTTCAGCAGCCTTGGTGTCCCGGTCAAAACAGCAGAGTACACAAGCATTACGGATTGCATAGACACGAGGTGTGTGAGCGCTCCCCAGGCCATTGCAGAGAGGGCCAGTTTCCCTGGAAGTCTCAGGGGCAAAGTGGAAGACTTGGGAAGCTGCCACCCAGAGAGAGAAGCGGAACTAACCCACCCAAGCTCTGATCATGAGGATATTGAGGTCAAAGACAAGAAGGGAATTCCCTTATCTCCTCAAGACAGCAGTGCTGCATCAACTCTGCCCAACAGCATTCCACTTCCAAAAATAGAGCGAGCCAACAGCTACTCTGCAGAGGAGTCTAGCGCGTTGTATGCACAGCACACACGGAAGAGCTACTCCATCAGCGACAAACTCGACAGACAGCGGAACACAGCAGGCCTGCGGAACCCCTTGGAGAGGAGTAAGTCCTCAAGGCCAGAAAGCAGAGGGGACAACCTGTCCATGAGGAGACTGTCAAGAGCAGGAGCCTTCTGCAGCTTTGAAAGCAAGCACAGCTAGGCTTATACAAAGCTTACCAGCAGTCTAAGGGTCATCTGCTCTTCAGTCTGTTTTTCTTAGCAGAATTTTTAAAAAAACCTCACGTCACCCAGTGTCAAGTCCAATTGGCAGTAGCCACCGGTCAAGGGAGCACATTTTCAATCTCAGCATCACCACTGAGGCACTGCATCTTGACCCAGCTGACATTTGCACTTAAGGAAAAAGGGAGGGATGAAAGCTTTACAAAAACTTCAGTAAACAAGAAGAATAACAAGTCCCCTTAATGAAGTCAGAAGAAATAAATTATTAGGTCCAGATATCTGCCTTTTATTAGAGGGCGTCCTAAGATCTTTTATCATTATTCAAGTTTTTAAGATCAGGAATTAACTGGCAAAAAAGAGATGTAAAAATTAGATGTTCCAAACTTCAATCACAACTTCTTTTTCATCTATGTCACCATTGTGATGACTGGTGAAAAGCATTTGTTTTTCTGTAGGAACTGGCAGCAAACAAACCTAAAGTCTCCCAAGTCCCTTGCATCCCACCCTTGTGGAAATGAAGAAAGATGAACACAATAACAACTATAAATGTCCACTTGTCTCTTTTTGTATCAACTTGTAGTGCCACAGAAAGTTTATATTTTCAAGAGTGGAAAGGGAAATGAAATGCCTTTCTTACTGCAACTTAAGTGGAAGAAGAATTTATGTTAAAATGTCAGGTGATTTCCTGTATAAAACAGGCATTCTAGATTCTAGCACAGCTGAGCAAGCTCAGGATGAATGTAATTAAGTGGAATAGTATATATTTATTTTTTTACCACATTTGTCATCAATTTGTTGTCTCACTAAATCAAAGGATGTGATGAAACAATAAGAATAGGATGATCAGAGCAGAGCATAGTAATAGTGTCCAGTTCTCACTGCTCAGTTTAATTATATATAAATTGAGGAGATTTATCCACTATGCTGCTACCAGGTTCTTCTTGCTGTTTCATTTGAGCTGACAATTTTTCACATCATTCCCCCACCTAAAAATATACACCTTTTATTTTTCATGTGAACATACCTGTATTTGGACTTTTTTCAAGTATACAAGATTTATCAAGAAGTCTGAATCCAGATTAATGTAATTAGACTGAAGCTGCTTAGAGGAAATTAATTTTGGCAGAGGACTGGAAAACACTAGAATTTCTATATGCTTCTAAGGTAAGTAAAAGAACCAAAGTGAAACTGCAAGTGTCTGTAAACAGCAAAAGCCATCAGTTGCGAGAAGGCATCCACCGTTTTTCAGCATATCACACATAAGCACTTTTAGCAGGAGAAAATATGTCTGAACGGTAGTGCAGTTACGGGTTTTGGCTGAAGACATTTGTCACTCCACTGACCCCACCCATGTTCCAAGGGTTCACGTTGTCAACCAGAGTTTCAAACTTCTCACGAGATGGTGTCCAGTGGTCAAAGGTGGAAGGGTATGCAGAAGACTGGAAAAGGGTGGAGAAGCATAAACTACAACTGGAAAAGCAATTCACATTCCTTTATGAAGGCACAACTTTTAAGCTTTTAAAAAGTTGACATTAGTGCTACTGAAAATTAAAATATCTCAACAGTTACCAATATCTGTGTAGAACCAGCTTCTTTTTGTTATTAAGAATGAATATTTGTGAGGTACATATTTGTGGGGTACATATTTCACATTATTTAAATGCGAATTATCTTTCAAAGGCAGCTTTGAAAATACAAGCTGATGTTTTCTCACTGAGTCCCCACCCTGGGAGACTCTGAGCACTATCTGAGTGTCCAAAAGGCAACTAATCCTGACAGAAAAATAACCATCAGCCTCAACAAAAGAGGCAAAGAAGGTGAAAACATTTAGTTAACAAGTCACTGTGTTGGAAAGTTCAGGAAACAAGGAAATGCAGCAAGGGGATGTTAAGAACAATGTGTTTCACACTTCCTGCACCAACGTGTTCCTTGCTTTCTTCTGTTTGATCAGGCTTTCAGTGAACTAAACTCCACCAAGACACCGTGTTTATGCAATTGCCTTGCAGCCCATGTGCAGCATTACGGTCACATGGCGATACCAAGAAAGGTCAGAAACCTTTCTGTGCATTATGAAGCATGCTTGTGGCAGGCTGATTGTTGAACAATAGCAAAATGCCCAAGGGCAAAGGAACTTGTGTTTAACAATATGCTTCAAATGTGCCAACCTTCTGTTAGCAGCCTTTTCCTAAGGCTTCTCCAAATCTATCTATCTATGGAGAGTAGAGGGGGATATTCTTACTTTGTTTTCTTTGTTACTTTTATGAATGTCTGCTAAAACTGTTGTGGACTCTTTCATCCTCATCGTATTACTGGTCTACTCAAGAGGCATTTCAGAGTCATTAGAAATTCCTCAACAGCACTTAGTGAATTAGTTCAAGGCATAGGGCTCTCATCTGGGGTAGATGCCATTGGTTAGTTGGTCAGAGTAAAGTAATTTGCCAAACCCAGAAGCTGTATAAATGTTTAGGATACAGCACCTTATTGATCTGGAGCACACATTCCAGGTAAAATGAAACAGAACACTTTATTTACCTCTTAAAATTTGCCATTATATATAAAATGTAAATTCAGATGTTAAAAAGTGTGATTGGAAGATGTCAGAACACTACTTTTCCTGAATGTTTCCCATTTATTCTACAATGTGGTGTCTATAGAATATATTATGATGGATGTTAGATTATTTTATTTTCACCTGGTTTTTACACGTTGCATCGAACTGCTCCTTTTTGAATTTGATGATAAAACACCCATTTCTTGCAATGGGACCAGATTTCCCATTCCTGGTATTATGACCATTTAGTGAGATAGAGGTCTCATCATCCATCATCATGTAGCTATAGCATGTGCCATACGATGTATTCTGTATCAAAGGATAGCTTATGAAATAGACACATATATAGTTGTGACATGTGGTAATATTAGTGAACGTTACAGGACAGTTTTATTATCTCATTACATGGTCTTGTTTGTAAATCTGTAACATTCAATAAAATAGCACATGTTGCATCAAACATTAAGTTCCACTATCCAGTTATTAGCTTACATATGGAATATGCATTTCTGATCACAGTGTGTAAGTTTGGTATGTTTCACACATTTCTTTGTATAGCTCCACTTAAACGTCTGTATGAGCTGATGTATAAACCTCTGATGAGCCACTGTGGGCTGTGACAGATGAGTTGTGATGGTGTGAAAGACAAACTGGCATGTTATGCAAAAGATTATAAGATAAATGAACTCTAATAATATTTCAAAACTCAACTGAGCTTAGCTGTTTGTTTACATATGCTGGTTGACTGAGGAAGCAGTGTGCAGTATTTTATAAATATTTTCCTATAGTGAACCATTCTGTTGTTTCCAGTTTAAGTGATTCTATTCTACAGTTGGGGTATACACTTGTCCTAGATATTGTATTATAGCACATTATTCTTTCACAATAACAGTGTGATATGACTGAAGTAGTTTCTCTTCCTTACAGTCCAGTCTTTTTTTGTGTCAAAGAAAATGCATGCATTGTTCCATGAGTTTCTTTGGACTGGTAGGAGAATTAACATTTTGCTATTGCCTGCCTGTAAAGATGAATCCAGTTAGGAATTAATTCAAACTTTTGGATGTTTACATTATTTCCATTATTTTTGATCTTTAGCAAAGTAAGTGATTTTTTTATTATTTTTAAAAGACAATTGTATTTTATGAAATTTGAATACTCAACACAAAATGCGAACCTACAGCAGTGCTCAGACATTTGGCTCTCTCTTTTTTTTGGAAGAGATCAGGTGCTACACTATTTTCTTAGCACAAGTGCCAGTTAACAAATGGCAGTGAGGGGATAATTTGAAAATGTAATGAAAAACCAAAACATCCATTCATCTACATACGGAAATCCCTCTGGGTTCCAGACATAGATTACTTTTCTTTTTTTTTTTTAATTTTCCATTTATAGATTTTTTGGTAAAAATAAAACCAACAAAACTGATTTGTACCTTTTTCGGAAAGGATAGCCTTTTGTCAGGGGATAAATATCTTAGTTAGGTATATTTTTTGTATGAGAAGAAAATGATTTGTTTCTTAGAAACTGTCAGTGCATGGAAAATGCAACTACGTGAATAACTGCTCAAAAAAAAGAAGTGCTGGTAGCAGCACACAGCCTTAGTCCAATGACTGCAGTGGGAGCAAGCCAGTATCTGTCCTGAGAGCAGAAGTTATCAAAGGTATTAGAGTGAGCCAGTAAAACAAAATGCTCTATAAACTCATGGTGCAGGTTTTCAAAACAAGCATAAATGTCTTGTTATGTTGCTCAGGTTAAACACTGAAGAGGATCTGATAATCGCCTGAAGGGGAAGTGTGAGCTGGTTGTTCCTGGATTTCCCTTGGATTGCTTAAGTAGTTGTGATGTCATTCCCCTGCTTAAAAATGATAGTATATTTGCATTTTTGCACAAATACGCATAATTGGTTCAACAAAGGCCACCATTTCAGTTCTGTTAAGAGATACTAGGTATAGATCATCTTCTTCAAAAGAAATGGGTCAGATTCCTAGCATGAATTTTCCCTTCAGCCACCTTAGATAAAAACGCAGTCCAAACTGGGAGGAGAAGTGAAACATTGGGGGTGAGAAGACTAGGTGTCTTCTCACCTAGTGAAACCCTTCACTACTCTAGATGGAACTCACTGTCCTTGCCACACGCTGGCATAGGAGCAGTAGTGTTGGATGCAGAGGGACTTTGTTTCTGCACCCTGCTTTACAGCCAGCCATGCAGTGAACACTACAGGTCACACAGGCTTCTCTTCTCCATGACTGACTGCAATTACAGTCTTACCGATGCTGGTGCAAATCTGCAGAAAATACACTGAATTCAGTGGCGTACTCTGACTTCTGTCAGGAGGTGGATTTATTCTGCTTAATTTCTAACTCAATATTACTTTGAGTCATGCATGGATTACACTAAATCATCTTCAAGTTGGAAGTCTAATGATGGAGCCATTGAGCCAGTCTGGTTGTGAAACAGTCTCTGACCTTTTCACTTTTGCTGTATCCTTTCAGATCATTCATAGAGCCACACAATGCTTATTTCAAAAGGCTGTTAGGTAAAAACATTTGATTATTAAATTGCTGCTGTTTCTGCTGCAGGGAAGTGATAACTCTTGTTTATTTTAGTATCTGGGAGGGAGGGGGAAGGGACAGAAGAGGGAATTGGATGTGAAATAGTTTTATGCCTGCACAAGAGTAAATTGTGTTAAAGTTATATCTTTTTTCCACCACTGCAGTTGTTGTACATGACGAGAGTCTATTTGCTGCTACTGCTGTCTGGAACAGTGTTTGCAATATTCTATACTAATAGCTATTTAATCGTTTATTATTTGGGCTATCATTTGTAAGTGTATAACAATCATTTATAAAGGGATAAAAACTACTAAAATGTCATTTTAAACAAATTCCTACTAATACAAAGCTTTTCAAGTATGATTTGTCTAAATGTACATAACTAGGGAAAATGGTCCTTTCCAAAGGTCTACTGGATTCACAATGCACTTTTAGACTGTGTTTAGATGCATAATAAAAAGCAGAAGTTGGCAATTACTACAGTAGAACTTTCTGAAATTTCTGTAACAATTGTTTTGCAATAAAAAAAAGAGATGTAGATCAAGACATCAGTTCTTGCTGGAGCATTTATTTATGGTCATTTGCTTTCAAGGCAATAAAGCAGTGATGAAACGGCAGCTGCTTTTCTCTAAGATCTCTCACTGTTCTAACTTTACAGATTTAAAGGAAACCAAAACATTTACTCTGGTGTGCACAGGCCTTTTGACTGTTGCAATTTATTTCTGTCTCTGAGCAGGTTTCATTCACATGTCCCTTAATCTGGCCAGCATCAGAACCCAGACCGAAGTACTTCTCAATGGGTTTATTTAAAAGGAGGGAATCATTTCTTTGCTTTGTAGCTACCATTTGAACAAAAGGGGAACAAAAGCATTGATTGCAGAGCCTCCCCTACATTGCATCCACATAGCGTGGAAGAAGCGTGCTCCTTTGTATGGCAACTGAGTGGTGTTGCCTGCTCATGTAGCCAGAGAAGCTTCATGAAAAACAAAGGGCACCAAGTAAACCACTAGTACCTATGGGCTCCTCTGAAATGGCCTCTCATCTTGCTCACAAAAGAAGTCATTGTCTCCCTCCTCATGCAGCTACAGACAGCTCTGATATTTCCTCACAAAAATGCTGAAAAAACACTACTGACACAAAATCTGCCAAGGTAGGAATCTTCTCCCTCCACAAATAAGCCTTCACTGAGATAATAACATGCTTTAGCTAAATGAAAAAGAAGCACGGGAAAACAAATATCCAACTGAATCAGAAAGGTATAAGATACTCAAAACAGTTCTGCACACATCAGTCATACTTCAGGAGAGGAATGGTTCAGAGAACTGTTCTTTTATTTCAGGTACCTAAGAAGGAAATGCTAGACTTCTTAAGCAGATTTTATTTCATCCTTTCTTGGGGACTGCCATTCAGTGAAGACTGGGAGCTCTGAAGCTTTCAAAAACAAAATTAAAAAATAAATCTATGCCAGAGAGTTGTCATTATGCTTCCCTCCAGGTAACACTGTATCTCTAGTCTCCTTGGGATTTTTCACAGTAATAAACTTCACCTAAATTCAGCCAATTAGTAAGCAACAAAAAAAAGCAACATCAGTAGCCTTGGTTTTCATTCCCATGAGCTGTGATCTTGCAGACTTTAGGGCAATGATCTAGTCTCTTAATCTCATTAGTTCACAATGGAAAAGAACTCCATTTAACTTACACCACGGCAGTAACCCTGATCCATTATCCTCATGACTGAGTGCAGCACAAGCTCAGATTTACACCAGCCCTCACCGTTTTTGCATATAGAGCTCAAATTTCACCTTATTACGCTTCTGGAACAAAAAAAAAAAATGTAAGCTCACATGATTCCATTTTGAAATTTTCAAATAACTGATTGCAGTCATAAATATAGTATATTATACTTTCGGGAGGCAATAATGACAAGCATTATCTGAGAGAGAGTTGTTTATGTGAAATAACAATAGCAGTCCATGAACAGTTACAGACATCATGCTGCAGATGATACAGGCTACTGTTGTAGAGAACTGTGGATGAAACAGCCTTTGCCTTTGCCAGTCTAGAATTTCAAACGAAGAAGTTTGACAGGTGTAGCAAGACCAATCTGCTTGTACCGCCTTCTAAAACTTAAAACTTCTTAGCTAGACCTTTCCCCAGTCAAACATGTCACCAAAGGTTCAACAGTCACATGTACACCGCAGAATCAGTCTCGGGGGTACTAGTCACTCTCAGAAAATATTCCGGTGGTTTTTTTGTTCCTAGTGTGCAAGATGAGAATTTTCTTAAGAAGCTTGGGAAAATAACATATCAAGGCTCTAAGGACATTAGGGAAAATGTTAGCACATAATCTTTACTTTATTTGAAAGATGACAAAAAAATCAACTATCAATGCAGCGTTTTGCTACTCACTAATCAAAATCTTGAAACTAAAAACACATCTTTAGAAATTAATAAATCTTCTGAAAGTAACAATAAAAACACTAAATCTGATTGAAGAATTGAGTTCTGCAAAAACTCCTTCGAAATACTAGTCACAAATCTGAATTATAACCCACAATTGCTGAACCACAATAGCTGCACTGTAATTTGTGGAGGAGGGGAGCAGATGAGGGGTGTGTGCACATGATGAACAGGGAAAGTTAGTCTCAAAGGAAGAGATAAACAATGAACTCTAAAATTCACACCACTCTCACACTATATGGCCAGGTTCCACATTTTTTTCCCTGAGTGGGCATTTGGGAAGCAAACTTGGCAGTTTTCAATAGTGTAAGTTTACGATTGATCCATTTCAACCATGCTATTTATTTTGCTAAGACTGTAGCATTCCCTCAAAGAATCATAACTTGGACAAACAACTTACAGCAACAAAGGCTAATCTGTGCTTCTTGTAGAATAAATAGTCCACATCTCAGAGGATCAGATGAGGGGTTTTTGGTGAGTATCTAAAAGGACATTCTGTGTCTTTGCTCCAATTTTATCTGAGGGATGGTGTATAGCTGCCCTGTTGCAAGAAAGGGCAAAAGTTTCAGAAATCATAGCCTGGTCCTCAGTTCCCCATGGGTCATTTTCTCCGTGAAACATTTTGGCTTTCTAACCAGAGCAGATTGTTTGCACCTCCACCCCAGTTCAGCCAAATCAGAGAAGAACAGCAGCCACAGTGGGAAGTACACAGCAATGCAGGCATATTCCCTTTCCTCGCTGTGCAGTCATGGCTAGAGACTACATTAACACTGCAGAAATTTAAATGTTCATCTGAAATTTTGTGTACTTATTTAGATTCTTAATGAGTCTAGAAAAGAAACCAGGCCTGCCTTAGGATTATATTAGGTGGACCTTAGTCCATCTCTTCTAAGATGTCTGAGTATTTTCAGACAATATAGCACTATGGACATTTACAGGGAAACAAGTTCTCTTGACAGTAGTTAATCCTACTCACCTCGCAACAACTCCATAGTCTCAGAGTGCAGTCCTAGTCATAGGATAAATTAAGCTGTCTTATGTAACTGTGTAATGCATGCTTCCGTTTCCCTGCATCAGCACCAGGGATGGGTGCAAGACATCCCCTTGGGGGATGGATGGATCCACTGGGTCTATTAACTTCAGCCTTGTGTTGGTAGGAGAAAATGTCACAGCAGATCAAGAATTTTTGAGCTCCAGAAGAAGTTGCACAAAATAAATATATCTTCAAATATGTTAATCAAGTAAGGATGAATACTAACACAAGTTCTTCTGTGGAGGCTTAGCACTGGAACTCAGCTAAGCCTTTCCCAGGCTGTATTCTACAATGCATACAATACACAGGGTAAGGAAATAGATGATTTCAAATGCTTTTCCTCAGTCATGTGCCCTCCCTCAGAGGCATGGGTGAGGCTCAGCCCCTCGGGCAGCAGTGCAGGGGCTGCACTCCTTGCTCCGCGCTCTGCCGCATCCCGAGCCGCTCCCGCGCTGCCCCGCACGCTCCGGGCCGGGGCTCTCCCTTGCACATCCTCACTCCGCTCTGCTGACACCGTTTGGCCATTTCGAACAAAGTGAGTGGCCGCCGGATGTCACTGTTTGATCTCCGAGAGACAGACACACGGACATTTTCCTGGGTCTCGAAGTAGAGGAACTGGCGTCCTTAAGGACAAAACCAAAGAAACAAACCAAATCAACCCAACCAAAAAGACAGAGCTCACCGGCACACCCCGGGACGGCTGTTTGTGACATTCCTTCCTGGAAGAGCAGGTGCTCCAGGAGCATCGGGGCACAAGCAGGGTCCCTGCTAGAAGAGAGGTGTCACTGCAAGGCTGGGGTTGCTGGCTGAAGCAGGGGAACCTCGCCTGAGCTGCTCGATCAGTTTCAGCTCTGTGGACTTTGTACTCTCAGTACATTTAGAGAAGCGTTCAGGACTGCTTTACACAGGCAGCACTGGGAGCTGGTAGATCACTTTGGCACTGGCCATCTGAGCTAGAAGCAGAACATTGCTCCCTCCTGTTCTTTCTAAGATTATCTCCTCTAACAGAAATCTCTGTGGCAGACACTCAGGTTTCCACTTTTCTGGGCAATTTCCCTTCTTGCAAGCTGCAGCTGCAGAGCACTCAAAGTTTGGAGGTGCAGGATTGAAGAAGGTCCTGCAGCCTGGATTTGTTGCTCTGGCCTGTGAGGTGTAAAAATTTCACACAATCCTACGCTGCACACAAACCTTCCCCTGCAAAGGCCTGCCCTGGCTTTAAACTTGTCCTGGCTTTAAACCGGGCCTGGGCACAGACAGGCTGAAAAGGGAAATCTTATCTGTGTGAAAATGCTTTTTCCCTCAAGGAACTTCCAGACATCTGTTGAGACAGGGAGCCACAGAAAGGCTGTACCGACCATGTGCTGAGCACCTGGCATCATTCTTGCACTGGGGCATGCAGAGGAGCCCTGTCCTTGGGGGTTGTTAACCAGAAAACAACATCCTTGAAAGACGAGGAGATACGAGAACTGTGTCCTTCTCATTTTCTGAAGTTCTGGCACAGTTTTCTTGTGTGCCATAAGGCTAAGCACTGGGCATGGATGAAAGTCAGCAGGAATTGCCTTCTGAGCCACTCAGGAGGACGACAACCATGTCATGAGCTCATGCAAGGAGAGCATTAGAAGGGGCAAATCCTGACTAGAACTGGATGCAGGGGAAAAGTGAGGACAAAGGATGAGAAAAAGGCTGAGGTACTTAATTCCTTCTTTGCCTCAGTCTTGAGCATCACCAAATTGTTCTCTGGATACCCAGGCCCCCGAGCTAGAAGACAGGGACAGGGAGCACAGCAAAGCCCCCAAAATTCAAGAGGATGTTATTAGAGTCACCCCACTCAGACACACACAAGTCTGTGGGGCCAGAGGGAATTCACACAAAGGTCCTGAGGGAAATGGCAGAAGTGCTCACCAAGCCACTTGCCGTCGTTTACCAGCAGTCCTGGCTAACTGGAGAGGTCCCAGGTAACTGGAAGTCAGCAGATGTGATGCCCATCCATAAGCTTGACTTAGGCACAGGGGAGGTCAGGGAGCAGATCCTCTTCAGAGCCATCACACGGCATGTGCAGAACAAGCAGGGGATCAGGGCCAGGCTTCCTGAAAGGCAGGTGCTGCTTGACCAGCCTGATCTCCTTTTAGGACCAGGTGACCCACCCAGCAGATGAGGAACAGCCTGTGGGTATTGACTGCCTGGATTTCAGCAATGTCTTTGGCACTGTTTCCTACAGAATTCTCTGGGAGAATGTGTCTGGTGTGGCTTGGAGGGGTGCACTGCTCACTGAGTTACAAACTGGCTGGTGGGCCAGGCCCAGAGGGTGCTGGTGAGTGGAGCTGCATCCAGCTGGCAGCCAGTGTCCAGTGGTGCTCCCCAGGGCTCCCTCCTGGGGCCAGTCCTGCCTAACACCAGTGTGGGTGTCTGGATGAGGGGATGCAGTGCCCCCTCAGTGAGTTTGCAGTGACACCAAGGCGGGCAGGAGTGCTGATCTGCTGGAGGGCAGGAAGGCTCTGCAGAGAGCCCTGGACAGGCTGCACTGATGGGGGAGACCAGTGGTATGAGGTTCAGCAAGGCAAAGTACTCAGTCCCCTGCAGCATTACATGGGCTGGGGCAGAGCAGCTGGAAAGCTGTCCAGGAGAAAAGGGCCTGGGGGTGTTGGCCCACAAGCGGCTGGATATGAGCCAGTGTGTGCCCAGGTGGGCAGAAAGGCCACTGGCATCCTGCCGTGGATCAGCAATTGTGTGGCCAGCAGGACCAGGGCAGTGATGTGTCCCCCTGTACCCAGCACTGGTGAGGCAGCTCCAGGGATCAGCCTCCAGGCTTGGGCCCTTCAGCACAAGACATTGGGGGGCTGGAGCAAGTCCAGGGAGGGGCCACAAAGCTGGGGAAGGGTCTGGAGCATGAGACTTGTGAGGAATGGCTGAGGGAACTGTGGGGGTTTAGGCTGGAGCAAAGGAGGCTCAGAGGGGCTTGATCACTGTCTGTAACTGCCTTAGAGAGGCTGTAGTGAGGTGGGGGCTTGTCTCTTCCTCCAGAGAAGAGGTGACAGGACAAGAGCAAATGGCCTCAGGTTGTCCTGAGGGAGGTTTATGTTGGCTATGAAGAAAAACTTTCCGCTGAATGGTTTGTCAAGCCTTGGCTATGCATGGGAACACTGGAATCACCACGCCTTGGAGTTACAGTACATGAAAGCTGTTTGGATGTGGCATTTAGGGACATGGTTTACTGTTGCTCTTGGCAGAGTTAGGTTCATGGCTGGACTCAGTGATCTTTGTGGTTATTTCCAAGCAAAATGATTCCATGATTCTATGATTCAGAAACACATTACTTCAGGAAGTTCCTTGGGCTACTATTCCTGTGGTGCCTTGAATCTGGGCAGCATCCTGGGCATTCTGAGAAAACAAGAGCTTTGTTCTGCATCCTCTGAACCTGCACCAGTTCTGATCAAGCATCTGTGCAGCTGATTTGGATGAGGGAGTTGATCTTCCAGACAAATGGTGTTTTCTGGGTTATTGTTCTACTGGATGGGGCAGTGATGTGACTGAGCTCAGAGAGCACAGGGTATGGGTTAGAGAGGAACAGGATGTTAGGTGAGCAGACATTCGATAGTAAAACTTTTGTTTACTATCTTTTGCATTCATTCCAGCTTGGAAGAGGCTGCCCACATTAGTGGGAAGGCTTAAAATAAGTTCCCCTGGAGGTATTAAAAGATGTGATGCTGTGGTTCTTAGGAACAGGATTTAGTGGTGGAGTTGGCAGGTTTATAGTTCAACTTAAGGATTTTAAATATCTTTTACAAGTCAAACAATGCTGTGATTCTGTGTGCACTGCTGTAAAATGCTAAAATTCCCTTATCAGGACCTAAATCTCCCAACAAAGCATTTCTCCTCCTGTCCTTCTGCTCCATTATACAAAAATATGAACATTCTTTTCACAATATTCATCTAGAACATAGCAAAATTGAATGCAATGCCCCTCTACATCAGAACATCCCTCTCCTACATCTCCCCAGAAAGCATCTCTTCAGTTTTCCATCCGTGAATGTTCTCGGGCAAAGCACTCTCAGTCAGGAAACTGTTAGAAGCTATTCCTTGAGCCAGAGGGTCCAAAGCTACCTTAAGGCATTCCTATAGTGCAATTTGAAGAGTCTCAGGCAGAGAAGATACCTCAAAATGTAGGAAATCTTTCAAAATTCAGAGTTCTTTTTAAATTATGGATTGAAAAGGTACACCAATGATGTAACCAGCTGCTTTTCCTGCTCCCTGTTTCATCACGCATTTTTTGAGTTGGCCTATTTTTAGCCTCCTCATCTTGGAAATCAGAAGAAAATATAGAGGGGGAAAAAACTGTTTAATGATTCCGTAATGGACTCCATATATTAGCCAAGCTCCTGGTTACCTGAGAAAATAATCTGTGAAAGGTAATGGGTATGTTTTCCCCAAAATATTTTGGGAATAAACAGGCAGGTATGAACTTAGTGCATTAGACAACTACTAGGCAGATTTATCAATCTAACTTTTGTAATAACGCTTTAAACAGCCATTATGATAAGTTGTTTTGAAGGTCCTGTGCTAAATCACACTGTCCTTCAGCTTCATGTTTGCCACCAGAACCATTGTAAAAGAAAAAGGACTGATTGTGGTCAAAGCTGGTATCAAAGATTTTAATACCCTACAATAATGCATCTTCAACCAGTCCAATAATCTGGAATTTGGGTAGTGTATTACTAGTATCTATTTAAGGCAGAGCAAAAGCTTAACTACAAGGAAACTTGACTACTGCATCCACCCCGGCAGCTGAGCAATGACAAGACTCACAGACTTATTTATCTCTCTGAGCCACATAGGACCACCCATAATACACCCACTTCTGTATATAAATAATAAATGAAAATAATAATAAAAAGGAGACTATCCAGGATTGCAAAGGAATTCTGAGAACTCCTAGGTCTAATCTATCCTTCTGAAACCCCAATACTCAAATCTAAGTAAAGTTCACTTAATTTTACAGCAGGAAGTTGGCTAGTCTAAAAGACATAAGTTCCTCTGCTTTGTGCTTTGGGCTTTCCTCAAGCAAGACACCAAACAACATAACTCTTTGACTCAATTAAAAATTCTTCACACCTCATGTCTTCCTCCTTTTGCAACCAAAATATCAAAAACAGTACCAAATGAACATTCAGAAATATTAAGTAAGCAACACCTGTTATGCTTCTGTGTACTAGTTTGTGTTCCCACCATGACCAGTAGAACAGACACAAATTAATTGAAATAGGATCTGAAGGTGCATGTCCAGGCTAGGAGTCACTTAGCAGTATGGATATACAAATAACAAGTAAATCTTGATGAAAGTGAACATCTGACAGGAACACAGAGATCAAAATCAATATTTTAATAAGTGATACAAAACTTTCCAAAATAAACTCTACACAAAAAACCTGTCTTCTCCTAAAAAAGTAAACTGTGGTTTCTGAATGGTGTATCAAAAATGTAAATAAAAGGAGAAACATACTTTGAAGACCAAAGTCTCACCTTGTTTAAGCCCAAATTGCTCAACTGTTGCTCCACTGAAGCAACAAAGCTACTTAAATTGAGTACTTAAATAACTAACAGCAAAATTTGGTACAAAAATGGAAATCAATCTGACCAGCAATGCAGTGGGATCAGTAATGCTGGCTCTTTGTTCCAAAGAGACAACCATCTAAACTCACATGACTAAGAGCTACCTCAGATTTCTCTTAAAAGGATGTATCAACCCTGCTTTTCTTATGGCTTTCTACAGGAAAAAAATAAAAACCACTACAGCCCACTTCTCATATAAACTAGTGAAGCATAAACCATGTGGGCTGCAATGATTCATCAGAATTTACATAGTAGCTGCATACAAGGTTTCATCTCCTTTCAACAGGCAGCCTAGCCTAATATCCTTGAACTGCTCTGTGAAAGCCATTGTTAAGAGTATCGAGGCAAAGCATTGCTCCAGCTGCCAGCACAAGGGTTGCAGTAATCAGGGCTGAAAACAGAGGAGTGATAATTATCTTCTACTTCAGTCATAGCAGCAAAATGCAGGTATATACTTCAATTACTGCCACAATTGATGGCCCCATTTCTAAATCTAACATCAGACTCCTAAAACCTATTTGTGCCCACAAAATATTTTAATTCATAGCAGATGATAATCCATGAAAAGGTAAGGGTAAAAATCTATTTTGCTTCTCCTTTCAGTCAGAATTTTCAAGCAACTTCCTGAGCGTAATCTTGGAAATAAAAGAACTAAAGCATTTACCTGTTGACACGCATACACAGATGGTAAACTGAGCCAAACAGCAACTCATGAGGCCAACATGGATGTGCAGACTGAACTCTGCTAGCCAGCTGCCACCTTTCCTCCCGGTAAAATTAGTTGATGTGAGAGATGGGGGGCAAAGAGGGTCAGATTAGGCAGCATTCAGGTAAAATTGCACCTGTAGCAAAGCACATGTCCAAACTGTCCAACATCCAGCAAGAAAAAACTAGGTCATCCCAGAGTAATGTGAAGAGTGCATGGCACAAATTGACTTTAAGGTGCTACAAAGACCAGAAGATTTGGCTACAATCCCCTGGGATAGCTGGCCTCCCCACCTGAGTATGCAGAGTCCCAAGCATACCTGTCTCCTTGTTCCAGTAGCCTGGGGTACCTCGCTTCCCACTTCCCACTCCATCTGCGCGTTCCCCTGCACAGCTGCCAGGCTGAGTTCAGACCACAGCCCCTGATGCCATCAGCAGGCTCACCAGTGAGCAGAGCAGAGTGCTGCATGCCCATGGTTTGTTCATCAGCACAAGCCTCATCACCCATCCCTGCAGGGCCTTCCTGTGAGCCTCACTCCGAGCAGGGTTCTGCTGTGCTGGGTCCCCATCTGATGAGCGCCAGTGTCCCAGTGCTCCACAGTGGTAATGCCAGGCTCCCATAGAGCTGAGTGCTTTGCCTCACTCCTGAGCAATCTGCACTGCCTTTTGCTCATAACATCTGCAATTCAGAAAAATGAGGGGCTTCAACAGGTGAGGCTCCAGGAGTTCACAGGTTGTTTGCTGTAAGTTGCATGGTCACGGCTGTCCTAAATGGGGGCATAAGATAAACCACCATTCCCTTTCAGTGAGGAAGTGTCCCCAAGGAACAAAGAGCAGCTGCCAAACCCAAGGCCCAGGGGCAGAAATGGAGAGCTGTAACAGAAGTGTGAAGCACTAGTTAAGGAGGGTGCTTTAATAAGCTTGTAACTCATAGGTACAGACTGAGATTAGGGGGTCAAACCGTGACTAGAGTCCCATTGCTTCCACTGCCAGTTTTTGGGTCACAAGTGATCTTTACAGATAATTTCTTACCATGCTGTTGTCTCAGGTGCATTCGTTTGCTCCAATGTCGCTACCATGAACCACCACATGTGGCCCAGCACAGAGCCTCAGTAAGGAGATTGTTGACAGCCTTTCTTGGCACAGATCTGCTTGGATTTTGATGCACAGAAGGAGCACTGTTTTGTTGAGTGTTTTATAGACCACTAACAATGTCATGACAGTTTTCATCTGCACTGGTATCTGGGATGGGTGTAGTCACATGTGTTTCTTGAGTTTTGTACCTGTTTCTGTAGAGATGGTGGATTACGAACGCCAGCTGAAAGGATCATACCACCATCAGATTTTCCCGTTTTCATGTTAGAAAAGCATTCTTCAGAGCACTCAACTCAGACTTCTCCCCTCCCTCTAAAACCATAGACACATTCATGCATTTCTATGGGCTTCTTATCTGCATTTTTTCAACATGCACCTGCCAGCAAAAAACCCCAAAAAACCTTAATAGTGGGATAAAATTACAAAATCTATCCTACAACTTGAAAAATTCACCTTATTCTTGTAAAAAAGCACTGGAAAATACACAAAAAGCTAAAAACCAGAAAGATAAATATCCTACAAGTAAATAGAAAATCTAGAGTAAGCTTTGAGTTGTTACAATTTTTAAGGTAATGTTTTGGCCATTTTTTTATCAATACAGTAGTTTATTTTTATTAAGTTCACTTCTCTTAGCATACAATACATGGACTTTTTGGGCAGACATTGGTCTTTTCAGAATCACTCTCTGCTTGAATGATCTGTCAAATATCTGCTTTCTTAGCTTTTGACTAGATGCAAGCAGTTCATTCTCTCTGGCCAGATAATACAAGAACAGGCCTTTTTAAATTCTTTGACAAATTGGAGTATATCCAAATCCTTCTCTAGGAAATTAATTTTTGTACATATGAATTTGAGGCCTTTTTTTTTTTTTTTTAAAGATTATGCAACTAGCAATTGAAGCTTCTACTTCAGTTACCACTTCAAGAAAAATCCATGCCTTACAAAATGCACAAGCTTTTAGCTGACAGGATAAAGTGGGTCTTCTCAGTCAGGTCGAGGAAATCAGAAGTTAATATTTCTATTATAATGTAATTAAATTATGAGCTGGGGTTGGATATTTGAAAGTGTTTAGTCCCTAATTCTTCCTGGGTAGTTTAAACTGAAAATACTCAAGAAGTTGAGTTTTTCTCCTTCAGCCAAATAGTCTTTTTGCAATTGAGTTATTGAGGTTATTCAAAAGGGCCACAGATTCAGCCACAGTAGGTTACTTGGAGTGTAAGAGATATCCTCTGAGATTCCTCAGCTATATCTCCAGTTCACTCTGGGATCAGCACAATACATGTTTTAATACAAGCAGTTCAGTGGACCCTACAAGCTTTCAGGTCCTTCAAAACTGTAAACAGTAATATAAACACTAGAATGTCTTTATTGTATTCGGGGAGCTCTAGTTACAAACTATAGTTTTTCTGTGTCCCACATTAAAAAGCCTTATTAAAGTTGCAAAGCTCTTGAAAAGGCCCTCCATGCATTCCCTTTCTGAACAAGAGACTTGCTCAAGAACTTTTCCCTCCTCACTCCATTCCACCTGTAGCAATGCTTTAAAGTATGAGCAGCTATGCTGTTTTCTCCTCAACCCCTGCACATCTTTCTCAGTCTGCTCTGAACTTGTCATTATGACTTTTTCTGCTATAGCAATTTTAAATTATCAAGTTTATGAATTATTTCCACAATAACTATGACATGAATAGATCTCAAAAGGCCTTTAATTGTGAAAAGCCAATTTGAAAAACTTGTCATCCAGACTTCTAGACCACTAGAGTGTTTTATACTGAATATAAATATTTTTGGTGATCTCTACAGATCTACATCTGTAAACATATGCTGCATTTACAAATGGCCTTAGTGCAGCTGTCTAGAAAACAAGGGACGTTTGTGAAAAGTTAATATACAACTTAACCAAAACCATCACAACTTTGTGGCAGAAACATGGACAGACCTCAGCCTTCTTTATTAGATTTTCTTTTCTTTTCCTGCAATCTCCTGTGTCAGTCAGGACCACTGACTGGAAGCATTCCGGGGGAGGTATTTTGTGACAGAAAAAGTCCCTTTAGGAAAATAAAATACTATTTAGGATGCAGAAAAACTGCAGAAGCATAAACAGTCCTTCTTCAATAGCTCACCCAAAATCAGAACATTTTCCTTCCTGCCTGTGCATGCTGCCATCTGCCTCCCCTCCAGCCTTCTCTACCTCCTTGTGAGCCAGGCAGGGGGAGGGAGGCTTTACCTAATGGCACCAGGACTGGAAGGGTCTTGTCATCATCAGTTTATGCATCAGGCATCAAGGAAGAAGAAAAAAAAAAAAAAAGATAATTCTAATACCCATTCAAGAAAAAAAATTTCAAAAAGCCACATCAATGCATCAAATGCATTTTCCCCACACGAAGTGCTGTTAGATACCAATCAGCTTTATTCAGACTCTAGAAAGAAATGAAATCTGACTCCTGCAGGCAAATGGTTCCTTTGCTGCACACCTCTTATTCATCCCCAGAGCAATTCCATCTCGTGCACAGTCTGAGGCAAAATCCTGTGGATAAAATGATATATAATCATATAATTAAATCTGCTGAAGACACAAACCTCAAGGGTCTAACTGAGGCTATATGGGCACCTCAAAGTGTAGCCCATTCATATGTAGGATATAGAATTACAGCATAGATGGAGCTTGCAGCATTGGAGCTTTATGCTTGAGCTAATGGAGTGACTGGCAGAAGCTGGCATCACCTTCAGGGTCAGCAGTCAGGAGGGGGTGCCAGGCCTTCTCCTTTCACAATTAACGCTTGTGGCCTAACAGTTCCCCACCACCAGTTCCCCCATGGCTGCCCCTGCCCAGCTTCCAGCCCCTCCTCTCTCCTCCCTCCGTTCATCCTTGTCCCTACATCCTGCCTCTCAGACATCAAAGAAGGCCAAGAAGATGAAAAATGGTTCTGTGAGCAACAGTTCTGATTCTGAGTCTCAAGAAGTTTACTTCAATTGCAAGAAATTGAATTGCTAGAAAGTGAAGGCTCTCTGACTTGCCAAAAATCTGAGAGGGAATATGCCTGAAAGGTCTCTTTCTTACCTTTAAGTTCACATCAATTATATTTCACTTCTCTTCAGCACTGATAATTCTGGCTTACCTTCAGATAAAAAGAGAAAAAAAATTAGGTCAGTGTTTGAATTTTTGTGATACACAGACTCTAAAAGGAGATAGACAATTCAAAATTTGCTTTTTTAACAACTGAAATTTGTTTTAAAGACTTCCAATAGACTCTGAGTGCCCTTAACTCCTGCACTGTTGTGAAAAACCTATATAAAAGCCAACACAATATCCTGAGGAAAAAATAAAAGGTAAATTAATCTAAAAGTTACACCTAACAGAGAAGCATTAACTAACAGTACAGCTGCTGCTGCAACTGAAATAATCTTGTCTTTCTGTTATCAACAGCAAGATGGAAAATTATGTCAGAAAGAAAATAGGATTTTCAAGTTGATTGTGACCTCTTTAATTTATGACCTGGTTTTAATATTATAGCCCATACTGCAAGCATCTGATCTTGTCCATCAGCAGAACTGGGGGCTGCCTTCTCCTCTGTTTACTGCTGTACAAAATCATAAACCACAATAGGAAACTCCAGAGTGGCTAGGGAGAAAGTTTAACTCCAAACCTGTTAATGAAATCATAACCTCATAAATTTTAAAATCCAAACTGCTGGTCTGAGGCACATTTGCCTCACTGCCATTGCAGACTGTCAGTAGTGACCAGCAACCAGGGGAGAGGAACGTATATTGTGGATATGACTGCACAAACATGACTGCCATTCTCGTCTCTAGATCTTGCATTTGTTTGCAGTTTCATGCCTCTGCCTGTTCTCTATTTCTCCAGTCAGTCATGATGCCAGCCTCCCTCACAGGCTACTTTCCATGCCTGGGTAGGGCTTCTGAGGGATCTCATTACTCTACCAGAAGGCCTTTAAGGTTATATGCAAGGCTCAATGCCTACAGAAAACTCATCTAGTCAGGCTGTGGATGGAGTGGTGTGGTGCTGTCAAATTACTTCACTCTACTTGTCTGTCTGTTTCCTACTCTCCGTTATCACACTGGCTTGTTAAGTCCATGTCTGTTTTTTTAGCTGATACCTGCACAGGTGCTGCACAGAGAGGTTCTCCGGCCCACCCTGGCTCCTCACCTCTGTGATAACACCAGCACAGAGCAAGAACAGCAGCTCTGCCTCACCCAGAGAGGTGACTGAGGGCAGCACCAGCCTGGGATGCAGCTGTGTCTGTCCCTGAGAGGACCTTGCAAGAAGCACAAGCCCAGGCACTGGGTATAACCTGTGGTTTGGGTAAATGATGTGGTATCTTGTTTTTGTCTGCATGTAGTATTTGAATTAGACAGGGAGTCCTATTCTCCCGTTTGTCACCTCTCAGAGGAGTTTAAGCATAAAGTGTTCAGTTCAAGTGGTACTGGAGAAACCTGTGAGCCTAAAATAGCATCTGGCAGCAACACAGAAAGAATATTCAAATGTAACAAAGCTAGGCATAAATCCATTAAGCATCCTGCTCTCTTTCAAGCACTTTTTGTCACCTGCTCTATATACAGGCTGTATCTGATCCATAAAAGAGCTTTGTCTGTTGTAGAGCATGACGGTTATAGAGGTCTTAATGACTCTTTTTTGTTCTAGAAAATAAAAAATACAAAATTAGTTTAATTTTCAGGGAAGATCAGCCTTTTATCTGCAGCTGCAAATTATTTAGAAGTTATTGGACTGTACTACACAGCAGGAGAAAGAAGGCAAATGGCCAGAGTTACTCTTCTGCCTTTTATCCACAACTTCCATGTGGCTGCCATAAAAATGTTCTCAAAAAATGTCCTTTACAAAGAGTAGAAGTGGAAGACACCTTCCACCTACCTTCACTGTAAAGGTGATACAAATGTCATAGCTAGACTTGTAAACTATTACTACTTTAACTTCTGCTTGGCCAAACTAATTCTAAAAAAATATTAAAACTTCTTCTGTGTTATCTGTAGCTGAAAGATTCTTTTCTTGGGGGGGATGGGGGGGGGGGGGGGGGGAATAGTTCCAGGTAATTGGAACATGATTTTTTACATATATGGTTTTGCTAAGCAATTCAAAGATTATAATCACCATAGTCAAACATCTTTAGTTCAAAGTTCACATCATGATGCAGATACAGACCACTGCTTGTAAAAATTCCTAAGTTTACTTCATCATGGTCAGAGATTTCAAAACTAGGCATCTATATTCACACTCAGACATTTGGGTAAGTTCCCCGATTTTCAACATTTGCTGCACCACCATGAGCAATTCCTACTGGTTCTTTTGCAGCTTCTTCTCAGGATAAAGAGCCCTCCATAAGAAAATTCTGCCTTGCCAGACCTGTTAAGTCTGGTTTCACATAGATTCCATGGAATATACATTATATATTCGAAAAAACTGTCAGAGATTAAAACCATCCCTATACCCATACTCAGGAGTTTAAAAAAAAATAAAACATGGCATGCTGTAACACTGCTCAGCCTTCTGATAAAAGTTTGGATGAGTTTCCAATGACTGATCACAAAAGAAGTTTGTCTGTCTTTTGAAAAAGAGGAAGAAGACTTCAGCCAGATCTATAAGCTGTCATTAAGGCTAAAGATCTCATGCTAAAGCTAAGGTCTAGAGATTACTGTAGGGAATGGATGCAAGAACTGGAACAGTTCTGAATAAGCAATAAAAATGAGGATCAGTGAGCCATTCTGAGGGCTAATTATATCAGAAACTTTCATAAAGTTATAAACTATTGTCTCTCAAAAATCACGTAGAGAGAAAGACAAACCTCTACTACAGCCATATATGTAATGGGTATGCACACATATTTGTATGTGCACATATACATTTAACATGCATATGCATACACGTTTAACATCTCAATTACATTTTTGTTCCAATACAAACAATCCCTATTACAGAAATGAAATATCTTACTGTCAGGTCTTAGAGAAATTGTTCATTTGGTTCCTTCAAACATAACACAAGGTGGAGGGAAAATAGCTGTAGATAGCCATCAGTACCTCACTTGCCCTACAGCAGACAAGGATTCAACAGTTCAAAAAGCCAGAGTAAAGGGTGGGGAGCACTACTATTGGCAGAAGCACTGGACCCTTACCAAAAGGGAGACAAATGACAGAGCAGAGCTTTTCTTGGAGGGGAAGGACACAGTACTCTCATCTTCAAGTGGATCTAAAGAAATTGCACTGTGTACTCCTCCAGGATTCCCAGTTCACCTTGACCACAACGCCTCATGCTGATAGCATACAGCTGCTTCCTTCACAGACACAGATAATAGCCTCACTTCTGAAAAAGAAAATAATTATGACCTTTTCATTCATTTACATCTGTGGACCTGCAGATAGAAGCAAGGGGCAAGAGCAGGTGTTGATCATCTATCCTTTTCTGCAATTTTCACTTCCGTCTGGTTATTTTTTATTGATGCTGTAATACATGGAAGGCACTATTGCCCTCTCTCTCTCTCTTTCTCTCATCAATGTGGAGAGCATCAGTTGTCATCACAACAGAGATTACTGATTCCAAGTTGCTGTCTATCCTGCTAGCTCTACCTCCAACAAGGCAGAGAGTAACACAGCACAAAGGAGGTGGTTGGCTCATCCAGCTGGAGACCCTGACACTGGGAAAAATAACAGCTTGATGTGAGCAATCCACTGAGCTGATAACTCCCTCTACCCTGAACAGTCTTACTCCATGACAGACAGTGGGACCATTCTGGATTTGTGCCAAATTAATAATGCAAAGACAACTGAACAAGGAGAAAAATATACTTCCTGCAACTTCCCTACTGGGAGGTAAATTGACAAGATTGTCAGAAATGGTTGCAAGCATTCCCATTATTCCAAATAAAGTGAAACTGAAGGAAACTAATTAATAATGAGATCTTCCACACTGCTGCATACAGCAAGCTCAGTGCTGGTTGAGACTTGCAGTCTACTTCCATGGGTGCAAAATTTGAGACTTGCCAACCTTTTGAAAGAATTAACTTGGAGAAGAAACATTTTCCTTATAAGACTCAGGTGCCACAACACCCTAATGAATAAGACAAAACCCTCTGAATTTACAGAGCTATCAAGTGGAGTAATTAGGGATGAAATTAATTTGTGTCATAGCCAGTAGCCAGCACTAAGCAAAATAGTTATGACAAAGAGTCTCATTTATCTGAAGAATATAAGATCCTTGCAGGATTTGTGGAAATTGGGAATGTAAGGGCAAGATGTCAGTAAATGTTGGAAAACTGAGCCCAGGAATTATATGTGCAGAGAAGGACATGCAGGCAAAGCAGTCACAATGAAACATGCCAACTCCTACTGCAGATGTGAAAAAAATCCATTTGATGAAAAAAAAACAACCATCAGAAACTGCCCTTGTTGCAATTAGCAGGAATACTATATAACAACGAAACATAACAAAACAGTTCGTGAAGGCATAACCTTGTTTTTGCAAACTGTCAAAAAGAACACAAAATATATAAATCTATAAACACATCCCAAGCACAGCTATGCATACATTACATACTGGAAAGAGTGCAGTGCCTTAAACCCTGACTTTTTGTCCAGAGGTTAAGTTGAACATTTCCTGGCACTAGAAACCCAAATCCATGTCCTGGAGACCAATTTACCTAATCAGAGACACTTAGCCAGCCCACCAATTAATTCCAGGCCTCTGTTCTACCTCGGTTCACTAAACATCCTGTTCCTCTCTAACCCATACCCTGTGCTCTCTGAGCTCAGTCACATCACTGCCCCATCCAGTAGAACAATAACCCAGAAAACACCATTTGTCTGGAAGATCAACTCCCTCATCCAAATCAGCTGCACAGATGCTTGATCAGAACTGGTGCAGGTTCAGAGGATGCAGAACAAAGCTCTTGTTTTCTCAGAATGCCCAGGATGCTGCCCAGATTCAAGGCACCACAGGAATAGTAGCCCAAGGAACTTCCTGAAGTAATGTGTTTCTGAATCATAGAATCATGGAATCATTTTGCTTGGAAATAACCACAAAGATCACTGAGTCCAGCCATGAACCTAACTCTGCCAAGAGCAACAGTAAACCATGTCCCTAAATGCCACATCCAAACAGCTTTCATGTACTGTAACTCCAAGGCGTGGTGATTCCAATGTTCCCATGCATAGCCAAGGCTTGACAAACCATTCAGCGGCAAGTTTTTCTTCATAGCCAACATAAACCTCCCTCAGGACAACCTGAGGCCATTTGCTCTTGTCCTGTCACCTCTTCCCTGGAGGAAGAGACAAGCCCCCACCTCACTACAGCCTCTCTAAGGCAGTTACAGACAGTGATCAAGCCCCTCTGAGCCTCCTTTGCTCCAGCCTAAACCCCCACACTTCCCTCAGCCATTCCTCACAAGTCTCATGCTCCAGACCCTTCCCCAGCTTTGTGGCCCCTCCCTGGACTTGCTCCAGCCCCCCAATGTTTTGTGCTGAAGGGCCCAAGCCTGGAGGCTGATCCCTGGAGCTGCCTCACCAGTGCTGGGTACAGGGGGACACATCACTGCCCTGGTCCTGCTGGCCACACAATTGCTGATCCACGGCAGGATGCCAGTGGCCTTTCTGCCCACCTGGGCACACACTGGCTCATATCCAGCCGCTTGTGGGCCAACACCCCCAGGCCCTTTTCTCCTGGACAGCTTTCCAGCTGCTCTGCCCCAGCCCATGTAATGCTGCAGGGGACTGAGTACTTTGCCTTGCTGAACCTCATACCACTGGCCTCCCCCATCAGTGCAGCCTGTCCAGGGCTCTCTGCAGAGCCTTCCTGCCCTCCAGCAGATCAGCACTCCTGCCCGCCTTGGTGTCACTGCAAACTCACTGAGGGGGCACTGCATCCCCTCATCCAGACACCCACACTGGTGTTAGGCAGGACTGGCCCCAGGAGGGAGCCCTGGGGAGCACCACTGGACACTGGCTGCCAGCTGGATGCAGCTCCATTCACCACCACCCTCTGGGCCTGGCCAACCAGCCAGTTTGTAACTCAGTGAGCAGTGCACCCCTCCAAGCCACACCAGACACATTCTCCCAGAGAATTCTGTAGGAAACAGTGCCAAAGACATTGCTGAAATCCAGGCAGTCAATACCCACAGGCTGTTCCTCATCTGCTGGGTGGGTCACCTGGTCCTAAAAGGAGATCAGGCTGGTCAAGCAGCACCTGCCTTTCAGGAAGCCTGGCCCTGATCCCCTGCTTGTTCTGCACATGCCGTGTGATGGCTCTGAAGAGGATCTGCTCCCTGACCTCCCCTGTGCCTAAGTCAAGCTTATGGATGGGCATCACATCTGCTGACTTCCAGTTACCTGGGACCTCTCCAGTTAGCCAGGACTGCTGGTAAACGACGGCAAGTGGCTTGGTGAGCACTTCTGCCATTTCCCTCAGGACCTTTGTGTGAATTCCCTCTGGCCCCACAGACCTGTGTGTGTCTGAGTGGGGTGACTCTAATAACATCCTCTTGAATTTTGGGGGCTTTGCTGTGCTCCCTGTCCCTGTCTTCTAGCTTGGGAGCCTGGGTATCCAGAGAACAATTTGGTGATGTTCAAGACTGAGGCAAAGAAGGAATTAAGTACCTCAGCCTTTTTCTCATCCTTTGTCCTCACTTTTCCCCCGCATCCAGTTCTAGTCAGGATTTGCCCCTTCTAATGCTCTCCTTGCATGAGCTCATGACATGGTTGTCGTCCTCCTGAGTGGCTCAGAAGGCAATTCCTGCTGACTTTCTTCCATGCCCAGTGCTCAGCCTTATGGCACACAAGAAAACTGTGCCAGAACTTCAGAAAATGAGAAGGACACAGTTCTCATATCTCCTCATCTTTCAAGGATGTTGTTTTCTGGTTAATAACCCCCAAGGACTCCTCTGCATGCCCCAGTGCAAGAATGATGCCAGGTGCCCAGCACATGGTCAGTACAGCCTTTCTGTGGCTCCCTGTCTCAACAGATGTCTGGAAGTTCCTTGAGGAAAAAAGGATTTTCACACAGATAAGATTTCCCTTTTCAGCCTGTCTGTGCCCAGGCCCGGTTTAAAGCCAGGACAAGTTTAAAGCCAGGGCAGGCCTTTGCAGGGGAAGGTTTGTGTGCAGCGTAGGATTGTGTGAAAATTTTACACCTCACAGGCCAGAGCAACAAATCCAGGTTGCAGGACCTTCTTCAATCCTGCACCTCCAAACTTTGAGTGCTCTGCAGCTGCAGCTTGCAAGAAGGGAAATTGCCCAGCAAAGTGGAAACCTGAGTATCTGCCACACAGATTTCTGTTAGAGGAGATAATCTTAGAAAGAACAGGAGGGAGCAATGTTCTGCTTCTAGCTCAGATGGCCAGCGCCAAAGTGATCTACCAGCTCCCAGTGCTGCCTGTGTAAAGCAGTCCTGAACGCTTCTCTAAATGTACCGAGTGTACAAAGTCCACAGAGCTGAAACTGATCGAGCAGCTCAGGCGAGGTTCCCCTGCTTCAGCCAGCAACCCCAGCCTTGCAGTGACACCTCTCTTCTAGCGGGGGCCCTGCTTGTGCCCCGATGCTCCTGGAGCACCTGCTCTTCCAGGAAGGAATGTCACAAACAGCCGTCCCGGCGTGTGCCGGTGAGCTCTGTCTTTTTGGTTGGGTTGATTTGGTTTATTTCTTTGGTTTTGTCCTTAAGGACGCCAGTTCCTCTACTTCGAGACCCAGGAAAATGTCCGTGTGTCTGTCTCTCGGAGATCAAACAGTGACATCCGGCGGCCACTCACTTTGCTCGAAATGGCCAAACGGTGTCAGCAGAGCGGAGTGAGGATGTGCAAGGGAGAGCCCCGGCCCGGAGCGTGCGGGGCAGCGCGGGAGCGGCTCGGGCTGCGGCAGAGCGCGGAGCAAGGAGTGCAGCCCCACCATCCCTGTCTATTTCCTCTGAAGGATTTATAGCTGGCCACTGCACTACTCCAGCTGTGCCGGGCCCGTCTGTGTCCCGCCCTGAGTAATGGTCATTTCTGGTCATACGTCCTGGGCCACAGCCCATGAAATACCGCTGCTTAACAGAAAGGAAGCAGCCTTGTAGTACTTTTGGCATAGTTATGGCACGGCAACCTTGCAAACATGAGTAAAGAGGTCTAAAGTAGCTTTCGAGGGCTGTGGATCAGATACAATCACAAGATTGATGAAACAGACACATGAATTGATAAGAAGCAGTTGCCAGTGTAGTGCTACGCACTAACGTCTGAGAAAAGTCAAATGGCACTGCAGCTGGAAGATAAAGGGTGAAAAGCAGAGGGAGAAGGATATCTGTGGGACAAGAACAAGGGCAAGGGGTTCCTGTGTTAGAAAGAGGATGAGGAAGACAGATGAGTTCCAACAAGGGAGCAGAGTGGGAGTCTCCTTCTCTGGCAGGCAAGGAATGCATCAGGCAGGGCCAACACGCAGGCCCCACCCATGCATGGCCTTACAGCCTGCAACAAGGCTGCATTGGTTGCTTCAGCTCCAGTGCACTCTTGAGGATCAGCTGTCAAAGGGTGCAAATCAGGCCCAAAAGGTGCTGCTGTGTGTCCATCCTCTATTGGACCAAGGCTTGGAGCAAGTGCTATGTGAGAGGTTGCCCTTGCATTTGCTGAAGGCATCTGCCAGGGTGCAACCTGCACAGACTTCAAAGGGCACATGGCATAACCCATCTCACAGTACACAGGGAAGAATTCCATAGGGAGAGTGGTGGGGTTTTTTGCATGTTTTCACGTTTGACAAGCAAGAGGCCTATCTTATATTCAGGGAAGTACAGTAGTAAAACAAGAGAAAAATGGTTCTTGCTCCCTCAGGTTGAACTGCAGACTGTAAGAGGCTGCATCACTTAGCTACTGAACAGTCTAAAACCAATATTTGTAAAGGATTTTATGAGGTGGTTAACGGACGGGAACACACTACAGATGTATCAGTAATATTAATCCAAATTTACTGCAAAAAAACTCAAAACAACAAACCCAAAACATGCAGATGGTGTCCAGATAGCTCTGAGTAACAAACTGAAAGTCAATTAAACTGGACTAGGTGGTGACTTTAGCTACTGCAAAGAGTACCACACAAAAATGAGTGGGTTACCTCTATGCTCTCCATAATGAAACCAAATCAGAGAAAGGCAAAAACTCTTCCGGAAGAGTGCTGTGATGCTTGCATGAAATATAGGCACTTACACAAAATAGCTACCAAAATCTTTCAAGATTTATTATTCATTTTGACTCAAGATTGGCACAGACCTGATTTCACTAAACAAAGAAAATGCCCAAGTGTGCTGCCAATCCCTTTTAACAAGGCTTTCACAGAGACAGCCCTAGTAATGCAGTCCCAAGGAACACGTCCACACTTCTGAGCCTGCTGACACATTGACCTGCTGCAGGCTGAAACTGCTTGATTTGCTCCTCTGCACCTCTCATGGGCACACAGCCTTGCCTGAGACCTGCACCACAATGGCACAAAATCTCTGAGAAGCACCCACTCTAAAGGCACACTTATAAAAACAAAAGAACTTGTGGGGATGTGGTCTTTGTCAAACCATTGGTCTTTTCTTACGTGGGGTCACAGCACTTTTGGTTTCCTTTGGGAAGGAAACATAATATCCAGAGGAGGGAGAAAAGAAAAAGTCCTTGTTTAACAATGGCAGGAAGTCAAAAAAACAAAAGTGCCATAAATCTATTTCTGTAAAAGCAATGTCTTTTTCTTTTGCTACATCTTTTCTGAAAGTGTGTTTGCTTAGGGATGCTGATTGCCTTGCATTTTTTTTCTGTTTGCCCTTTTTTTTACTTAGAAAGAAAACACACAGAGAGAAAAACAAACAACAAAAACCAAAACAACAACAAAACCCCATACCAAAACAAACAAAAACAACTAAAAAAGGAGCAAGCCCAAACAACACCCCACCTTAAGTACTTAAGATGAAATAAACCCTTTTGGAGCTGCCTTCTCCCCACCCCTCTTGCTTTCCTTCGCTGCCTGTCTCTCCGCCCCCCGGAGGGTATCGGCGCGGTCCCCGGCGCACGGCGGGCTGGGGAAGTTCAATCCCAGTTCAGGGGCGGGAAGGGAAGGGAAGGGAAGGGAACACTGTGTACTCGGCACGGCACTCGTGCGGCTGTGATACACCCTCGGCAGCACGACCCCGGTTCCTCCGCCCGCAGCCAGCCCAGCTCCGCCGGCCCCACCGCCCGGCTCCCACACGGGCCGTGCGAGCTGAGCTTCCTCCCCCTCGCTTTAAGATGGGTGCAGAAGGTCCTTTCCTTCCCAACTCATCCTCCACCGATTTTAGCTAGAGTGAAAGCACTTCCAAGGAAAGGTTCGTGACCTTGGGATGGTGGGAACACCTCCCCCTTTCTGCAAACACCACTCGTACAAGGACTAGATAAGGTGTTCTTGCTTGTCACCGGCACCTGAACTCCAGGAACGCACCCTGGGTCCACCACTGACTTCTGACTGGCCTCCAAGAGAATTGACAACATAAAAGGGGAACACTTTTTTCTTTCCCGGGGCTGCAGCCAGCCAAGCCCTGGTACATCTCTCGAGAGGGAAAGGTCCCTGCACGGCTCAGGTCTCCTCCCAGCAATGAAAAGTGTGGCGTCCTCATCACACCGCGTGTGTGCTGCTGAGGAACCACTAACAGGATTGCATATGCATTGGGCTGGATTTGCCAAGAGGTGGCTGCAACGGGTGTAGCTAAGTGTTGACTGCAGCGATGCTCTCAGCTGTGAGAGAATGCTCCCTGCTGACCTGTATATGTAAATTGTGGTGACTCATTGCTTCAGCAATCACTGGGTCTTGTTACACTTTAAATGTAAGAAAGTGAGACTTGCACTGCAGTCTCATAATTTAATCTGGTTTTTTTTGCTGTATCTGAAGAAATGCAGAGACCCGAAAAAGCCACAAGCATTCCTTACACATAAGAGCACTGAGGCTGTTGTTGCATGATAACCTGTAACTGAAACCTAGGTATAAAAAAAGTGTGAGTTCTTACAAAAAACCAAACTGACTCTAAAACTGATACATACTTTTCTTACAGTTTGTTCCTAGTGTACGGTTATGCCAGAAAAATTAAAACAGAGATCACCACAGTGAAGGTTTGAGAGAGAGAAAAAGCCATGAAGAAAGAATGCTACTTGTCCTTAACAGTGTAGGTAATAATTGCAGGTAAAAGGTGCCTGATAAGGAATGCAGGCAGGAATCACGGGGCTGTGGAGAGATGCAGCTCAGGCCAATGTGCCATGTGGATTACTCTAAGGAACAGGCTTAGGCTCTGGTTTTGGGCTGCAGGATGACAGCTCTGTACACAGGGACACTTTATGAAGTGTGTGTTGAAAAGTTTGTGGTACTTGCTGCCTTTTCAGTCTCACAATGCCTGCATGTAAGCAGTTTCCTTGTTGATTAGTAAATGGAGCATGCTGGAGACAAAGTTATCTCCAGCTTTGCCTTAAACTTACCAGATCCATCAGCATGTTAAAAAATCAACAAACATTACTCATTCCCAGTATTGCGTTCTCTAACAAAAATATATCTCTGGCCTGAGCACATTGTTTCTTCATTCCTCTCCACCAGGACTGAACTTCTGGCTCATTGGTGCATGAGTTTCAAAAAGGATGGATAGAAATTTTGAGATTAATAATGAAATCTACAACCAAAAGGAAATATATACAAAGTCTAACTGCATAGTATTGGCTTTCACATTGAGCAAATAGCCCTTGGCTATTATTACCATTTCTTTTATGTATTATTTTTACATTGTGATATTTTTATATCTGCAGAGATGAAAACTGAAAACAACTGGCTTCCTACAGAGTTAGCTGGGTCTAACTATTGGGGAAACTGAAAGTTTAGTATTTTCTACAACACCATGCAGGAGTTTGCATAACTTCCAGTACTAGTTCCTTCCATTTCTTTCCCTATTTTTTTCCATGTTTCATCTGATGCCATTATTTATTCTGAACTGGTACCCTTTCCCCCCATCTCTGGCTGTCATGTCTCCACCAATTTCTGCAAATATACAAAAATACTTTGATCATTTTAAGATGGAAAAATATTCCTCCTCAACTCATCCATGCTTCCCCACTTAACTGAACAGATTAAAGTCAGAATCCGATTATTCATAATTAATCTCTGGGCATAACAATGTTTTTATTTCAGCTTCAAAGGAATGATTTCACAAGATTTTTTTCTGTGTCTTTTATTTTTCATAGCTAATATGCTGCCCCAATTCTACAGACAGTGGTGAAATGCAAGGGTTTTCTAAATTTTTATATATTGGCAAAAAAATACCAGTGAACACAGAAAACAATTGTTGCCTTCACATAAGATAAATTCAAAGATCAATATTTACCATATGGTAGCAAACCTACATCACCATGTATTGTGTGCACACACAACCCACACACACTTTCCACAAACCTGCCCAGTGGCTCAAACAGCTTCTGCAGTGCTGCTAACAGAAAAGGCATTTATAGCCTACGGAAGATAAACAAGGTCTCATTATTCACATCCATTCTTCAGCCAAAAATATAACTATCCAAAACTCAAGTGGAAGCAGCTTTTACCTCTCAGGGAGGATTTGGTGAATCTTTGCAGTCTTTGCATTCCATCACTTTAATTGTCTAATTCTTGCTTTTAGTTTCAATGGCTACCAAAACATCTGATATGCTACATACTCTTGTTTCCTCAAACAAAGCACAGTTCCTCTGTACTGGGCACTGGGGAGGCTGCATCTCAAGTCTTGTCTTCAGTTCTGGGCCCTTCATGACAAGAAAGGCATTGAGGGGCTGGAATGAGTCCAGAGAATGGGAATAGAGCACAGAGAAGGGACTGGAGCACAAATCCTGTGAGGAGCAGCTGAGGGAGCTGGAGGTGTTCAGCCTGGAGAAAGGGAGACTCAGCAGGGACCTTAGTGCTTTCTACAACTGCCTGAGAATAGGCTGTAGCAAGGTTGGGGTCAGTCTTTTCTTCCAGTTAATACATGACAGGACAGGAGGAAATGGCCTCAAGTTGTGCCACATGAGGTTTAGATTGGATATAAGGAAATACTTTTTCACTGAGAGGGTGGTCAGGCATTGTAACAGGCTTCCCAGGGAAGTGGTTGAGTGACCATTCTTGGAGGTATTTAGAAGATGTGTGGATGCAGCAGTTGAGGATAGGTGGTGAACATGGTTGTGCTGGGTTACGCTGGACTTGATGATCTGTGGGGAGGTGATGGCAGCATCACAGAGTAAATGAAAGTGAATGTAAAAGGCTGGATCACAGAGAATGCTGAAAGTAAAGCAAGGGTGTTTGAACTTCTGTGGCTTAAATCAGCAAACTGGTCAAGAAATGTGAGGAACAAACTGAATTGCTCAGAAGTGTGATTGCACTATCATGCATTGAGAAGATTGGGGATGGAGATGAAGGGTGAAGAAAAGGAAAAACATGCGGTGGTCACCCACAAAGCAACATTACAAGTTGTGTCAAAGCATTAACAATGAAAGCAAATGTTGAGACTGGAATGTCCATTCCTTTCCTCTAAGAGGTGAGGCCGAATATTTCAATTGTCTTTCATCTGGAATGTCCATTCCTTTCCTCTAAGAGGTGAGGCCAAATATTTCAATTGCCTTTCATGCAACAAAATAGAATGGGAAGAATACCTTTTAAAATCATCTAAACTCACATGTGCCATTTCCAGTCTTCCGTTCGTCACACTTTATCTAAAGAGTTTACTTTTCTGATGGTGGGGTAGAGTCCTCCGTTTTTCCTACGTTCATGGCTGAGCTCCCAGACTTCTTTTGGCGGTTGGTTATCACAGAACCAAAGTAAGAACTATATATTATATATCTGTCATGTCACAGTGCTAGAGAACACCTGGTGGCAACAGCAGAACAAAGCAAAGGCAGAGCTGTTCCTCTCCCCGGTAGAGATATATATACGTGGTTATAGCAGGTACTCCAAAATAGGAATATCTTTTATCAATCTGCATTTTCCAGTGGGACTAGATGCAGCCACAGTGGTGAAGTGGGAGGCTGTACAGTGATACAGCCCTATAAGATGGATATCAGTCAGTCTAAAGGAAGGACTGTAGACATGCACAGGTACTGCCTGGTAGCACTATACTGCTCAGTGCTAATAAGGGGAGTAGAGTTAGGTTTACAGTCCCCTTAAAACCATAGCTTGGCTGATTATTTATCTCATGACATCTGTGCTGAGCTATAAGGTCTTAACAAGCAGTTGGCTGTGATCCTGTAGCTCTATCAGTAAATCTGCCCTCTCATCCACTATTCAGTTTTTTTCCCTTTTATTAACTAATGCTTTCTCAGGACAACTCCTTCTCTGCCTCTGGTTTTCACACTCTAAGGACACCCTTCTTCCTCTTGGTATACAAAAATGCTGAGAAAGTTTATGTAAGCTATAAGGACTGTAATTTTTTTTTACTTTAATGTCCATGCAGCAGGCAGGAAACAACTATCTTACAAGCCTCCCACATAGTGTCTGTAAGCATATCCAAATACTAATTGGTTCTGACACTGTCAAGAGCAACAACTTATTACAAGGGTGAGACTACTACCGCTCAGCAAAGCTGCAGCTCCTGACGGTGCAAAGGAAAGTTTGTCAGGATTTTTCTGTGAATGACTGAACAGTCTCAACTGATCCATATTTTTATTCTAAATCAGAATGGGGTTAGCAGGTTTTATCCTCACAGAACAATGAATTAAAAGATCTAATATGAGAGCATGGGGAAATAAAAGGTCCATCTTAGTGTCAATTCATATTTAGACCATAGTTTAGCCACTCACATAAAATTATATTCACTGCAATTTGCACTTCTTACTGCTCAGTAAGAAATTACAAACAGACCAGTTATCCCAAAGGAACATGACATAGGTTATAATGCATGCTCAGAGACAAATTTCAGTTTCCCTTCTCCTCTACGTTTATTTTTTTTTGTGCACAGTGAAGTGCCTTGGCCTAGTAAATACTCTTGCTCAGCAATTGCCTTGATCATTAAAAGCTGTAGGAGTTTGTTCAGCCAAATGCTAAAAGCTTCCATTTCTTCTCTTCTGTTTTAGGGAGATTCGTTCTTAGCACGAATATCCATTCTTAGCCACAGGAATAAAAATGAGTATATGAATGCTGCCACAACAGCGACAAACTACCTTTGCTATGGAGTACTTTGCAGTTAAGTTCTGGGATGGTTTTTTGTTGTTGTTGTTCGGTTGGTTTGGTTTGGTTTGGTTTAGGGTTTTTCTGTTTGGTTTTTATTGCCTCCTACACTTCCACAACATAATACGTCAGACACAGCACTCCCTGCATAGCTGTACACAAATCTGGTTAAGAGTATAAGGTTAAGGTCCATGGGATTTTTAAGGACTCTCTTACATATTAAAAGCAAACTCTGCAAACATATGCTTATGTGAGGAGTTTATGTATTTTTCAGATACAGTATTCAGACAGAACAGCCCAAATATTTAGTGGGTTAGGTCTCAAGTCACAACCATTTTATCTCACTTATTTATATTATAATCAAGCCTATTTATCTATCAGCCACTATCCAGTTCAGCTGTCTTTACAGAGAAACCCATGCCCATATGAGGCAGCTAGGAAGCTGCCATTGTACTTCTCAGCATGAAAGGCTGGAAGCTGAAATCTCCTGCCCAAATTTCAACATAAATACTTACACTCTGGATATATTTCTGCAACTGAATTTAAAGCATTCCTCAGTTCCTCCTCTACACTTTTATGCTGTTTGAGAATTGGCTTCATTCCTGCGAGCAAGTAGTGCCTTTCAGCACAGGATGAAATGACAATTCCCATGCCTTCTCTTCTCTTTGGAGATTCCTCAGGAAGGCACAATACAGAATGAATATCGTGATGTCTGCCAGCTCTCTCTTTACCTGGGCTGCCTCTCAGAGACCCAGGGGGTGCTGGTCTTTAAGGATCTTTATTTTCCAAATGCAAATTGCAAATATGTTTGGGTCAGGGATACAACACACATTTGCAGGATTTTTTTATGCTATCTGTAAAATATAAATTGACAGTGCATACTCATGCCCTATTCCTCATGATTTCTCATAGTTCTTTCCTTTATTGCATTTTGTTAAAAAATAAAAAATGACTGCATGAAACAGCATATAGAAAAAAAACTGTGTCAATAATTTCATAAATAAACCATTTACCAGGAACAATATTGGGAAGTAATGGAGTCCATCTGGAGGTTTATTTCACTTTCAAAGAGCAAGTTTACTTCTAGAGCAAATTATGTTTTAGAAACTGAAAAACTTCACTGATTGCTGGCATTCTGAGATATTGCATCTTTTAAAAAAGGAAAAAAAGGATAGCTCATAATTAATTGTCATATTAATTTTTAAGGTTCCATTACTTGCTTATTTGGATAGGTCAGTTAGCAATATTCACTGAAACAAAACGTTGTTTAAAAATACATTGATTTATGGTCATTATGTATCTATGAACCCCTTTCCAAAAGTGAAAGGTTCCATCTTTCTGATTGATAGCAATCATTGTGCCCTAGTGAGTAACTGAATATCTCAAGGGATTCATTTAGAGAACCAGAATCTGTTTTATATTTGTACTGGAAGAATTTTTTACTATATGCTATTTGTGAAAAACAACAACACCAAACTCAAGAGCAATGTTTATTGTTTGTATCACCTAAAAATAAATTGTATTCCATGCTTGTTGTGCAACACTGAAAAAAAATTTAAATGCTTGCTTATTCTAAGTATAATAGTGTGTTTGTGCAAAAGTACAAATCATTCTGAACATCAGTGACATCAGCAACACACAGTACTTAATAGAAATAACAAGCAAAATTCACGGAAAGATATCAAATAATCAACAGATATTGTGACTACAGAAAAGCTGCTCAGGGATGTATATGCCAGCTCTTAAGAGAATTCTTGAGTGAGCTGTTCCCAGAGGGGGGGCATTAACCACTGTTCAGGCTGTGCATTCAGGAGAAGCTGGAGAGCACTGTATGTGTAATTTAGAGCTGCACTTCCATAATCCACACAAGCCAGGTAGTGTTTGTGAACGTTCCAGTACTCACATAATTTGAAGAGAAGTATTGTCTTGAACTGGTATGATGCTTTATCAGAGTGCTTCCACATCTTTTACAGTCTTGGAGACAGACTACTCCACAGTGAAATGTTGTCTGTAGAAAGCAGTAATCACTTTTGAAGCTGTTTGAATGAGAACAAAGGTTACAATGACAACTAAAAGTCGGGGATTTTAGACCAACTTTATGAGAACAGTGGACTGCAATCCCAAAAAGCCCAAGGTTTGTATCTCAACAGAGGAAGAAGGTGAAGATACGACATGATTTTCTATACACAAATTTCCCAATGGCACCTGTGAGCATTTGCAAGGTCTGTAACAACTGATCAAAATAAAATGAAATTTGAATCTGTTGCAAAGAACAAACTCTTTCTGTATTCACTTCAGGGTCAATACTTATTCCATAAAGCACATTTATTTTATAAGCTAAGAGGGGAAGAAGATAATTAGGGAAATTCCTACATGTACCTTCAGCAACTGGAGAAGCAGATAAAATCAGCTCACAGATTGCATATTGGCACCTGCTGAATAGAATTGCTCTCTCCAGACCTTCTCTAACACAGCAGACTGGAAGTCAGAAAATGCTTATATGTAAAATAGGAAGAATAGTGTTTGTGTTGACATTGAAATAGACTTCTCAAAGTCATATGTACATGTAAATATACCTAAGTGCGCATTTAAACCTTTTTGGTGCCTTTCATAGTTTGGGGAGGCCTCCTGGGAGGGAACATGTGTTAATTTCTGAAGAAATACGAAAACTTCTTTTGCTATCATTCAGTATCAGTCAATACTGCTTTAGGAAAAATAGGATAACAAATATTTACTTGCTTGATGAAATGAATACTGAAATCCTCAACATATCTGCTGGTGTAAACATCAACAGGTAAATTGAATTTCCATTTACAATCTCACACAAAATACCGCATTTATGGATATTAAGAGGGACAGCACAGTCATTTAATGTTTTCTCTATGGGCAGATGTTTGCTGAAATGGACCTTTATTATTTGATCTTATATTATAAGCAGGACAAATTACGTATCTGAACAGCTCTTGGCAGATTCAGCATCATGGGCAATAAGCCCCTTGCAGGTGTAAATACTAGGTGGGGCTAAACAACCACTGCACCCTGTGAAGAACTACTTGCTGTATGCAGATAATCACTTAACTAGAAAGCTAGGTAATTTAAATGAATATTTATAAAGGACTTAAAGTGCAATACTGGCAGCAAGCAAGTGCTAATTTTGTTGCAACCAGTGGAAGTATACTTAAATGTCTTTGGACCTTAGGACATTAAATCCAAACTAAACAAGCAAAATATATGTTTGCTTTACAGGCCATTAGAAAACATTTTATATTTTCAATTCTGCTTCTGGCTGATGTGACTTGACCAGAAACATGCTACACATAATTGGACTTCTGATACATACGTGTTTGTGAGGGGAATTTCTCAGCCACAGTAAACCTGGAACATAAAAGGAGAATTTTCCAGGCTCTGCCACATTAAGGTGAAGGGAGCTTCATGGCAGAAGACAAAATTAAGAAGGACTGAATAATAGACTTATTTTGTCTCTCTTCCCAACTCCTTCAAAGAGTAAGAATAAGTATTTCATACTGGTTTTGTATTTCTAACAGCATTAGTTGCTCCTTGAACAGTATTAGTGAGACAAAACTAACTTTTTCACAGAGAAGGTTGGTGTAGAAGACAAAGTTAGACATGATACTAGAAGGACTGCTTTATTTATCCTGCAGAGCTCCCTTGTAGCTGTATTGTTGAGTTGCTTCATTCAAAAACTAAACCTCTACAGCTGTTACACAGAGTTAAATTCTTCGGTTTCGAATGTCAGCACCTTTATTTGCAGAGTATAAGGCCACCATGAACTCGGTGTTTTCACTGATTCTGTCTTTAAAAGATTTGTTCTCTGCGTATCTTGAAATAAACAAACTGGCTTACAGCCAGGTAGACCCACCTAGTGAGGGCCTGGCTACTCATCTGAACCATAAAGTTTACCTGAAATGCTGAACAGCACATTGCTGATCTTCAAGTCCAACATTCTGACCTTGTCACAAAGCTCTGAACCCGGAGCAAGATGTGCCATTTGTCTGATTCAGTGCTGAACTTGTAACACAAAAATAGTTAGCACTCAACTAAATGCTATGAGTACCAATTACTGTTCTTCTTAGGTTTCATACAAGTGAAATATGTATAAATATTTGCACAGAGATGTATATAGATGCATTAGAAAGAAGTAACACACATTCCTAAGGGAATCATGTCATCTCAGAGTTCACGCTGTGGAAATCAAGTGTCTTTTATGCCATCTGGTTGCCCAAGTCCTTGAACACATAATTAAATTCAGCTAACTGACATCTTGGTTAACATTTTTGTCATTCTCTGTACATTTCTTTTCCTCTCCTTACAGAACCAGGCAAATCTGCAATGCCTACGTGCATGGCAATCTACCATGGAGAAGTCATACGCACACAAAACAATCATTTGAACCTGAAGCCTGCATTGCATTTATGATAGCAGAGATCCTCCAGTGTTACAGGCACTAGTAGCTGGGAAGAACAGATGGAAATTGTCTGGTGACTTTAAGAAGGGGAAGGGAGAGGAAAAGGGGAAGGGAAAAGGGAAAGGTCAAAAGGGGGAAAGGACAGGGAAAGGAAACCCTGGTGCAAACAGCAATGCAACTGTAGTGACAAGTGTCTCAATTCTTTTGCATTGACAGGAACCTGCTCTGCCAGTTACTGAGGCAACAGCAAGGCATCTCATGGTATGTGTGCAACAATATTTATTTGCCTCTGTGGTGAGGCAAGGTTCTAAGTGCACATAAGGTTCCATTCTCAGTGGAAAAGAAGGGCTTAGTAACTCAGGCTGTGCTGCACAACCATGCTCCAGCACTGCCTGTGCTCCAAACAGGAGGTTATGCAAGCAAATCAGCACAGTGAGCACAACCTAATGTCCTCTTCACACCAGCAGTACTGATTGGCTTTAATTTAGCACTGTGTTAACTACCCACACTGGAGCTCACCTCTAGCTGACTATCTTGGAAGCCAGAGAAGAGCCTGTTTCTGTCTGCCTTACAACAGCAGCCTTGGAAAGGCTTTCAGAGCAAGCATACTAAGTAGCACGACATTTTAAGCAGTCAAGAAAATATTAGAGATTACACAATTACCTTTAGCCACACTCCTCTCTGGAAATTAGGAGTCTTACTTAGTCAAGTCAGTGAAAGGTTTCTCCCAGCTTGCAGTCTGCAGCATGGACCACAGCCCTGGTGTGTTCTGAAGATGTGGCTCTTCCAAGTAGATAAGTCTTTAGAGAAAACCAGAATTTCCTATTTCTTGAGGAGGCTGACATCCACAGCTGTTGCCTTGAAACGAGGGACTCAAGCTGGTGTGCTATTCTGAACGAGATGGTATTCACCCTTCTTTTTAAAACCATTAACTTTGAATGAGAGAATGAACCCCTTAGGATGCTTAGGTGGAAAAGGGTAAGTTCTGGACCCCAGGCTTCACTCTAAGGCCTCCTTAGGGTTCTGCAATCAAACATAAAGATATCACAAAGCCTCTGAGCTGCTTTGAAGCTTGTTTAAAGCAATTTCTTAAACTCTTCCCTAGGCTACTGCTACAGACAGCACAATGGGGCTGACAGGTTTGCTGCAGCTGCCTTGGTGTTCTTAGCAGGGGCTGAAATCTAGGCAAACTTGCAAACCGAATGCTTACTGATATGAAGACCTTACTGTTCAAGGGAGCACGCAGGAGCTCAGAGAAATTTAAGACAGCTTAGGAGTTTATGCTCTTTCAGCATTAGGAATCGGGTATGGAGCAGGTCTTTTTGTTTTTGAATTTGTGTAATGTTTATGGACCCATATGGTGTTCCATGTATCTAAAAGCTCCTCTGTCTCTCCCACAAAACAGCCAAAATCAAGTTAACTAAAGCTTCTTTGACACAGATTTTAGCTTAAGCTGATTTCAGTGCAAGGCTGACTAGAAGAGATTTTACCTAAACTCAGTACAGGATAAAAATGTTAAAACAGGAGCACAGAAAAGGAGTGGCAGTGAAAATCAATGGTTGATTTTTATACAGAAAAGTATTTTGTAAGTATAAGAAAACATTTCAGTATTTTCTTCAGTCTAGGGTTATTACAGTATTTTTTGTATTCTGGGGTGAATGTAATAGTTAAGATAAAAAGCAAGTTAACATTCTTAACAGATTCTTAAACAAAACTTGTGCTGGTACAGACAAACCTCAGAACAGGACCTGCTGTCATAAAATATAAGTACAGCTTTCCAAGATAAAACTTTCTTTAACAGGGATATCTTCTTTTAGAAAATATAATGGGACTGGGAGAATGGGTTAAGGCCAGAATAATCTTTCTAGTCTCGCTATTGTCCCTAGAGATGATTTATGATAATGTGGTGCAAATATGCAAGCACAGGCATACTCAAGCACCATACAATTCCTGTTGTACTACATGTGCAAAGGCTGTGTAGTAAGCAAATCCTAAAAGCCAAAACAGCACTAGGGACAGGAGCTGTAGAATCTACAAGACCCCTTCACCAGCATCAGTAAGCACAGAAGAATTAACGTGAGAATTAACTCAACAGTACCCAAAATTACGAAAGGGAGTTAATACATTGTCTTGGTTTAATACATTTGAGGGGGACACTTCAAAATTAGTTACCTCCCCTTAGTTTTAACCAATCCCTTTCCACCATTAAGGAGAAACCAATATGAGTAGATATAACCGAAAAAGGAGCAGTTTATTAACAAGCAAAAGCAGGTGGCTGCGGCGACCGCGTGGAGCGGGGCTGCTCGGCTTGTTCCAGCACTGTGCTGCGGCTGCAGATAGGTGTTGCAAAATTTCCACTTAAAACAGTTTTTGATTGTGAAATGCAGCCTCTAGAGCTGGTACGGTTGAGAGTAGAGACAGAAAAAAAGCCAAGAGGCAAAGGGAGCAGTGGGAGAGAGCTTCTGCCTCAGCGCCGCAGGACTTCCAAGGAGACCGCGGTACCCTAGCCTCCGCCCCGCCCCTCCGTTTTGTGGCTGCAGGGTCTGAAAGGGACAGTAGCAATTTTTGGAACAGAGAGATATGGACTACAATAACATTTTGTGTTGCCAAGGGCATATGTTTAAACACTTTGCTTTTCCTGTCACATATTCCCAAATATTGACTCTGAACCTGCACTGACTGGACCTGTCCAGCTATCAGTTCACAGAACCACAGCCTGGCTGAAGCTGGAAAGGACATCTGGAGTGGAGGTCATGTAGTCCAACCCCCTAGTCAGGCAGGCCCTCCTACAGCCTGTTGCCTAGGGCTGTGTTCCAGCTGCTTTTGATGAATGGAGTGTTCACAGCTTCGCTGAGCAACCAATGCCATTGCTCAGTCACCCTTACTTGTGAAAAAGTGACGTTCAGAGGGAAACACCTGTGCTTTAGTTTGTGCCCACCACCAATGTTTCCGTCTGCATGACCTCCCTTCAGATATTTGTATACACTATTAAGATCCCCCCAAGCCTTCTCTTCTCCAGGCTGAAGTCCGCAAGTCTCTGTCTTTTCTCGCAGGGAAAGTCCCCGAAATGTCTCTGCAGCCCTTTGCTGGACTTGCTGCAGTATGGCCACGTCTCTTTTGTACTTGGGAGCCCGCTACAGGACCCGGCACTCCAGGCGGGACATCACCGATGCTGAGGGGAGGGGTAGAACCCCCTCCCTCCACCCGCGGGCAGCACTGCTCCTAGGGCAGCTCACGACACCACTTACGTGCTTTTCTACAAAGGCAGACTGCCCGTGTCTGTTCCACTTGGTGTCTGCTAGGACACCCAGCCTCTTACTGCAAAGCTGCTTCCCAGACACTTTGTCTGGGAAGGATTTCTTCTGATGAAGAATCAAACCTCCTAAGGAAAACTCTCACAAGCGAACAGCATAACACCACCAGCAGTGTTAATTGCCACATTATTGTAAATTTAGTTGCCAGTACTCTTACAATTGCAGCATCCAGCATGTCTCCCCAGTGCTATAGTTGAGAAAGCTCCAAAGCCAGTCTGTGCTAATGCTTCAGGATTCCCACTGCTAGAGGATTTGCAGTAGTAGCAACACAGTGGTGAGAGATTGATTGCAAAAGATCCTCACTTCCTCAGGAGAATCGTCCAGGGAGAAAAATACAGGCATCTTCAATTTCAACTCTCACTTCAGGAAAGTCTAATGTGAAGTCAGACAATACCCACCAAGTCTCCTTACCTCCCTTATCCCCCCCTGCACTCTCTCCCTGCACCTTTTTTGTTTGTTTGTTTGTTTCTGATGAAAAACAGCAAGAAAGGATAAATAAATTAAATACTGTATTGGAAAATATTTTTTTTAAATACGTATGATTTTCAGGATGTACAAGACAAGCATTCTCTGAGTTGTTTCCCTGCCTTTCACCCTCCTTAAAACCTTTTTGTCAAGAATTGCTGTGCAGAAAATCTTAGATTAATAAATTAAAGGAGAATAACCTGCTATCTTGGCTTTGCAGAAAATTAACAATTTCAGGAACTATGCATACACCGAGGCCAGGAGACACAGTAACACGAGGGGTGTTGGTGCTGTGGCAGAAGGGCGCTGCAGCTTTACTGCAGCAGGGAGGTGACGCCTCGTCTCTTGGCAGCATCTCAAGTTTTGGCTGTGGGTTAATGTGGCACGGTCTCTGTTTCTTTCTGGGTTAATGTGACATCTCCGTTTTGGCAGTGGGTTGTTGAGGAGTTAATGTGACATCGCCTCAGTTCGAAGGCCCTTCAGTGATGGGTTAACTCGGCTCGGTTTAACCCATTCAGGTGCCTCTGCAGAGAAACGCCACCATTCTCAAAAATAAATCCACAGCACGCAGCAAAGGAAGCCACAAGCCCGTAGAAGTCCGGGAGACCTTGGAACTGGATAAAACGGGACCCTGAGAGCTGGCGGGGGGACACCGGCTGGCGGGCAGCGGGAGCAGGGTCCGCGCCGCTCCCGCCCGTCGGGGCAGGGTGCGGGGGGCGCGCACGGAGGAGGCGGGAGCGGCAGGCAGGCAGAGAAGCAGGCAGGGAGGAAGATGGAGGCGGCGGAGGGCATCCGAGGTGAGGCGAGGCGGAGCCAGCGGCGGGAACGCCCGGCCCCTTTCCAGGGAGGAGGAGGAGGAGAACGGGCTGTGGCTGGAGTGGGGGGGTAGGAGCTGGGACAGGGGTATCTGTGCCGCACACGTACTGGCGCGGGCGCGGAGCTATTAATAAACCGCGGGAGGCTGTAATTCCGCCCCCCCAGCTCCCAGGAAAAGCGTGCTCCCTCGGACTGCCGGCCCCAGCGCTCCCCGAGCTCCCACCCCGATAGCCCAGCCCGCCCGCCCGCCGACGATCCGCTCGGACACCTCCCCACCCCGACAAACAAACAAACAAACGAAAACAATAAAAAATTAAATTTAACATACATTTGGCATGTTTATTATTTAAACACGCACATACTGTATTTGTTATATATGAATGTGATGTAGGCATGCATGCGTATATGTAATAATATATAATAGCTATACATTTATTAGATATTAAATATAAAACCAAAATATCGGTATGCACTTTTTATATTGTAGATTATAGATTATAAATAACATGTTATATTCTATATGCTATGTATTTTTATTTTCTATATGTAATCTAAAGTATACCTATGCATAAAATAACGTGAGGGTTTTTGGGGGTTGGGTTGGGGTTTTTTTGGAGGCAGAGGGTTGAAAAAGATGACACCGTTTTCTTCCAGGGGCCTCCCAGCAGTGAATTAAAAAGAAAAAAAAAAAAATACTGATTAGGGGGGAGGGAAAAAACCCGCAACAAAACCCAAGGAGCAAACAAAACAATAACACGGAATAGCAGCGATAGATGCCGGCGAGGCAAACAGCCGCAGAGCGCGGAGCGGCGGGGGCCGCGGGCGGGCTGTGTGGGGGGGGCTCTCACGTGGGCGGGCGGCGGGCGGGGGGCGGGCCCGGCACCCCCGATCTAGGGCAGCGCGTTCCGTACCGGAGCGCGATGTTCCCGCAGCGCGGGGATTTCTGAGAACTGGGGCTGTGTCCTCAGCTGAACCCGGCGCCGCGGCCCTCGCTCAGGCGCGCCGCCTTAAAGCGGCGATGGCGCGGCGGGCCCCACAGCCCGGCGCCGCACGTACGCCTGCAGCCCGCAGTGCGGAGCGCGGCTGCGGACAGCGCTGCCCGGGGCCCGCGGGGCTGCCACGGACCCTGCCACGGGTCTCTGCCGGCACTGACCGTACCTCCACTCTCGAGGACCTCGCACTGTCCTCGAAGCACATGGACTGTACTTCAGCTCGCTGCTTTTCCATCCCTCTCCTTTTATTGCCCTTTTCCTCTTCTTCTGCAACACCTCATCCAGGGAGTGAGCTGCCCGACGGTGCTTGCTTATCACCTGTATCACAGCATCCCTTCCCTGTGACAGCCCTCCAGGGTGAAAGAGCAGATCTGCCACCAACTCTTGCACCAATGTGAATTAGGAAGTTTTGAAGGCCTTGCATTCAGCAGCACTCAGCAAACTGACCTGATGAGCTTTCACCAAGTGAGGCTGACCTCTAGTCCACATTCCCCACATATGTTATGGCCGCTCTGCTGCCAGCTCCTTTTTCACTGGATGTCTCCTCTACAGTCAAAGGTAGATGTTCCCAAATTAACTCTAGTATAGCTTTCTACTTTTGAACTTGAGACTCACACACCCATATGCACACCGAAGGATGGTGTCTGATGCAGGCTGCAAAGCCCATCTGGGATCCTGGGTGCATACTCAAGCAGCTAGCCCACGCTGAGTTCAACGCTACCATGGCTACACCACTACTGGCACTCAAACCAAGTCCAAATGCAGATCCCTGGTGCCCAGGTGGCACCTGAGCCACAACATCCCCTGTGTACTCACCACCTGCAGTGGTAAGATCCAGGAGGGAAGAGCCATCCTTATTGCAGAGGTTCAAGATCAGCTGAATTGCTCACAGTTAAGCTGCAATTCAAGAGGTATTAGAAGGTCCTAGGGACCAAGAACACAATCAATCCTCTCATGCAGAATAAGGGCAGAATTAGACCAGAAGAAGTAAAAGGTAAGAAGAGAGAAATATAAGTCTCCAAGCAGTAAACAATATGTCACACGAGTAGTAAATAGGAACGGAGCACAGCTCTGTATCCACAGCACTTGTTTCTAAAGGAAGTTGAATTTGAGACTGATAATCCTCATACTCCTGGATTTTCAGGCCAGAAATGTCTTCTGTCAGCAGCCTTCTACTGTATAGCTGCTTTTAAAATGGAAGGGCAGTTTGCTAGGAGATACTTACCATGTCTTGCAAGCCTTTATATAGCAAGAAGCTCTGCTGAATCTTTCTGATCTACAAAAGTTGAATTTGAATTGCAATCCTGTTGCATCACATAAAGCAACTTTTTGTCTGCCCTGTGTGCTCAGTGACTGAGAGTCATTTCTTCACAAGGTTAAAGCACTTCCTTCCTACCACACCAGGCTCCACAATGGGAGTTTTGGCAGTTGTCTGGTGGAAGAGGTTGCCGTATTTCCCTGATAATACATGCAGACAATCTGGGCAACACATTGGTATGAAAGATACCACACATGTGTAAAATACTTTACAATGTGTTCATATTTATATGATCGTTGAAATACTATTCTGTCATGTTGCCAGAATATCAGTCATGAATTTTCAGCATGGTCACAGGCTTTAAGAACACACGTCAGCAAACAGCCCATTTATCTTGATATATAATTTCAGCCATTTCTAACTATTGATCAATCCCTCAGCATCTTGTCAAATAATTTGGAGCTTATGACCTGAGCCCTGGAGAATGAAAAAAGCCAAAACAGAATCTGGAATAATGTTTGGAGCCTGTGATCTTCAAAATACTAGGAAATATTAATACAGAAGAAAGATGGATTTCTTCATTTTGTCTTGTCAGAAAGATACCATCAGAGCAGAAACCTCTGTGCTCCACAGAACAGCCCACAAAAAGCAATAGAACAAGGTTTGAAGCAGAACACCTGATTCAGACTGTCTTTACGTGACCATTTGCTCCTCAAAAGAAAGTCTTTACGGCCACAGTGGCACTAAAGGTCATTTCATAAGTTGGCTTTTGGAGCAAAATCACTTGAGGGTTCCCACAGTCTAGGTCTCTCCAAGAGTGCCTGCCAGGTGTGTGCCATTCCCATCCTCCAGAAAGAGGGTGCAATGTTTTAGGCACGGGGTCAGGGTGCACAAGACTTGGGGGACACAGAGTAAAGGATAGTTAGCATGGCTTTTATTCTGCAAAGTTCTGGTTTTGAAAAGAGAAGACATTTTTGAAAGCCTCAGAAATAATAAATAGCTCTTCTTTCTCTGCAGCCTTACATCTCTCACAGAACTTGTGCCCATCCCTCTGGTGAGAGGAGTCCTTCTCCTTCACACACAGACTTGTTCTCCCTCACCTTCTTTGCAGGCCCTCAGATCTCACTTCTCATTCTTCTCTTTGCTACTTCCCCTGCAACATCCCCCTGCCCTCCCCTCAAGCATGAGCCCCAGGCTGTTTTGTGAGCCCTACCCATGCCTTTCTCACTCACCTGGAGGTCAGAGTCTTCATTGCTTACAACTCTCCACAACAGTTCCTGTCTGTGCACCGTCCCTCTGGACCAGAGAACAAGCAGCTGCCTTAAAAGCGGCCACTGACAGCTTCCACCCTGACTCCACCCAGATGTGCTGTGTCCCTGTACCCAGGGACTGTGCAGAGGGCAAACATCTGCCCACCAGCAGCTGGTTTGGAGCCATAAACAGGGGGGTGAACTTGAACTTCAGGCTTTCACAAGTGAGTGCCCTTGGGTGACAAAGGGTGTTAGGATTAAACCGTAAAGATCACCTAGTTCCTACCCCTCTGCCAAGTTTAATATATCATCTGTACAATCTAAGAGAACATCCTTGTTTAGCCTAGTTTTTGCAAAAAATTAGCTGTGAATTATAAACCAAGCTATGGATTAAATGCATGCTCTGAGACCATATCCAAGTATTAGAACCAGTACAGTCAAATCTGAGTGACACCCCCCATCATCTGGAGATAAAGAGGTTTGTGAGCACAATCCCGTTTCCAGGCACGTGTGTGTTGCTGTTCAGAAAGTAGATGTGGCCATTTTGGTACTCTGTCCAAGTATAAAATTCTGTTGGCATTGCTTTTTAAGTATTGTTTGGGCCTAATTAGCTTGGAGTCTTGGAGTTTTGGACTACTACAAACATATTTAAAAAGGCAATATATTGTCTTTAATAGGCAGTATATTCTTGGAGGCATATTGGAATTATTTTAAAACTTGGTATGCTTCCTCATTGTGGAACTGGGCACAGATTATGTTCTAATCTTTAAATTAGCCAAGAGTTACCTTAAAACAAAACAAGCTCGCAAACAAAAATGGTTTGACCCTTTTATTTTAATTCGTTATTAACATTTTCCTCTCTGAACAATACAGATTAATGTAAGTGGTACTTGCTAATGTGAGAATCTGACATGAAATAAGCAAGTCACCTTCTGGGAAGCAACATCCATGTCACAGAAATGTGGATAAGGACATCTTCTAGCAGGAACTTTTGGACACTGTCAGACAAAGAAGCTCTGAAAGTGCTGTGAAAAAGATGACAAACTTTCAACTTGTGAAGTTACATCCTGGATATCCAGATTAAAGAACAAGGGATGCAGCTTTCTGTGTAAAATGCTGTTGCCCCTCTGAAGGAAACAGAAGGTTGTAGGCACCAGCACTATACAGAAACCAGACATATATCAACAGCTTTAGCAGTAAAGAAACAACAATACCTTCTGTTCCTCCTTTCTATCAGACCTGCAGATCACACCTCTTATTCTGCCTGGTGTCTCTTAAGCACCGGAGGCCAATGGATGCTGGATCAGCTGCGGAAAAAGCCATGGGAACAGGGTAAGAGTGACTTGCTGACTGAGACTTGATGACTACCTCATTAGGTACCTTGCCCTGTTCACATTCTCTCTTTGGTCTTCATCAACCTGCAGACCTAGCCTCTAGTTATTTTGTTTGGTTTGTGCATTTTGATTTTGGGGTTTTTTTTCCTGAGTTACGACACCTAAAATTATTTCAGGTTGATGCCAATTATCCATGGCAAAGGATTATTATTGCTCTAGGTTACACGCAGTGATTTAGTGTGCCAGCATACAAAATGGCTGACATCACTAATTTTTATCTTCTGCAGGAAAAAGAACAACACTGCCTCATTTCGGTAGCCACTTCCTCATGGTTTCCACATTCAGTTAATGAGATTAATAGCAATCCATAACGCTCTTCACCATTCAGGTCCTGTCTGTTTTTGCAAGGAAGGGTGGGCTGCAGTTGAGGACGGTGAGATTCAGTCAGGGACCCTGGCCTGCCAGGACTCAGTCATCTTGGGATGCAGTTCACAAAAGGAGGGGGAAAGCTCCTCTGTCTCACAGGAGTGCTTCTCCGTCTAGATGCTGATTGCAGAGGCACCTGTGTCCTTTGGCTCATGTGCATTATTTCAAAGGCAGAGTCTCTGTGTTTCTCTCTCTCCTCCTGATGCTTGCAAAACACACTGGCATAATTCACACCACAGTACTGCTGGCTTAGGGATGAAGGTAACTTCTTCCCCTTATATTAAAGAGTGCTTCATGCAGAAGTCAATTTGTCACTCTTCTCTGGCTGAGCATAGGTCAGTGAGCTTTCACAACACTCTATGAGCTCTGCGCTCTCGATGGAGCAGAGGTGGGGGCGTGTTGTTTGGCTAGAGGTGACAGGTTTTTAGAATTCGTTTAGGCTGGACGACACTTATTCGGCGGCAGGTTAAGCGTCAACCTGACCTTTATTTCTGCCAACAGTGGCGGAACGGCCGGCACTATCAGGCTGCTCCAAAACTCTTCCCCGGCGGTGCGAGCTCGGTGACCCCCGCCGAGGCACCAGCCCCGCTCATCGTGGGGACACGGAGGGTCCCTCTCTGCTCCGCCTCACGGAGCCGCCTGTCGCAACGGTGACGCTGTGGCGATGGAGCGCGAAACGCCGCCACCGGGTTTCTCCGGGGGGCTTCGCCGTGTCCCGCGTCCTGTACAGCGCCCGTCCTCCCGCGTGGAGTGGGGGCCCCGTCCCGGGGCAGCACGGGGAGCCCTATCGGGCGGGTCCCGGTGCCGCGGGCAGGGAAGGGGGAGCCGGCGGGGGTTGGCGCCGGGGTCACGGACACGGGGCCCGGGCGGGACATCCCCGCGCCCCGCCCGCCCTGCCCTGCCCGGGAGCGCCGCGGGGGGGCCGCGGCCGGAGCGCGCGCCCGCCGCTCCCCGCGCCTCCGAGCGCTGCGCACCTCGCGGGGCCGGGCGCTGATTGGCGGGGCCCTGCCAGTGACATCAGCCGGCTCACTTCCCATTGGCCGGCCCGTTGCTGGGACCGGAGGACTTCCAGGGAGCCACTTAACCCGCTCGGCGCCGCTGCCCCGCGCTGCCCCCGCCGCGGGCCCCCGCCCGAGCGCGCCGCCGGCTCCTGCGGGCCGTGGCCGGCTCGGCGGCGCGACCCCCGCGGGAGGGAGCGGAGCCGCGGCTCCGCCGCCGTCCCGCCCCCGGTGGCGCCCGGGCATCGCTGCTTTAAGCGGTCGCGGCGGGGTGCCCGGAGTAGCACGCGGCCTGGGGAGGGAGCGCGGGGATTGGCGGGGAGGCCGCCCGGCGGACACGCCCCCCCTAGAAAAGGGGCGCCGTGAGTGGCGGGGGGAGAAAGTAAACACAGCCGGCCGGCCCTGCCCGCGGACCGGCCGGGGCGGGAGGGGCTCCGCGCCTGACGTGATGGGCCCCGGCGCGGCCGCCCCCGGGCAGCAGCACGCGGGGCGAGGGGCGGGCGGTCTCCTCTCCCCCGGCCCCTGCGCCAGACCCGGCCCGGCCGCGCGGGCGGCGCTCCCCCCTCGCCGTCTGCGCGCCGCCCCCGGGGGGCGGCGGTGAAGGACCTGCCCGGCGCCCCGCTATTTATTCGCCCCCCACGCCCCCTTCCTCCTCCGCCCCGCTCTTTCCCGCGCCGCGGGCGGGCCATGGCTGGCGGCGGCGCGGTCGGCCCGGCGGACAAGCACTGAGGGCGGACGGAGCCCCCCTTGTCGTCGGGGCGCGGCCGCACCATGTCGGCCGTCGCGTACGTGGACTTCGTAGCGGCGCAGTGCCTGGTCTCCATCTCCAACCGGTCCGCCGTGCCCGAGGCAGCGCGGCTGAAGGTGCCGGGCGAGGGGGAGGCGGCCCGGGAGCTGCGCGACCCCCGCGACGCCTGGAAGGACTACTGCGCTCTGCTGGCCATCGCCAAGAGCCTGCTGGAGCTGAACAAGTACCGGCCGCTGCCCGCCCCCTCCGTCTGCAGTGACAGCGTGGAGAGCCCCGACGAGGACGCGGGCTCCGACAGCGACGCGGCCACCGAGCAGGGTTCCAGCCCGCCCCGCAGCCCCCCGCCGGGGCCGCCCCCCCGCCTGCGCGCCGCCGGGGCCGCCCCTAAGGGGAAGCTGGCGGCCGAGAAGCGGCACAAGTGCCCCTACAGCGGCTGCGGCAAGGTCTACGGCAAGTCTTCCCACCTCAAGGCGCACTACCGGGTGCACACAGGTCAGCGGTGGCGGAGGGAAGGGGGCGGGAGCGAGCGCTTGTCCTCGGATGAACCCGGCCAGCGGCGCGCCCGGCATCCCCGCGCGCCCCCGCCGCCCTGCCGCGCCGCTCTGGCTTCGGGGCTGGTTCGTGTCTCTCCCTCCTTCCCACCCCCCTTTCTTTCCCCCGCTCTCCGCACCCTCCCCCCACCCCGGCTCTCCCCGGCGCCCCTTGTCCGGCGGGAGCTGGCAGCGGCCCCGGGCGGGGCTGCGGCAACGCCTCCCGCCGCGCCCTGCCCGCCGCCCACCTGCGCCGGCCGGGAGCCGGCCCGGGCCCCGCGGGCAGTGCGGGCCGGGCGGCAAATGCCGCGGAGCGAACTTCGCGTGTCCGGCGCGGCTGGGAGGGTGGCGGCCGAGGCCGCCGAGTCCACTCGGGGCGTCGGCGGGGGAAGCACGGGGGCAGCGGGGTTCGCGTTTCCTGCTGCTGTAGGCGGTCAGGCCCCTGCACCGGGTCAGAACTCGGCACCTATTCCGCGAGGGAGGCGAGGGCAGCGCAGTCCGCGCCCGCGCCCCTCTCGCTGCTCCCGCCGTCGGAACGCGCGGTCCGCGCCGCAGAGTTGCCGCTGAGCTCTGCTCGGCTGCGGGGACTGGACGCCGCGGGGCTGTGGCGCCGGAGCAGGGGCTGTCGACTCGGCTCGGCTCGGGAGGGGGCGGCGGCGGCGTCTCCCTGAACGTCGGTGAGCTGCACCTCTGGGGCTTGCGGACACACCCCCCTCCGGCGGGCTGGATGGGGAACTCGGGAAGCGCGTCACCTAAAGCCGGTGTCCGGCGCTCGGGCTACCGGTGGGGCACCGGCGGCTGCTTCCCGAGCCGCCCCGGCGCTGCCCCGCGCCGCGCCTCCTGCCGAGGGGATTGAGGCGCCGTGCAGGGAGGACCGACCCCGCTCTTCCCGGCGACAGCGCCTCGCACTATAGGTTATCGCGATCCAGCTTTGACGCGTTCCACAAGGGCTTCATTCATCAAGCAGTGTGCTCCCATTCCCGGCCCTCGCCCGGGCGCCTCGGAGGGTGTGGCAACATGGAAACCTGGAGATAAAACATATCTGCGGCAGCCTGGCCCCAAGGGGACACCAGCTGCAGACTTCTCCGTTCGTTTGTTGGTTTTCGTTTTGGTGGGTTTTTTTGTTTATTTATTTGTTTTTAGACCTTCAGCGCAAGGGGTTGAATAAAAACCTTTATGGGTCTGAATTGCTCTTGGGATCATAGTGGAGTACAAAAGGCTGCTTTAAAAACGCTCTGAATTAAAGGGTTGTGTGCAAGAACAGAAAGGAGTGAATCAAAAGAGACAAATGCTGCCAAGACATTTCACATGCTTCACATTGGTTCTGTCAATGATGGTGCCTTTTGGGTTTTGTCCGTTGGTGGTGATGGCTAGTGGTGTGATACAAAATGAATTTATCACCCAGGGAATATACTGTGAGGCGTTGCTGTAGAATTTAGCATGGGTTGGGTAGGATGTGACCACATCTGAGCTCTAGCTCAGCCTCCGTTGCTCCAGTTCGCCTGTGTGCCTAGGTGTGTGTTCACTGCAGAGGAAGGGACTCGGTGCCGGTTGCCTACTGGAGCAGTGCTGGCAGATCTGCTGGGTGCTTAGCTCAAGAGGCTGGAGAGAAGGGGGTTGGATTACTGGATATGGCTCAGCAATGAGCTCTGCGGTTAGACTTTCTCTCTGAGCCGGGAAAGGGGATGGACAGTGGTGACCCTATGCTGACCTCATGACCAGTGCCAAGGGTTGTTGTGTTACCAGCTTAGAGGCTGTGGCTCAGATGCTCTCTTGGAGGCTCAGTGTAGCTGGTGCTCTCCAAAATGTTGTGTCATAAGTGAAAAAGAAAATGTTAGTATCATTCCCATTTACTACCCCATGCTCGAATATCCACCCCAATAAGGGAACCAGAATAGATGTTGGCTGAGATAGCATTCTGTGTGATGACATGTAAATTAATGTACTGTACAGCCCACACAGCTTGCTGTAAGCAGTAGTGTTATAATAAGTACTGCTGAAGTGGTATGAGGTTTAGCATGTGCTGCTCACAAGTGGGTGGCCTTAGCTCCAAGTATGAGGTGTTTGACTCAGACACACTGACGTACCGTCATGGTAGTTCTGTGTGATTAAAATCACTGCGGACGTCCAGGAGTAATGAACTTCCAGAGCTTCCTAATGTGAAGTTAATTGTAGCTAACTGAAATGCTAAATGATACTGATAATGTTAATTATTTTTATAGATGACAACAATTCCTAAGCAACAGTGGGATTCAATGGGACCTCTGGAGTTTTTCATAACTGTATGTTGCAGAGCATTAATGGGCCCTTCTTAGTACCATCTTACTTCCTTTTTTTTCAGATAATATCTCTCTCATCTATCTGCCATTTTTCACCAGGCCACCAACTAGGTTTCTTGCTGCAGTGTAGCCTTTAGTGGAAGTAGGTGCACAGCCACCAGTAGAAGCTTCCTGGTCTTAAATTTTTAATATTTAATCCTAGTTTTTCTATCTTGGAAAATGGCTTAAGGATTTCTGTTCACACCCATGAACTTGATTGTACTCACAATTCCCTTTATTCATGAATCCTAACCAAGCAAGTTGGGAAGCTCTGGATCCTTCTCTTCCTGCGTAGTGGTTGGGAATCTAAAAACTCACCAGATCATCTTTGCTAACCTAATGCAAAGCAAGAAACAAAATACCAAATCAAGGTAGAAGAGTAGAAGGCAAAAACTTGATGCTCAGAGGTTAGAGGTCTATATCTCATTAACCATTATTTAGACTTGTTGGTTCAAAGGTTCCATGTTTGAGATACTAAATATGTCTGTATAACAGTTTGCTTGAAGTTTGGGCCTTTCATGATAATGCTAGTTCAACTTTCAGAAGGCCCACATTAGCCATCCATCAGAAACTGTCTTTTGAGTTGATCTTTACAGAAAAGGATCAGCAGATGGCACTGCATATCCTACTTGCGCAAACAGCCCCCCTTGCTTGTGTTGCTAGTCCCACTGAACACAGCTTTATTGAGTAGAGCAGGATTTGTGTGAGGAAGCCAAGGATGGTCTGAATCCTGCCCCTTATAGGAATAGCAGTCTTTTCATTCCTTACTAGGCCTACATTCAAAATACATTAGTTTGTAAAGGTGCAGGGGTACAAAGGCATCATTGGAACTCAGCTAGTGCCTCCCCTCTCCACTGACTACCATCCAAGAGTGACTTGGAATTTGTGATTTAAGTTTTGGTGTCTGGAGCAGGAAGAGCACTACAGGCAAGTTCTTCAGCATGAACTGTGCCCAGGAGCCCTCTGAGGCACACGGTGCTTGTTGTAGGAGAGCAAAGGTGGTACTATACCTGATGGCTCCCAAATCAAAAACTGCATGTCAGGAAGGCAGGTGGAGGGATAAATGTACAATATGGCCATACCTTAAGTTTTTCTGTCACTTACGGAATAGCGTTATGGGAGTGTAGGGCATGTAAACTTGGCTGAAGTTTGGTGGTGGCAGGAGGGATTATGGATGGCCCATCTGCTGAGGAGTCTAGAGCACTGTGATTGCAGACTTGACCTTCAGAGCATAGAAAAAGACCCAAGCCCTGGAAGTGGTACAGAGGTCAGGAAAAGGTGGAAGACCCATCTGACCAAGAAAGAGACAAGCAACAGCAGATAAGCAGAGTTACCTTCAAAATGCACAGAATTCTCTAAATAGGTGTGGTTAGAGGTTTGGTTGTGACAGGTGTTGTGTAGGGTTATTATTAGCCTCAAAGATGGAGCAGGGGGAACAGCTCAGTTGAGAGGGATGTGCAGGCCAGAGGGTTTCCAGGGAAAATGAAGGCATAGAGGAACAAACAGGCAATCTCAGTCAGGAGGCCTGGCCAGGGAGTGCAGGGCAAAGGGTAGGGAGAGAAACTGGCAGGAGAAACAAGCTGTATGTAAATCATGTTTGCTATGATGGTGTAAATGTAATCCAGTTAAAGGGCGCATGACCACTGAGATTAGATCTTCTCTGTCCCTCCTTCCTGACCAGGAAGGTGCCATAAAAGTAGTTTGTCAGATGCTTCCTCCCACTACATTTGTAGGAGTTTTCTTGCCTGGGGAGGCTGAGGGCTGATGGGAATTTCACATATACATTAGATGCCCTTAGTTAAGAGTTTAGGTGCTCAAAACCCAAATGTGGGAAAAGTTCTCTCTCTTCAGCTAAGCTTTTCAGCCAACTGTATCGTCATGTAAACTGGATCCAAACAACACTGAGAGTTTTGTTACACCGGGCAGCTGATGCACTCTGAAGTGCTCCCACCAGTGCTCAGAAGCAGGGTTTAGGCAGAGGTGTGAACCTGCAGGTTGACAGTGTGCACAGTCTAGTGGGGGAGCATTTCTAGTAGAGAGTAAGAACAGGCACTGCAGCTGCCTGATGCTGCTATCCAGGTATCATGGTGTTGCGCCAGCCCCTGTATATGTCTGGTTTGACTGTGCTGCGTTATTTGTGTTCTAGATTATCTCACTCAACAAACTGTACAGGTGCTGGGATGTTGACAGTCCTCTGCTCACTGAGATTTTTCTTGGTAATTTTGTTTGAGCATAATCTGAAATTTAGCATTTTAAGACCCTGCTATCCAGCTCATGCCATGTCACTTAGCCAGATCCATTAGAATAGGACCCAAGAGCACAAAGTGGAGCTGACAAGACGTTTTTTGGTTTAATTCAGATTCCCATGTGAAATACTATGGTTAATGAAAATGTACAAATTGCTGGAGTTCTAATGGGCATGTTTCCAGGTCTTGGAGAAACACAATCATCCTGACTGGGAGCCTTGCCAACTGAGTAAGGTAGGCAGAAATCCTCAAGATTAAGTTCAAAGTTGTCCGATTCCCAGTTGTCTTGTCTTCTGCCAAAAATAAAAGATTTTAAGCAGGTGTATGTGTCACATGTGGGAAAGTGCTCCAGAAAAGTTTATCAATTGAGTCAGCATGACAAAGTTCACATGTAGGACAGAAGCAGTGGGCAGGCACTATATATGAGAACACAACTCCTGCTTCCAGAGGGATGTATTGAAATTGCAGCTTTACCGAGTTCTGCACACTGTTTGTGCTGTGGCACTGAAGACCATGTGGTGGGTGTCACTGCTCTTTAACTTGTGGTTCTTGCAGCACCAGCTGTTGTGGTCACTGCAGGAACTCCTTTGTTCCTCTGTGTTGGCTGCTGGGTTGTTGTGCACCAGGCTGCTGCTCCTGTGCTTCTGGCCTTGAACAGCTTCCAGGCCTGCAGCTAGAAGAGCAGGGAAGGCCCAATTTAAGATTATATGAACAGGGTCTGAGGGAGTGATGGCAAAGAATACTTCAGACACTGTTCACTTGTGGTAGTGCAGTCCATCATCTGGATTTGGCGTATTTTGAATGTGTATAGCCTGAGAGCACTCTATAAATACCTTAAACTTGAGGGAAAAGTCTGTTGAAACACTGGGTAATAAATTCAGAGTGAAATATCAGAAGTTATCTTTCTGAATGCATGTAAAATGCAATTCCTCCTTTCCCTGTCAAAGCTGTTTCCTCTTAGCAAGGAAATTTCGTTATTCGTACAGGACAGGAGCTTAAACCCAATGTCCTTTGATCCCAGGTAAGTCCCTAAGCCCCAGGCTAGGAGTTGTTACTCTCCATTGTTCAGTTAATATTCAAGTATTACTGCAAAATGGAGGAAGTTCACACGAAGATAAGCCAGGAGAGAAGAGCTAGGAACTTATCTCACATATCAAAGATCATGGTGCTGAGGGCTCTCATCTCAGCTATGAAAGCACAGATCTAACTCTCTGGTGAGGTTTGGAAAGATCTTTCCTCTCCCAGGTAGCTTACCTGTCTGATCTCTCTCTATGTATATGTGTATGGAGGCACAGTCCCCCAGAGAAAGCCTTTGTAGCACAGTCAAGGGGGTCTGTGCTCTGACAGAGAAGCTGAAAGGGCATCCCTTGCACTGTCACAGTGGGATAAGAGCAAGACAGAGTTTTCCTGGAATTTAGACTTGGCAGCAGCAGGCTGTAGCAGGTGGTTTTGCATCTGGACTTTTGAAAGAGACTCAAAGCACCTGTATATCCAAGCAGCTGCTGAATGGTAGTTTTAAGAATGTCAGAACATCCTAAATACTTGCTGAAAGCAACGTTTTAATACTTGAATCAACCTGTTGTGTTTAATCCTAAGGCGTGGTAGAATAAACCCCTTGCTGGAACCCATCCATCTGTCGCCTATCCCATCTGTTTGATCTGTTGTCTGGTTGGATGACCACAGTTTGGGTGTTCCAGAAAGCCTTGGTTTAGGCATATGGTCCCTAACATTCCCACTGCTGATCTCTCTCTGCTGATCTCTCTCTGCACCAGTATCTGTACCTGGTTGCCCTGTGTTTTAATGATCTGATTTTGGATCAGATCTTCCTCTCAGAAGAGGGAAAAGCCTGCTTGAACAGCCTCCTGTCTGTCTGCCCTGAAGCTCTGTCTTCACCAGAATATCTGAGTGGACACTCAAAGTCCAGTGTCCACAGGAAATTTCTTGTTCAGGCTGTGTGGGGCAAATAACTGGGGAGAAAAGCGAGAGATCCCTGAGACAGCAGATATTCTGTGTATTAAAGCCACCATGAACTGCAGCTCCTAACCTCAGTCATCCACACATAAAGCAGCATTTTGTGGTGAGAAGGCAGATGACTAATCATGATACCACTACTACCTGTACTTATATTAATGAGTCTGCTAGTACCCACTCTGTATTCTTTTTTCAGAAACCCTTTCTGCGTAAGACTGCAGTGTGGGAAAATCTGAAGTGTCCCAGGGTAGGAAAAAAAAAAAAAAAAAGACTATTTTTTGTCTATTCAGAATAAAATGGAAATGGGATAAAATAAAGTGGACCAGCCTCAGGTTATGCACAGTAGCTTGGATATAGAGTTTATACTTGCACAGAAAGAAGAAATTGAACATTTGTCATAAAGGTTGGGGAAAGAAACAAGTAGAAAAGGGCAGGTGAAGCAAGAGGGATTAAAAGGATCTGCAAAGGCTTTTGCATCCATATGGGGTTTAAAGTAAGCCAGGGTTGCAAGAGCAGGAGTTGTTTAGACTGGAGAGACGACCTGTGAAGCACCACTATTAGCTTATACTGATAATAAACTGTCTCTCACTATATTCCTCGTGCCACACAGCACAAAGAGTGAGAGTCTGCAGATGCACCAGTCCCTATAACCTATTAATCAGTTTTTCATTCACTTCTTACTTCTGTAAGCTGCCCTGGCTGTATGTGTATGTACATATTCATCTTTTTTGTGGAGAAAATTATTTACCTCTTGTGTCTGTTGTGTTTGGATCCCATCACACATGGTTTTAAATTATCATGATATACCATTGACCTTTCCTTCATTTCTTGATGGGAAATGCCATTGGAGGCATATCTTATGAAGTCAGTAGCATATAGCCACTAATGGAAACAGTGTATAATAACACTGTTTTGATGGTTCATTCTCCTGTTTCAAGCTTTTGCATTACTACCCCCAAAACTAAGGGAGAAAAATCATAAGATTTTTATGCCCGAGCTGATACAGAAATCTGTATCTCCAGATGGAGGCAGCACGAGCTTGCACTGCAGCTCTCTAGGCCACTGCCTGCACGCAAGCATATGAGCTGCAAGACCTGTTTCCTCAGAGGGCTCTTCCACATCCATCTCTGCTGCTTCAGAAAGAAAGCATGCCAAAGACAGCAGGTACAGCCACCAGCTTTGTTGAGTGGATGGTTATCAGATGCCATCAGCCATCTCTGCCTTGCCTTAAGTGCTTCCTCGAGACATTCCTGGCCTGCCTTGCACCTGTTGAGATTGTCCCTGAGGTACCGTCTCTTTGGGCTGGTGTCATCCCTTATAGCTTGTGACTAAGGGGAGCAGTGAATTCTCAGGCTCGGAGACGACCCCTGAAGGCCTGGAAAAGACTCCCTCCTCCTTGTCTCTGCTCTGAGGAGCCTGGAGTTTAATGTGTCCAGGTGTCAGAAATTGTGCCTGCTTTCATATAGGCACTTCCAAAGTGGCTGTGACAGCTTCTGTAGGTTTGTATTGCTGAGCTGGTGAAGCCATTCCCCAGTGCTGTACGTGGGAGCTTGGCGGTGGCTGAGGGGCGTCCGAGGGAGTGGCCACCATCTCCGGCCGCTGTCCCTGCTGTGTCCCCGGCCTCAGGCACAGTGGCTCTCTCCTGTTGGTACCAAGGCATCTCTGCACACGCCAGGCTTCCAGGCTTTGTGTCCTCCTCCAGCCAAGCCCAGGGGTGATGCCCTGCAGAGTCCAGTACCAAAGGTACAGCAGGTGAGGTGATCCCCAAGCGATCCTGAGCAAGCCCTGCCTTTCCCTAAAGCTTTGTGGTTACACTGCACAACCTTAGAATGCTTTCCCCTGGCATGTGAAATGGATGTGTGGGGTAGTGATGGTGGAGGTCATGCTGCTCCTGTCATGTGTCAGAGGGAATTGCAGAAGCAAAGTGAAGTTCCAGGAGGGCATGGGGGAGGAGTTCAGTTTCTTAAGGGCTGCTTGAGGCCGGATTTTAAATTCTACTTTTAGGCACTACCGTTGGATACTACACCATGCCTAAAATGTAGGTGCTGCACCCCAAAGACTGATGCTTGTTATCCAGCCTAGGCACCTAATCTCCCTGTTTACAGGTGGGCACTTCTGCAGGCTGAAGAATTGTCCTGAGGGAGGTGGTTGGAAATGCGGTTTCTGGGGGTGAGGCAGGATGCCTCAGTTGCTCCCACTGCTCTGGGGTGGAAGTGCCTGACACAGAGGCATATACTAGATGGCTCCACACGTGCAAGATGTATAGCATGCTTCCCACGCTCCCAGGGGGAGCAAGAAAGCTGTTCTGCACCTCCCACTGCCACCTGCTTCCAGGAGCTGTGACAAACCACAAGATAGATTGCAAAAGAGCAGCACAAGTGAAACGCTTGCCTCAGATGCTAAGGGCAGGCGCTGAGCCAGGGTGGTGTTGTGAGGCCTCTGTACAGCTCCCAGAGCTGTTCCACTGTGTAGCTGTGGCTGTGGCCTTCATGCACGTGTGACCCTACATACCGTTTTAATTAATTTGTTTTATACAGGTGGTGGTTGTTCAGAAGGTCTTCCAACCTTGTCTAAAAGCATGTATCAGGGAGCCAAGAAATGCATTTATAACAAACAAAATAGCCCTGGCTCACGATGGCTGGCAGCTCTGCCTCCACCAGGCTCAGGCTCGCAGCTGGCTTGACTTCCTCTGCTCCATCCTTCTGCCCTGACTGAGGACCAGCATGGCCATGAGGCAAAGGAGGCAAGCATAGGAGAAGCAGCCACAGGGCTGCTGTGACCTGTGCAGTCCCACTCATCCAGCTCATCTCCATGGTACACTGGTTGGTCTGGATTAGGCCAGCTGCCTGTTAAGGGGCACAAATAATCAGGAGCCCAGACAGTGAAGCGGTGTTCAGGGAGCCTTACTAGGGCTTTCAGGGTCCATGATGTAGCTACATCTCAGCTTACCTGGCCTGTCCTTATCCTTCTTTGGCCTACTGGATGCCATCAGTGAGTCCGTCCCTGCACCTCTACCATACTTTCTACTGGTGGTTGTCCTCCTGGTTTCAGGGCTGTCCATTCAAGTCTGTAGCTTTTTGTCTCTGCTGTTGTGTCAGGGGAGAGCTCCAGGACTCACGGACTCACTGTGTGACTCCTTTTGTGTTGATCTTTGAATGTAGATTGAGCTCATCTGTTTGCCAAACCTCACAGTACTAAGAAATATTGGAGTTCCTGAGTTTCTTTCCAACTCTGCCAAGCTGGAAAACTGGGATAATTTTTATATTTCATGGTTGACTATAAATAGCTGTCACAGAGCTGCCATTTATATTCCTTTCAGGAGACTCTGAAGAGAGTAAATCAAGGCATCAAAACTTCAGCAGTGCATGGTGTCTCAGTTGGAAAACAATTGTGTGAACTTAAACACCTTCAGTTTCTATCTGTGCTGTGTACGAGGGTCAGCTTTGCTGCTCTGGAGGCACTGTGTGTGTGCCTGAAGGCAAAGCCTGTGCAACCCACAGAGGTGAACTGTAGGGATGTGGAGTGCCAGAAAGATGACATGGAGTACTCTTCAATGCTTGCACCCTTGTTTTGTAGAAGCAAAGTTGCAGTGTGGTTTAGGTTAAGCTGTTTGGGTTTGTTTTTCATCATTATAGCAAACATTCGTTCCAATAGAATGTGAATAATGAAGTGTTTTTCCTGTCTTCAAGTCAGCTGTCTAAGAGATTGATACTTGGTGGAACACCTTGGATTTGCAGAGTAAGGGCTGAGAGGGGAGTACAGGATTTCCCTCTGCAAGAGCAGCAGTTTTGCCCCACACCTTTGCAGCCCTGAGGCTTCACTGTTCTGCTTGAAGCCTCCCTACTCAGTTCTTCCTGGGCTGGAATGACTTGTCCTAGGTGAAGGATTTTTTTTTTTGTCATTTTCTAACTGTTACAAATAATTGAGTAGAAGGGAAGTGTCAGAGGAATAATTCTGGCACTCCTTTCCCAACCTACTGTAGTGAAACCAACATGAAAAACATACAGGCACAGGCAGAGCTCATCTGTTGTTTTGACAGTCTTCAGGTCATGTAAGGTTCTGCACTTGAATGTGAGTTTCATGTGTTTGGAGGGGTTTTTGGCTTCTCCTGGAGGTGAGACTGAAACCTGATGAAGTGAGTTATCAACAACTCCACAGACGTTGGCACCATGGCAGGAAACAAAAGCAGCTTTTTTCCCTCAGCAGCATGTTCTCTGGCTCCTCAGCAAAGCTGGCATGTGTTGATCTGCATTACCCCTGCCCCCTAAATCTCGTCATCCTTTCTTCCCCACAGGTGAGCGACCATTCCCCTGCACGTGGCCTGACTGCCTTAAGAAGTTCTCCCGCTCTGACGAGCTCACGCGGCACTACCGAACCCACACCGGTGAGAAGCAGTTCCGCTGCCCCCTCTGCGAGAAGCGCTTCATGCGGAGCGACCACCTGACCAAGCACGCCCGCCGCCACACCGAATTCCACCCCAGCATGATCAAGCGATCCAAAAAGTCCAGCTCCAGCAGTTCCTTGTGAAGGCAAGGCTGGCCCTGGGGGAGGAGTGGGAAAGAGGCAGGCTGGTGGCGAGGATACAGACAGTGGTGCCCAGAGTACAAGCATCCACTGCAGTGCCGGTCACCCTCGCTGTCCAAAAGCACATGTAGCCGGCATTGAAAAAAAAAGTACTCAGTATCCCCCTCCCCATTTTCCACCTCCTGGCTCTGTCCTGAGAACAACAGTCTTGAACAAGTGGACTGTGGGATGAGAGGAGGGAAGGGGCAGCCAGCGAGGAGGTGACAGCCTCTTCTAATGTAATGCGTTGATACTGGTGTACATACATATGACTGGGCGGTCTGGCCTGTGCCACCACAGTAGCATGACCCCAAAGTCTTTGTTATTGCTGTGTCATGAACATGTTTTGTTGAACAGTGTAATGCTGCTTGTATTTAGAGTCTGTCGAGTAAAAACACTTTCCGAGTCACATAAATAACTCAGATAAAAGCTCCATAGCACATTGTAGAAGTGGGTTTACTTCTGTGTATCTTCTGCGATCCTGCACTTAGAGACTATTAAGAGAAACATTACATATATTACCAATAGTACCTGATTGATATACTGAGATAAGGTGAATTTGTACTCAATAAGGCCCATTAGAGTAAATAAATATTTTTAATTTTTCTTTGTATTAACTATACTTTTGAATATCAGCTGGACTTTTCCAGTAAAATCATGTATGATTCAAGAAGATACTTAAAGCAAAAAAATCCCCATAAAGAGCTCGGTCATTTTCTGACTGTGTGTGTGTTTAGCTCTGTTACTCACTTACCTGGAAAACCACAACTCAGCCTAGATAATGTGGCGGGCATGTGGGAGCTGAAGCATATTTCTCTCACATGATCCTGTGCTTTACTTGTCAATAATACAGTACTGTACTACAGAAATGCCACTAACAGTGCTTTATTCTGCTGTGGTTTGTTTGAATGGGTGCACAAAGCAGCTACCATCTTTACAAACTGCTGCTTTTTTAAAGGCTTTTTCTCTTCCTACACTTGCCTTAAAGATTTATTCTCTTCATACCATGGCCTAACTCCCTTGGCATCCTATGGGAGTTGTGTGTGTTTATGGAGAGATTAGACCTTTCCTTAAGAGCACTCTGCTAATGGAAGCACCTAAAATTACTGTAAGGAGTCCTTTGGAAGGGCTCCTGTATCTCTTGATTGCTCTTTCTTTGGAGTATGGGGGAATGCCACAAGCTAATTTGAAATAGAGAAGGTGTCTTGCAATACTCCTTTATGACATAAGCTTCTCTTAGTACTTTGTACCTGTGTCATGCATGGCACATCAAATGCTGATAAAGGCAATGTTAACCTTTATTTTAAAGCTATTTTTTGATCTTTAAAAAGAGCAGAAAGATCACTGAATGAAAACTTTCAGATGTCATCATTAGTGAATATTTAAATTTTTTTTATGTTAAAAGCATTTAAGAGGTTATCAGTGATATGTTTTCTCCCTTCCCCAGCTGCATAAAGGGGGAGAATTCTGTTTACACATGATTTTTTTCTAGAAACGTTCTTCTGTTTGGTTTTAACCCCTTCCTCCAGAAGAGGAAGGGGAGGTGCAGCCCTACTACAGAGACTTAGGGCCAAATTAATTTCATGAGTATTTACACTGAAACCCAAAGTGTCTCCACCACAGATGAATTTAGGTCACTTTGTAAAATTCTGTACATAAAAGATCTTGTTAGCACATCTGCAATTACAGTATCGTATTGTTTTATCTGATAAAAAGCTTGCTTCCTAGAAACAAACATAAAAATTAACTCGGAGAGTAGAGTGCTTTCCTCTACAGTTGTATATGGCTTTCAGCATTAGAAATCAGTTTGCATACTGTGTTTTTACCTGTGTAGTTCATGATAGATTTCGTCTATGTGAAGAGAACTTCTTTTAAAGCATTGGGGATATTGAACAGTCTATGGAATAAAAAGGGATGTGTTTTCTTCAGTGAAGACATCAGGAAACCAAGCACACTTTCTACCTCCGTTTCAGCTTTTTGAAACATTTATTTTAGAAACCAAACTTTTAATTTCTCGTATTCAGATTGAGTCATAGGGACATAGGTTCTTTGTAATAAAAACTGGTAGTGTTGGTGTTTCTATTGATCTAGAAATACAGAAAGTGTTCTGCTTACCAGTTCTGTTAATGCTGCCTTGTGGAGTAGGATCAGGGCCACGAGCAGCCCGATGAGAGTCAAAAGTGCACCTATGTTCATCTTTGTTCTTCTCTCTGAAGACCAAGCTAGATTTCAAGTCTCCGTCCTGCAGTCTGGATTGTTACCATTTTGTGGGACAAATGCAGCACTTGGAAAATTGAAGCCTGATCCTGTGAAATACAAGAGATCTTCAATCAACCACAACTAGAAGCCACAGCTGATAAGCAGCTCCTAAATCAGTATGTAAACGTTTTGGTCACTTAGCTACCAGGATTAACTGATATATGGAAGTAAATGGCCAGCTTTATGGTTTCCATGTTGTGTGTTTGGGGTAGAATGCACACTTAAAGAAACGTTGTTCCTGCAAAGTCTGAAATAGGCGGGAGGTACTTTAGTCTATGGGACAATGGGACATGCAAGGCATGTGTCATCACTGCCAGTGACAAGATCCTGTTTCTGAAAAAAACTCTTCCTAAATGGTAATGTATGCTGTATTTCAGCACTGGACAGACAGGATTAATGTGATTCATTAATCACTAACAGAATGCATTGGGAATTACCAGATTTGGGGATTTCATTGTACTGTTTTGTTAATTTGGTTTGGTTTTTTTTCTTTCAGTAAAAGCAGACAATGGCTTTAACACTAAAACAAACTGCAGGTTAGTTCCTTGCATCTTGAAGTTCAGTTTTGAATAGTGTCGCAAGTGTTGGAAAAGAAAAGGAAAATCAGGTTCTCTAATACTCTATGTACTTGTTGTACTATTTTGGAAGTACTTAATAGTGCTGAAGTTAGGACAGCTCCTCTCCTTGATTAAGAAAGTCCATTAGTATAGAGAAGTCATGGGTTTAAAGGTATAGCTGTATAACATACTTCTTGAACTTTTTTCATGACTGACATTACAGATCTGTTTTCAGCTTGCAGATGGACTTAGGCCAGCATACACCAGACTGGACACATACTTCAAAATGCTGTTCTACAAACCAGTGATCTGTAACACTGTAAAATACCAACTCCCAACAGTTTAATCAATTTTATTTTTGTACAGTATTCGTATTCTTTATAAGTTATTTTGCTGTCCTGTTTTGTAAATCACATGAAATTGTAAAAAAAGGAAAAGAAAAAAAAAGTAGGCATAGATGTTTTTGTACATATGTATATATATATTGTCCAAATAAAGAAAAAAGGAATAAAAAACCCAAATGTTGTCTTGAATGACTGGAGTCAAGCAGTGGTGACTGGAGTCAAGCAGTGGTCATGTAAACCAGCCTGAGTGACTACAAAAAAAACCACTGCACATTATAAAATCCATAGTTTGAGCAGTGTGTGAACCAGCTTCAAAGGTCTTAGTGTTGCTAGCAATCATTAGCTTGGGTTGTGTTTCTCTACTTTTCCAGGGTGTTTTCCCAGGCATTCCTTCTACTGATACAGCAGGGAGACAGAGACACAATTCAGGAAAGTGTCCCATCACTTCCATGCTCCAGCTCCCAAGAAGTCTGTCTCCCATTCCTCCTTGCTTTTGATCCCAGAGTGGTGCTCTCCCTCACACCGTGCAGCTGCTCAGTGAGTAAATGATGCTTCGGCCTGTACAGCCACACTGCTGCCTTGAGCTTTCCATGGCTTTTGAGGGTTTGCTGGTGTGTGGAGATAAAAAGCATCTGCTTGGCCTCTGAAGGAGGGACAGGCATGGTACCCTGTGCCAGAAAGCTCCCTGACATGCATGGTCACTGGCATCAGTTACTGAAAGGAACCACTTGGAGGAACTAACTTAACCTGGTACATGGGCACAGTGCTAGGATATGACTGCAAGATGAACCCTGGACCCAAGGGAATGTGTAACCTTCCAGCAATGCAGGCAGGGACAAATGGGTGGAAGATTGCCATCTGCAGCTGGAAGAAAACTTGCAAGTATCTTCCAGGTTTGACTTGATGCTGAGTTGAAGATTTTTCTTCTTGGGCTGGATGGCTAAAGGACAGATAAAAAAACCTTGGCATAATGTTTTCTTTTTTCAGCTTGTCATTGATGTTATGAATAAGGGACACAAGGCTTTGGCATTGGCCTCATTCCCTTGCAATCCCATCATAAAAGACTTTCCACAAATTTACCATTATTAATCTTAAACCTTTTAATATTTGGTTTTAGTGCTGTAATTTGAGCAGCTACCAAAATCTGCCTAGTGTAGAGAAGGCCTTAGAAGGATGTTTCCAACCACTGAGATGTAGTATGTTGTACAGAGGTCTCACCAGGAGTGGTATAAATTTTTACTAGGAATGGGTATGTACATCATGCAAGGATGGGTGCACCACAGAGCTGCTGGCAGCAGTGGCAATGGTGTGACCCTGAACACAGACCTGCTGATTCTGAGAGCACAATTTCTACAAGGTTGTGAGGGTCTCCCGTATTTTCATTTTTCCTCTCTGCCAAGGTAAAAAGAAAGGAAACATGCCACAAAATGTCTTAAAAGTCTAGTTGAATACCTGCAGAGTGGTTCAGAAAGCAGCACACAAGGAAGGTTGGCTTTCTGAATCTGCCTCCTTGGTGACCTGGATAATTTTGATCTCCATAGGAGTCTGTAACATTGTTCAGCACTCACTTTTCCAGGGTTGAAGAGTCTTTGAGGTTTCATTCATGCATCAGAGCCACTACTTACTCAATGACTTCTGCTTTGGAAGCAAAACCTCTTTAAGGTGGAGGTCCTCACACTGCTCAGCCACATTGGAAAAATTTCTTCCACAGTAACTTAATGCAAATGCCCAGTTGTCAGAACACTGTACTTACTCAAGTACTCATTATGGGACTCACTTAAAGCAGAGGAAGATTTCCGAATGGCAAGAATTTTTCAGCTACCATGCTTTCACTGCCATGCTCTCCTCAGCTGAGAAAGTCTCTGACCCTTAGAACACCTTCTCAAACACTTCAGAGGTATTGTGGAAATCTTCCCATTTCAAAAAGAGAAGGTCTTGACTGCCATCAATTCTCATCCTTAACAGACATTTATTTCTGTATGATTACACAGTATTTTTCTGGCTCATGTATGGCTTTTGGGGTGAGCTACAGTCACTATTGCTTTCAGCTTGTATTTTTGAAATTGCTACAACTGTTGCTGTATTTTTACTGGCTTGTGACCTTCAATTGATAATTGATAAACATACTATCACTTTTCATGTCAAATTCCATCAGTCTCTGTTTCATACTGTCTATCGCCTCTTAGGCCACATAATGCCTGTGTGTCTGCACAGTGAAACACAAGATACAAAGGAAATTCAATGTGTAAACCACAGCACGAGGAGAATCACTGATTACCTAAGGGCAGTTCACCATTGCAAGATCCAAGAACAACCTCTTGGAATTCAGAATGCATGGAGCAAGAAACCAAAGAACACAGACAATACCAGAACCCTTTCAACACTGTGCTAAAAAGGTGCACAGAGAAGTCTTGGACTTTCTTAGTGGCTTTTTTTCTTCTTCTGGCTAATGGGCAAGGACCAGAAAGCAGCAAAAATTTCAGAAGACACAGATGTAATGTATATGAGAGCTTCCCAAAAGCACCTCATATAGTGGTGTGGGCTCTTCTGCTGTTAATGACTGCTTTGGTGGCCTTGAACAGTGTTTCTAAGCAGAAAGCACATTTTGAGGGCCTTTGAAAAGCCATGCACAACTGCTCTGTCAAAAAAGACAAGGGAAAACCACAGTTCTATTACTAGCCTGTGCAATGCTGGTGGCAAATCACTGCCTCTGCTTTCCTGGATTGCATAAAATAAGCCAGGCCTTATCTAGAAGCTAAACTACACTCAACTCTTACATCTAATGAGCCATATTTCTCAGGGGCATTATTTTAAAATAAGCATTTCAAGGGGGACAACCTTACTGTAAATTTATTCAAACTGAGATAAAGGATTCTTCTCAATATTAAGCTACTGCAATGATTTTTCATGAACATACTGATTTCTGACATACTGATGCTTAGGGAATTGCATGCACACTGGCACCTGTACCACTTTAAATATATTAGCACAAAGCCAGTATATTTTGTACAGCAAAGTGTATTTTAAATACTACAAAAATTCTGACCAGAAAAGTTCTTCATGGACGATACACTTCAGTAGCAAACACAAAGCAGAATCAGATTCCTCTGCCACTGGGGCCCACAGAAAATTGTAAAATTAGTGGCTTCTCACCTGAACAGTCCTTTAAGCATCAGTGCAGGAAGACAAAGTGGGGCTGATATTCTTGGTGGTATCTGAGAAGTCAATTTGCACTCCTTGTAGTGAACATCTGCTTTGGATTTACACTGTGTTTGAAATTCCTTGGGAAAACAAACAACAAAACCAACCAAACAAGTACCCCTGCAAAAAAAACCCAAACCATCAAACCAACCAACCAACCAACCAAAGACCCACAAAGCCCAATCATCCAAGAAAACCTTTATTGTCCATGAAAAACCTATTGCATGACCCAAACTGAGGTAAACCATTGTTAATGGATTGCAGTTGAGGTCAAGCTGCATAATGTTCACAGTCTATGGCTTTGGTTGCAAATTGGGAAGGGGCAATTGGACATCTTTCCCCTTTAAATTATGTGACCCAGATTCACTTTGAACCATCCATGTTCATGTTTCCTGTGCACTCTTCTGCTCTCTGTTCTCTTCCATGGCTCCTTGATTTTTTCTGCCACCATCTGCTGGGTTATCATCTCTTCCCTCCGCCTTGCTTCCTAAAAAATGAGCTTTGTCCACTACTGTGCATGGTTCCTTATCCCCAAAGGCGTGAATTCTGTCATTCCTTTGCAGCTAACTTGCCATGTTCTCATCACTATGCTTCCCAAAGAGGTCAGTCTGTGAGCAGATGACTTGCTCTTCTTATGAATATACAAGCCAAGACGTTTGCCAAGATCTCATGTAGTTCCAGGTGCAAACATGACAGGTGTAATGTCATGTTTTGAGACCAACATACACTGTTATTGTGGGTTAATCCTGGGCAGCAACTCAGGGCCACATAGCCACCCTCTCCACGTGGGATGGATCAGAGAATCAGAATGGCAAAAGTGAGAAAACTTCTGGGTTGAGATAAAAACAGTATTATTTGGAAAGCAAAAGCTGTTTGCACAAGCAAGGCAAAACAAGGAAGTCATCCATTATCTCCCATCAACAGGCAGGTGTTCCCTATTCCTCCAGAAAAGTAGGGCTCTACTACACACAGCTATTGCTTCAGAAGACATAACTCCAAACACCCCTCCTTCTTCCCCTAGCTTTTACTACCGAGGACAATGTCATACAGCCCTTTGGTCAGCTGGGGTCAGCTGTCCCACGTGTGTCCCCTCCCAGCCTCTTGTAAACTTCTTGTGCTAGCTGGGCAGTGTGAGAAACAGAAAAGGCCTCAATGCGGTGCAAAGCACTGCCCCAGCAGTAGCTAAAACATCCCCATGTAACCAACAGTGTTCTTTCTGGTCACAAACTCAAAACATAACCCCAATACAAGCTTCTGTGAAGAAAATTATCCCAGCCAAAACCAGTACAACTGTCCAAAAAACCCCACTGGCCTAGTGGGGTAACAGATCAACAGAAGAAAGACTGGACAACTGTGGAATTACTTCCAAGAGCAACTGGGGAGCAGATTAGTAGAGAAAAGCTGCTGGAATTTGGTGGACAGCATAAAGACGGGAATTGGTGTCAGATGACTGCACCACCTGGAAAGAGCTGAGCCACAGGAAAGGTTGGTAGGTAGGCTGCTATAGTGCTGCTTATCACCTCTGTTACTTCTGCCACTACTGTTGCTATTGGCCCTTGTTTTTCCATGCTTTCCCTGCTGGCCTTCCACACTACAATCAAGCCTGAAAAGATTTCAGTGGCTAAAAATACCTGCTTTCTGCACTTCTCTCTCCACTCCCTACTAGTTCAGCCTTGTTGATGGCTGAAGTTAGCACCAAAGTAAAATGAGGTTATAGCAACTACTAGATCAGCCCCTGCTACAAAAAACTGCCCTTCACCCAGGCTACGGAAATATGCAAAGGACACTGGATCAATGAGCCTCATAGAAGCATGGCTTTTGGCAAGCCTAGTCTGGGTGCAATAGCATAGAAACAGTCACGTGATTTTCAGATGCTTAGGCATCTGAAAGGTGAAGAATTTTTCTTGGAGCAGAGGATTTAACTCCCTTCCACATCTCCTTTCTCTCCCAAAATATAGTGTACTGAATCGTGGTTTTATTCTTAATTAGCAAGGTATGGGGGAAAAAATGCTTCCAGAACAAAAAGTTCTAGGAAAAGCAATTTTGGACACTGACTTTTAATGAGTCAGACGTGAGGAACATAATTCTGGCTCAGTTATTTACAGAAATGCTAGAGTGCCAAGGTTCCCCCTCCCCTGCTTCCCATGATGTAGCTGTTTTGTCAGACACCTCCCATCAGACACTGTGCCAATCTGTCCTGGTTTGGGAATGGTACTCCCCAGTTCAGTGCCCCCACAAGACCCTCCAAACTGGACACTACTCTCTTGCTGTATTTTCCCCCCCCTGCAGTGTGCTGAAGAGAAGAACTGGGGGCACAGAAGGCAAAGACCACGGGCTGAGAGAGATAAGAACTATTTATTGCCAACAGCAATGAGATATGAAAACGAACACTAACAGCAACAATACTAATGACAGAGGGTACAGGCAAAGAAACCATTCACATGGAGAAACTCCACAATTTTGAAGAATACTTTTAAAAACAAGATCTTTCAATCTGTACTGGACAGACAGATAGGCCTATAGCCTCAATTATGTCAAAGATACTCTGCTGACCAAATGAACTCTGGATCACAGGCTGAGTTTCCACACTTTTATATCTTCTGTTCAATACTTTTATTGGGATACTAATCATCATAGAAATTACTCCATTTCACAGTCAGACATTCCATTGACCAACACTGGCCTGCAGTAACAAGAGCATGTGATTCTCTACTGCATTGAAGGCTCATCTGTCTATTCAAAGGAACAACTGCAATACTTACCCTTTAATACCTAAAACCTTCCGAATTTCAGCTCGTATTTTGTAGTGGGTTATTTTATTTTGAATATGTGAATATCAAAGCCTAACATACCAGTTTCACTAGCAAAGTTCATCGCCAGGATGCTGTTAAGAAAAGCACCCACTCAAAGCAGACATCAAATTGCTGAATTTTAGTTTTTTAATAGTTAACTTAATAATCAGGATTTTATGTATTCTACGTTCTGTTGTAACCTGCATTTCCAAATCCTACACAGTTATGGCCAACATATTTTATTAAAAATTTTTATGGCTTTCTGTTGAAAAGCAATTGACTGAATAATCACTCCAATGCAGCTGACCCTTGTAAAATCCCCCAGGGTTTAACTTACATGTGGTATCTGCAGCACTGTTTTCTCTATCACCAAAAATGTATCAAGTTTTACTTAGAAAAATAAACACACAAGAAGTTATATATTGCTTAGTTTTACTTCTGCAACCTCACCAGCTCCCTGTTTCAGGATGATCTGAAACTCTGACAGTCTCTTTGCTAAGAGACTTGCTAGAAAAACCTTACCCTTAGAGTACTACAAAATGAAATGTTACTGTATTTATTAATTTTAAGATAAAGTATTTACTCAACAATAATACATTCATAGAATCATATTATTAATTCCAGGTTTATTTTTACAAAACAAACCATTACAAAACATTCTTTTCCTACAGATTACCTGAATTAATTTTTTAAAAATTGCATTTCAATAGGGAAATGGGCTAATATCCACATCTGTGGTATTATTTACCAAAAGCAAATTCCAATTTTTGGAAAAAAAATCCCCAGCCTCCAAAAAAGAACAGTCACAGAATAAGTCCAGGATAACCTAGAAAAATTACCTGCTCAATTAACTAATAGAATATGAAAAAAAAAAAAAAAAGAAGCTTAATTTTTATTTAAACCTACTATTGAGAAAAGTAGGTTCTCTGGAGAAACTGACCACTATGAAAGACTTGAAAAAGAAAATCCTGCATTTCAAATCTGTCAAACGTCTGTGTAAGTTCTAAGAACCAAAGTTCTCAATTATCAATTCTTTGCAGGTTTTTGTCTGTCAATTTCTGAATTCTTGAAAGCCAGCTGTTTCAAGAAAGATATATAAAATACTTCTGTAGAACTATGTATCGATAGCTATATACCACTATTCATTCATCTCTGAAAGCCGCTGTTGCCGTCTCTTCATGAGCTTAATGTTCCATTTATATGTCTCCAGCATGAAAGGTCCATTGTAGACAAACAGCACAGTCATCCTGTCATTGTAAGTGAGATTCTGCAGGAGCTGGGGAAAAAACCAGAAACCGAAGTCAAAAGAGCTAGATGTTCCCCATTATCTGAAAAAGTTGAATAAGCTCTACGAAAAACTTAGATCTCAAAAATATCACTGTATTAGGATTACAGCCTGACAAATGAAGTGTATTTGCTCCTAGAAACCCCCTCATAGGGACTAGTTCTTCAGCCGATTTCCATGTATTGCTATTCTTATTAGAAGAAAATCTTCGTATCTAATCTGTACCTTCTTGCTGCCATTGATCTCACTGCTTTTTTGCTGTATCCAGATAATAACTTCACTCATCTGCGGGCACAGAATAATGCTTTTCCCTTTCTTCCCCCAGGGAGGAGATAGTAATTGTACCCAAGTAAATCTATGTCTCTCTTTAGCCTTGTGCTTCTCTGAGCTAAGAAATTCCCATTAGTAGAAACTCAGAACAATCAAAATTACTTAGAAGTTGCATGGCTATCTTCTGGAGTACTTCCAGCCTCTGTACTACTTTTCTGAAGTGTAACAGCCAAAGCTAGATACTTATGATAATCCAAACCTTGCCAAGCACAAGCCCAGCAGACAAAGATGTAATGCAAACTGTAGAGTACAAGCAGTGCTCAGGATGACAATTTACCTGCAACTGATGCTCAACTTGCCACTTCTGCCTCCCCAGTAATTTAGGCATTTATGCCTTACACCAGATGCTGTTGTTGATTTTTCCCCACTTAAATACCAAACTTTGTTTGACTGTACTGAAATGAATCCTGTTTTCAGTAGAAGTTACCTAACCTAAGATTATTTTAAATTCTAACCTTGCTTTACAGTGAAAAAAGGATTAACTCCCAAGATGGTGATTATCTGTATGTTTAATAAACGTAATCTATTTCACCACAGATTAAAAATACTAATTTTCAAAACCACTTCTACAAACATACTCAGTTCACCTACTCATTATGACAGTGAATCACAACTATTCGAAATACAATATTCCTAATCAACTTTACTGCATATTAATTTATACCCCTCCCCTCTGCAGCTTGCCTAAAAATACAACCAGTCAACATACTGAAAAAAAGGGTCATAGTCTTTCCTGTATCCACTGGGTACACACAAAGAACTCAGCTTAGTATGACAAACTGTCACACTTTCTAGTAGGTGATTACATACTTGCTTTCTAGTAAGTGGTGACACATAGCCTAGGTACAGGAACTGAAGGTAAGCCATGGAACAGCAGAGTCTGGCCTTCCGAGCCCACCCTGTGCAGCCTTTTAACTGATGCAGCCCATACATTCTCAATCATCTGAACCTTTACACAATGTGCTGTCTCGCCAATCTTTCTTGTGACAGGTCATTATAATTTGCTATGTCACCTGCTTGTGGGGGGAAGAGGGAAGGAGGCACGAAGGATATCTTCAGACACCTCTACATAACACTCTCTCTAGTTTCTGAATAATGCTGCAACATAGTCCTTGAGTTTCCTCTTACCATGATGTTTACTTCTTTTGCTTTTTTAAAGGTCTGGTATCTTTTTACTTCTGCATTTTTATTTTGATCTTACTCGTTAGCGCTACACATTCAATTTTTTCCTGTCTCTATTCTTAGTAATTTGACAACACACTCTGGACCCCAGACAGCAATTTTCTACAACTCCTTACATTCAGAAAGAATTAGAGTTAGTTGCGCTAGCTATCTTTCAACATCTAAATCATTCTGTTCTTTCTCCAAGTAGGAGAGAGCACAGAAAAGCTAATTCAGTAAGGAGAGAAATTCAATAAGGAGAGCAGTAAGACAAAAGGGAAGAGGTAACTCAGACCAACAATGAAGTAATGTGGTCAGGAAATGACCAAACTGCATGGAGGTAAGCATACTGCAAGATCAGAAGGAACAACAAGCATTACCTTCCACCTCCTTCCAGTATGGTAAATGCTGGGAGGTGGCTTTACTCAGACCCTTCAATTGCTATTTACTGACAAAATAGGACATACCAGCCCGATTTTCTAAAATACAGTGTATATCAGGATACAGAAGTGGCATCTTAATGAAGACAAGCACACTACCGACTCCTTATCTCCTACAAGTAACCTCTACTGTTTCAATTTGTCTTGGATCAAGCTTAACATAACATTAGTCTCTGTTAATGGTGCAGGTGAACAGCCACCCTATTTACCCCTTTCAAGCCTTGGCATTGCATCACTGCATGACTAGTAAGTCAACTACCCTTTCTTAAATTTTGACTGAAGAGTACAATTAAACTGGTCACTCTCGCAGCATAGATCTCACCTTTTCTGAGCCTCTAAGTCACAGATGAATACAGGAAAACCATTCAAGTAATAATATGGGACTCCTCTAGTTCTGATGCCAGCAGCACTAGCCTGCTCCTCCTCCGGTATCATTATCTGACTTGTTTGTCAGTCTGAATTCTATGTTAGTTAGAGGCATTATCTTTTACAGTCTTTTCCATGGTAACCCTGTCCACTGGTGGTTAACACATGGTATTTCCAGTGAGGCCACAACAACAGAGTGGGTTTCTGAGGACATGAGCCTTGGTCTAAGTTGTCTGAATTCTTGCCTGATTGTCCTTAAAATGGACAAACCCTCTCTTTAATCCAAAGTTCTTAGGTAAAACAGGGATAAGTTATACAGTGTTTATAAGTGTACTATCACACAAAATCCAATTCTACTACACTTCAAACTTCCTGTTTAATTTTCTGCCACGCACCTTTGGTGTAATTAAGAAGTACTGAGATGTCCTTTTTTTACAAGCAGTTTCCACAACCATTTCAAAAACTCTTCTCTCATTCATTGGATCCATTCCCTGAAAAGAAAAAAAAAGTCTGTTGTCTCCACTGTGTCATAAGCATCTGTATACAGAAAAAGTAATACTGCACTATTGATTCTCACCTGATTTATTTCATCAACAACCCTGAAAGGACATCTGTTGAGTTCTTGCAGAGCCATCAAGTACAACATAGTGGAAACAGTTTTCTCACCACCACTCTGATGATACGGAGTCAATTCATGAAGTTCAGTGCTACTGTGGAATTTGACTCTAATGCGAATCCCATACTTCTCATACTCCTCCTGTGAAAGTCAGTACCTGTTAAACTCATTTTCTTTGTACTACACCTTATTTTATGATGATATGCAAACTAAAGGACATTTTTAAAAATGTACATGGGTCTACCAACTACTCAGGTTCAACTTATAATCAAAGTATTAATTCTGTTTCATCTATATATATTATATAGATATATTATATTATATATTATATATATATTAGTTCCGTTTCATCAATTTTCCTTAACTCTAGTCTACTTTTGTTAGAGACTTTCCAATACCATTCCCTCTCCATGACTATGATTTGTTAATTCCTGTTAAGAAAGGCTTCATAAACAGTATCTTGTCTAGAAAAAGAAGAAAGCAATGTCCCAATAAATCCCATTCATCAGAAAAAAATGCCTTAGGATACTATCAATTTGAACAGCAGAGTAATGGTGTGTGTGTAGGTTGAGTACAATCTGAACCTCTTCAAGTGCAAGCAGCTCAAAAACCACTAGGACAGTCATTTCCTTTTCATACTTCAACAGGAAAACCACACACAAGGATTCCAACCCTGGCTTTTCTTTAACAGGAAAGTGAAACTTGTCAGCAGCCTCAGCCCATGACACAAGGTATCAGGATAACAGATGCAGCTCAAAAGAAGGACCATGCCAGGAAATGCATTTGTTCTTAAGACAAAAAAGAAATCTTCTGAGTACTCTCTGTTATTCCTGAAGTTGTGTTCAGTGGCCACTCAGTTAGCTCAGTTAATCAGAGCAAGATGCTAGCAACACCAAAGTTGTGGGCCTCAATCCCTGTATGGGCCATTTACTTAAGAGCTGGACTTGATGATCCTTGTGGGTCCTTCCAACTTAGAATATCTGTGATTCTGCGAGTTGTTCTGATTACAACTTCATGTAAGGATAAATAAAACCCAGAATCTAAGGTCTCTAGGCCCACTGTAATTTCAGATGCATTGGCAAAGACTGGAACTAGGTCTGAAAAGATGAACAAGATACAGGCTAGCAAAATCAAATAAAAAGGATTCACATCCAACACAGTTGCAATGGCATCAGTCAAACCTTGACTACTGCCACACTACTTGGAATGCCAGTTTTGGAACTGACAGATGTTCCGAAACATGGCAAAAATGATGCTCAAAACTCCTTGTGGTTCATCAAGGAATGTGAGGGTTATCATGGCTAGCAGTCTGAATTCTGGCTAAGTGTTACCAAGGAAAGTCAGAATGTTCACAGAGGTTTCTGCTGGGATGTTAAGGAAGAACTCAGTAAAGCATTTCACACAGTATCAAAGAATCACTTAGGCTGGAAAAGGCCTCTGAGACCAGAGACCATCCTGTGACCGAACACCAATCTGGCAAATAGACCACAGCACTGAGTGCTCTGTCCAGTCATTCCTTAAGCACCTCCAGGGACGGTGACTCCATCACCTCCCTCCTCAGCCTATTCCACGTTTAAGCACCCTCTCTGTGAAGAAGTTCCTCCTAATGTCCAATTCCTCCTACTATCCAATGGTGACAGCAGGTAGTGTCACCAAGGTCATCCACAGATCTCAAGATTCCTATAAGGCACACTAGTAGAGGCTTGAACCACAGCGTCACATATTTTATTTTATATATATTATAATAAAAAGTAATTTTACCTCAAGAGTCTCTCTCTTTATATCTACAGGTGAGGCAAAAGATTCTCCTGCAGAGAAGGGTAAGGAACACAACCTGGAGAACAAATTATCCACCTTTCTGGATTGCAGCTATTGATCCCTTGAGGAAAGAAGTTTTATTCACTGGCACTGTACGCTAGCTAATCTCTTAAAACTACTGGTGACATCTTTGCTATAGAAAAGCGAGACATTCCAAAGAAGAGCTTCAGAAAGGCACTCCAGACTCCTTTTGCTTTTAAACTGCTTTACTGTTTCTTCTATGTTCTCTCTCCCAATATATTTTTATCTAAAAGACAGTATTTGTGTAATATAGATCTGTCTACATACTTATCAAAAGACCTGAAAAGTCTACGTTTTAGGGTTCTACTGTTTCATATTACTATTCTCCAGGTAAACATTTTTTATGCAGTTCATATAAGGAGCCTTACTAGTCACTCTTCTGCCCTGAGTAATAAATGCCACTGCTATTTCAAGAAAAGCTGCTTGAGTAATTTACAACAGGAAAAAAAACCAGAAAAAAATTGTGTTAACTTCCACTATTGTGTGATCTGTATCTTAACATATGAAAGTCTTGATATCATCATTTCAGCAATCAATTTAAAACAAAATACCAATTTTCTCTCTTCTGTTCATTGCACTGAATATTTCCCCCCAAGTTCTACTGATGCTTTTAACTCTTCACCAGAGGCAAACACTGCATACAAAGGTTACTGAGAAGGTAACAGGATGGGCCAAATGACAGCTGCTTTCAGCACAGACAAAATGCCCCAGACTCCAGTAGAAACTACATGTAAAACAAAATCAATTCAACACCTAGTAACAGAAGATTCAGATGATAATAGAGGACAAATATTAGCTAAAAATGCAGAATTAAATAATGAGCTTCATGAATCTGAGTAAAAGCTAAGTAAATACTCTGTTTCTAACCAAGTTCTGTAAGTTGTGGACCTGTTCCAAAAACCAGGAGGTGAAGTCCCAGTCATCCGGATAAACACTCATTTGCCTTCAACCAGATTAATAAGTCAGTTCTTGTACACCAGAAGTGTTGAGTAAAAGTTCAGTGATTTTTAAAAAAGAACATCTCCACATAACAATTTTTTATTTTTCTCGAGCAATGTATCAGCAAAACATTATGCAAAAAAAATTGATGTTATATGAAAAATCAATCATACCTCATTTTCCATATGAAGATCAACTTCACCAACACACTGCATAGAACTAAAGAACTTACTAAACTTCCCATTAATTTGTTCAATCATCACTTTCAAGAGGCTCAGCCACTTCTCTTTGACCTAAAAGTAGATATATCCATGTAAAATGAATTTAAGAACCAAATTTTCCCTTGGAGATAGCATTTAAATTGAAAAAACATCATAGTTAGGGAAGCTAACACCTCAGTTTACACTCAAAACAATCTGAAACCTTACCCTTTATTTGTGTACGTACATTCCTACAATGATGTATAATAATGATACAGAAGTGGTAGCTTGAGCTATTACCTGTGAAATGTTTTGCTTATAGTTATTCAACTCATTTTTCTTTTCCTCTAGGAATTCTGTCAACTGCTGTATTTCTTGTGTTTGCTTATTGTATTCTTCAACAACCTGCCAGAATAAAAAACAAGCAGTCAGCAAAACATTTACGAATTCTAACCTTGACTGTAAAAATACCACACTGCACCAATACCATTCAAACACAATTACACAGACTGCTGCACTGCACACTAAACAAGACAGATTTCTAGCTTTAAAGCAAAGAAACTGTAAAGCTTTGTTTCTCTCAGATAATCGCAACTTTTTTTTTTTTAGAGGCACCCTTTCTAAAGAACCTACTTGAAATCTGAATAGATGCAGAATCTGGCATTTAGAGCACATTGTCCTACTGTCTAGCTTATAAGAGATCTAGCACAGAGTGGGAAGCAAGTACAATGTGGGCAGGGGGGAGGGAAAGCAGTGACCATACCGAAGCACTGAGGCCTGTGAAACAGGAAGCCCTGGTTTTCTCTTCATTCAGAAAAGCATCAATTTCTTCCAATGTGTTTGGAAGAGTCTGAAAAGCCTGAAAGACAAAGGATTGCACGTGCTACAAAGCAATACTAATGAAGGACTCAAGTTTTCTAAAAAAAAAAACAAACTGGAAAATCCACAAACTATTTTGTTACTTTTAATTAGGGTGTCATATACTCAAAATTTAACAGAGCAAAATTCCCTCACTAACTATTCTGGACAAAGAAAGAAGGCTGGAAATGCTGTTACGTAACTAAAATACACAATTAGTTGCTCCTGAGTTGCCTAACTTGCACTGGCACAGACACTCAGAGATTTGGTGTAAGATTTTGACTATGTTAGATAAGCCATGCAAATGAATACTTCTAAGAGGCTGGACCCAGATTTCAGTTCTTCTGTGCTGCTCCATTAGACACGGGAGGCTTATTTTGTGACACAAGACTGTGGATTTCAATGGAAATCACAAATCAAATTTTCTCTCCCCTATGCACAAAACAAAGTGGTAGTCAAAGAGTACCTCAGCACTATTTTAAAGGTGCTTTAAAAGGCTAATGATAATAACAGAAGTACATATGACCCTTTACTGGGAGCCTTCTAATAAAGAATATACTATATTCTTAGCAGGAGAAGTTAGAAGTTCAAGAGATACGTGAAAATTTCTTTTTGTACGTACAACTTGGAATTCGTCTAGGAAAACTTGATCCGGACCCAGTCTGCAGACCTGTCGAGCTTGTTTCAATAATTCCATGCACTTCTCATAAAGAAGTTGCTTCCTATTATCCAGTTCATGAAAACGTTGCTGTTAGAAATATTAAAAGATATTTTTAAAATCACCACCATCTTTATTTCTTTTAAATATTATTGTGAATTTCCAAAGGTAACACTAGCACACTAGCAACAAAACACATCTGAAGCAGAAAAAGTAGGTGAAACCAAACCTTTAAAATACCAAAAAAATTTGCTACAACTAACAGAACTCATTATACCTCTCTGCTCATCAAGTCAACAGATACCAAGGTAAATTGATAAAAAGTAAGTTCTTCTAAAATAGCTAAATTTATTTTCTCTCAGCTTAACAAGTGTGCATGTAGATTCAACAGTTATCTTCCCAAGTTTTACTGCTGTGTACTTCAGCTAAATATAGGAGCCCTCCAGTGGTGAAAAAAACCCTCTGTTTTCATTTGGAAACCATACAGTTAGAGAAATGCTTGTTCCACAGTTGTAAAATACAGGACACAGACATTGATAGTCACTCTCATTACTTTCTGGAAATGTAATTGATCTTTATTTACTAAATACAAGTACTTTATTTACTGAAGTCAAGAAGCGTTAGAAAGGGGTATGATCATCAGTGATCATCTCACACTCAAAAGTTAGGGCTGCAGTTCTAAGCAGGCATCAACTCAAAAAAACTGATTCTCCCCCCCCTCTCCACCAAGCACTATAAAATAGATCTTTGCATTACAGGTAAGCATCTCAAAATCTCCACAAACACACTGTAAAAATATTTTTCTATATGGCGTTGGTGTTGTCAGAAAGGTTGGGAAAATTTTAGAAGAGGCCTTTTTTAGATCAGCCCTTCCACCTCATGGAGTCTATTGCAGAGGAGGGAAATGTCACGTGTGTTGCAAGGACTGGCATTAGAGCTGTACAGATAAAACAGTTAAAGAGAGGATGTCCCTCCTTTCCTTTACAGCCAAGATCTCAAGTTATACTGAATTAGCATAAACACAAGTGTACAGCACAATGGTTACATTCCACTGGGTATTTGCACATGACCTGTAATACTGTTTTGAAACCCATAAATTTAAAGTCAACTGGCTTAATCTGAAATATTTTGACATGGCAAAAGATCCTGTGAGAGGCACCCATACATTTTTTTATACAAGAAACATAAATTTTATGCGTTTGATCATTTCCAGAGCCCAAATCAATTCTGAATCATCTGAAGTGGGGAATATCAATTCTCAACTGTAAATAAAGCTCCCATGTGAAGGGAGCTCTGCAGAGCTGCATGAAACAAGATTTCAAGTTGATCTGTAGGCACTTAAAATCTGAAACAGATGCAATACTGAATGTGCCTGATCCAAGCAAAGGCAAATAAAATTCTTCAGTGAAGAGGAAAATACATATTTGGCAGGAGAAACTTCAGTATGTAGCAGAAAGATTAGTAAGGAATAGATATTTGATATTACTATGAAGCATGTACTAGAACAAATGAACTGACGCTAAGTTTCAATTTTCACTTAACTTCGCCGGTTTACTGTCAATGCCCACATGCAAAATAAAATTTAAGCAAATATAAATAAAAATACACAAGTTTTGATTCCTTATTCCTTCTATAGATCAAAAAGTACATGGCAATGTTAATGTTCCTGTTGATTTCCTGAGGGGGTCTCAATGGGACTCCACTTGATTCATACACACCTTTTACTGGGAAGGAGACAATTTTTAAGAATTATCAGAATGCTACAGATCACAAATCCTGTCTACTGATCTGACCAGACATCTAACTATGTACCAGCCCAACCTACTCCCTAAATGATGAAGATGTGTGCAGAAACAACCAGAAATATTAAATGAATTTCCCAGTGACAAGACACATTACCAACATGAGGTTCATGGCTTTGTAATACATTCTTACTGCTTACTGAGCTCCAGCAATTAAATTATTTTAACTGAACTTTGATAAACTGAGTAAAAGATGCATCATATGTGAGAACTTACACAATAGTGGTTTTCTAAGTAACATGCTGGACTTGTCTCTGTCTTCAAGTTACTTTCTGCTCCTCTTAGCAAGTTGTCCTCTGCCTAATTTTCTTGCAAGTGATGGTAACTATAACTTGAGTGATTTTCTAACTACATGCTAAGACCATTCTTTGTGGAAGTACCTGTTCACACAAAATAATTATCTCCTACCTTTCAAGTTGCTTTCCAATTTTTACTTTTATCTTTATTATCAAATTGAATTACTAGGATATAGTTGACTGAACTCTTGCAAGACAAGGAAAAACCACAACTTACTGCCCTTTGACAGTTTATTCCCCAGTGCATTGAAAGATTATACTACTACATAAATACAAAAATTGAACCTTGCAGTAATCCATGATCAATGACAGCATCCTCTGCTCTTTGAAATGTATACTTGCTGTGGAACTAACTTCTCAGACTTTCTACCTGAACAGAGCACAGCTTCCTAATACAATCTACCAAGAGAAGGATCATTCAGCTTCTTCTCTGTCCTCCAAGAAAGACATTTAATTATAGTATGAAGAAATGAGCTATGGAAGAATAGTATAGTATCTCTGTTGTGCTGCTGCACTTTCTGGTTGCATTTCCCATGTGGGTTGGAGCTACTTGTTTATGGACAGACTGAGAAGAAAGTAAACCTTTGAGTAATAGCTGGCCTTTTTACACACTTTTTATTGCAATAAAAAGATCCAGGATAAGATGACTGAGCAGCTCATTTTCACAGAAGCTTAGCTGTCTTAATTGAGGATGGCAAAGCTACTATTCTGCTTTAAACGAAGAGGCTGAAGTCAAACTACAGAAATTAAGGCTAAATATTTAGCAGTTCTAACACCCACTTTGAAACAAAGACACAGAAGCATCCTTTTCAACACCATAAAGGCTTCCCAGTGAGATGTTTTCAGAGTAGATACCCCGGTATTCACAAATATTGTTACCTGTGCAGCTCTTAGCTGTGCAGTTCCTGCTTTGTACTCTGATTGTAGTCTGTTTTTCTCAGCAGTCACTCTGCTTATCTGAAGAGTCAAAGCTACTTTGGCAACGTTCAGTGGTACAGTCTTCTGCACACAGGGAAACGGAACAGGGTTTTTTTCCATCAGTCTCAAAACTGATACCATTACTACTGGGCTTTCTTTAGAAGCTACCCATCCTTTTAGTTGTAACATACAATCTCACACTGTGTTCAGCTCATCAATACTGCACTCATATTCAATGAAAAGGTGGTGAATCAAGTTCTCCAAGATGTATAGTACTTTTGTACTTTTAAGTGTACATCTATATACCTACACATAATTTCAACCAAATATATATAAGTACATATATGTAGATACATACATACACATACACTTTCAACCCATAATTTTACGTCAACCCTCCCTCCATTGTCTTTCCCTTCACCATATACCAGCATGTGAAATACAAGAAAAGCCAAGGCCATCTCAGTTGTTTCCCAGAGAGAAGTACCCAACAGGTGGATTTCAGTGGACATCATATGTCACACATAAAGATGGAAAAAGGTCAAAAAATAATCACAAAACGCGTATGTATCTTGTAATGACAATGCAAGGTGACTGACAATATGCACAGCAACTCTTATATCTGATGTCTTAACTGGAACAGCACGACAACCAAACAAGGTTGTGTTTGGAAAGCTACACAGCAGTCTTTGGTGATCACTAGAACCTGGTTTTACAACAATGACATTAAAATATTTAGTTTCTTTTCAAACAAATCAGCCTCAAGAACAGTCCAGGTGCTTCAAAACCAGAAACAGATTCTTTACTGTCTAAAGTGTAGCTACAATTATGGAGCATTGAAAGCAACTGTTCACCGTGTTTTTTATGATCAGCATATAAATACAAATTAATCCTCTCCCTTAATGAAAGGGAGGATAAGGGTTCAACTGTAGACCGAGGGGACCTACAAGATAAAATTTTGAGAGTGCTAGCATCTGACCACAATGGTGAGCCAAGGTTTGAGACCTTCACTATTTGTCATTTCAACACGACGTTTCTACAGCGTGAACTTGGGCACAGGAAGTTTATTTGTTTCCAATTCTCTTAAGCACTTTAAAAATAATTATCAGAAATGCAAACTGAAAAAACAATTTAAAAGGAGATGAAAAATAGAGAAAGTTAAGATTATTCAATACTTCAAGAAAGCTAGCTTGAAAACACTGACAGTAACACATCCCAATGTCACATGCCTCCTACTTAAATTACAAGAATTGGACTTTTCATAAAAGTGGAACACATACCAAGTTAAAAATACATACCTTCACGAGATTCATCAATTCAGTAACAAGTTCTGCTTTCTGTTTATTTATTTCTTTGATCTTTACATTTGCCAACTGAAATTCTTTCTCTAGGTCAATAGCATCTTGTTCCAGCTGTCTTAAACTACGTGAGGAATCAATATTTGATTATCACGATTAAAAATAAATTGCACAAAAAATACAAAAATTCTTAAACTTGATGATAAACCAACAGTTAGCAATAGGAATTTGTAATCCTAAACATTGGAGGCATTCCCAATCTATGTACTTTAATTCAAAGAAATACAACAAAAATAAAACAATTAAAGAAACTCTGCTTTTGGCTACTAACAGCATCATTCAGCAGGCCTAGTCCTTTACTTCTGTAAATTTCAAATTAGAGAAGAGAAAAAAAAAAAAAAATCACTGAAAGGAATAACATTTTTCTTCTGATAGTTCTTTGCAACAATACAACACAGGAGAGTTCAGGAAGTTTACTTAATTCTTGTTATATACTCTAGCCAAAAAAATAATTGTATCCTCATCTTAGTGCAGAAAGACAGAATTCGCACTTGTTTTAGACCTTCAAGAACATGTAAAAGGAACCATGAGGTGCAAAGCATTTGGAGATCTTCCAAAACTGCTGAACAGGCCAAGTGGATGATACAGGAAACTACAAACTGATCATTCTCACTCCGGTCCCTGGAAAATTGTGGAGCAAGTCCCTCCAGGAAGCAATTCTAGGGGCATAGGGGAGAAGGTGATCATGGAGACTCAGCAAGTATTTACAAAGGGCATGCTGTCCCTTGTGAACCCAATCGTAAAACTAGGAGGTGACAGGAGATGAAGTGGCTGCCACTTCTGTCAATTTTAGCTTTCTCTTAGGGTACCTGATGAAAGCCCACATGCACACAGATGAAAGAGAGACAAGAGCAGCTGGCCGAAGCCCAAATAATACCCTGCATCTTGGCTACACCCAGTCCCAACACAGGAGCCCTTAGTCCATGAAATGCCCATCTCCACAAGCCCACAGAAGCACAGGGCCACGGGAGCAGATGGCATCCCAAATTCAGGACTCAGAGAAAGGGACACCCTGTCCCAGGACAACCTCAGCACCAGCGTCCAACAACTCAACAATGTAGTCAACATCAAAGCACCCTTTGGACTGAGGGGGGTTAATTTCTTGCAGTACAATTGAATCACAGAATCAGTTAGGTTGGAAAAGATCTTAAGATCATTGAGTCCAACCACTAACCTAACACTGCCAGATCCTTGACTAAACTATGTCCTTAAGAGCCACATCTACATGTTCTGTACAAAGCAATAAAAGCAACTGAAATAACAAGCCACTCGGCCGCGCAATGATACAGCTCTCATGTAATTTCATGCTCTGAAATGCAAAAGCAGTGTTTGAAAATACTACTGTCAAGTAAGGCTACAGGGGAACCACACGGGGCTTCAAGGAGATGAGTGAGTACATGCCTCTCTCTGACTCCATTTGCAAGACTGAACAGCAGTCCTCAACCCTAATTTAAGTGGTGGCACAACCTTTGGTGACAGTTCTCCTGGCAAATGGAGAGTCACACCATTTTTCCACCTTCCTCTCTCTATAACAAACCAGTTATTCTCCACTGACTGCAGTTTACCTGGAATCCCTGTGTTTGCGTGGCTCTTGCACATTTTAGCAGGGAGTTCTGTCTGCATCAGCAGTACTGTGAATGCAACAAACATGCTGTAGTATATTCGTGGGGCACTTTGAGTGACCTGAATTTCTCAGAGTAGCTGAGCAGCCTCACTGCTGGGCAAGCTCTGTAAAGGTTTACCAGGGTTATCAGCTGCTCACTGTAGCTCATGAACATAAGGATATCTTTCTGAAGCAGCAGAGTGTAAAAATTACACAAAGGGGACAAAACAGCATTCCTACTTACGATATAGAAGATAACAACCAGTGGTCTTGTTTCTGACAAATTTGCTGTTATCTCAGTGGAGACTGCCCTGAATCGCTGTTCCTAAAGGCCAAATCCTCCAGCTTCACCAGACACCAATTCAGTGCCAAAAGAGATCTCTGCCTATAGTGGGTAACACTGGTCTCCCTGATTGAACTGAGTCCTTTAACCTCTGCAGTCAAAAAGCCACTATCAGCTGCCATTACTGAGACTCCTCCCAAGTTGTTCAGACCCCAACTCGTCCTTTGCACCTTCTGTGGAACAGCATAATGCTGGACATTGTATTATAGAATAGACATTATGGGATGCAGCAGAAAAGCGTTTCGTGACTGCACGGGACTCATATATTGAAGGGAGCAAACAAATGTGAGGGAAGGGAGGATACTAGGTTACTTGGAGAATAACATGTATAGGAAAACAGAGGAATATGACCAGAAGAGGGATAGTTAGATTGTGTCTAATCTAACTATTCTAACTAATCTAACCCAACTATTGTGGGCTGGTTGCTCCCCTTGTCCAGCCACACCCAATTGGCACATTCTCTTTTTACTCAATTCCACTCCCTCTACTCTTGGACAAGGGACTCTACTTGTGTATGGCAGTCTAAGTGCAAGCAGTTGTAGTGAAATCACAAGTCAGAGGGGGGGGGCCTGCTTGTCTGTGATGGCTGCACCTGGCTGGAAAGACCAGAGTGAGCATACCTAAGTGACAGCCAATGGAGTGGGATGTCAGCACCATGGCACAAGTATGCAAGAAAGCATTTGATCCCTAATAAAGACCAAGGCACACTAGACAGCAAGTGACCTGGGAGCCAGGAGGGTATGCAGGTCTCTAAGGGTGACACCACAGAAAGAAATGGCTATTGGAGGGACCAGTCTGGCTGACTCAAACTGCTGCCATGGGTATGTATTTATGGGTAAGATGACAGGGGTACAGGCTATGGGGTGCAGACTGGGGGAGTCACGGCTATCTACCTCTGCACATGTATATTACCTCTGTATCTCTGAGACAAGGACCACAAGTGAGCCAGTGGGAAACTAGGGAGTCACAGCCAGTTCAGCATGCAGGCACACATGGGTGAGGGAGCCAGCCTGTACAGGCCAACAGAAGCAGGGCTACAGCCTCAGGGGTTTGCATTTCTAGGTACCAGCAATCCAGGAGACTGAAGTCCAGGGGTAGTTACTGTGCAGATTCAGAGTGTCTGGAGCCAGCTGCCAATGGGATACACACTGCCCATAGACAGGCACAGACAACACACCAGGGTAACCACATCCTGCTCAGACACAGTACAAACATGAGGCAGCCACTGCTGCTACATTTGTCCAATTGCTCTGTGTGTCCACATACACATATGATGTTTAGATGTGCTCTGTGTGTGTCTAGTGGGAAGTCAGGCTTACCCTTACTACTGGATACCTGTGGGAGCATTAACCTGCACCAGCTTCACCTTCCTCTAAGTCTACTGGATCCAGACTAATTTCTCTGATTTTTTCAGTGCTGTGTCCCACACTATTCATGCATTTGAATTTGAAGACCACAGTCTGGTTTAACTGAAGACTAAATAGGTAAAAAAAAAAGGTAGTTCTGTGATCACTCTTGGTTTGTTGTACCTTGCCCCGAAGTCAGTACCAAGGATTATGTTCAGAGTCCCGTCCTGTTTAACACTCCTACCAGTGACACGGAAAAGCAGAGAGAGGGTCCTGTTGTCAAGTTTTTAGACACTGAACTGGGGGGAGCAATAGGCCTGCAGTTCAGAGGGTTCTGCTGAAGCTGCAAAAGTGGTTGGCAGAAGGTTCATCGAGATTCAGCAAGGACAAATGCAGAGTTCTGTCCTGGGAAGATAGTGGGTCTGACTGTGATACAGGTTCAGGACAGACTGGCTGCAACAAAGTTCTGCAGGGAAGGACTGGAGGTAATGGTGGACAGTGAGCAGTGCACTCTGGCAGCAAACACAGTCCTTGGCCATATGAGTAGAAGCACAGGCAGGATGGGTGACTTTTCCTCTCTGTTCAGCACTGCACACAGTTTGGACCACTGTGCCAAACCTCAACAACTTGGAACAAACGTAGAGAGCAATCAAGATGATCAGGAGCTACAGCACAGGCTCTACAGCACAGGATGAGGGTGCTCTGTTTGTTCACCATAGACAAGAGACCAGTAACAACAGTCCAGTATCATTCCACCATGGAAATCACTGACAGGATGGAACAAAATTCTCTTATGAGGTGCATAGTAAAAGAATTGATAGACAGTGTTCCTCAGCTGAAACAAGAAAGATCCAGACTTGATGTTAATGTTGTCTACATTGCCTTCTGGAAGTGTGAGCCTAAATGAACCTGTTGAACCATGCCCAGATTCTGCCTTATGACAAAGCATAACAGAAAAACTAATTGCAGAGGCCCACAAAACCAAAACATATGTAACGAAAAATCCTATGGACAATTGGGGTCTAACTCAATCCCTGACATGCTTACTTGATACCATTTATGCACTTTATGGTATCATCTAGATATGTGCTACAAAGTCAGAACAATAACCTAATATTTGAGTAAATACATGCAGTGATATTTAACTATGATTTTATTACAGAAAGTCATCTGGAACATTGCTACATGTTGTCTCAAGATACTGTCATAATTTCTAAACACCTTCCTTGTCTTGATTATGACCTGTATCTGATGCTCAGCTACTGGTTACGTTTTAAGGGTAAAAGCATTACTGCAGTAAGAGAAATCAAAAATATCTTTGCCTTTAAAATGGTTCATTTTTCATAGATAACATAGTTTGGTTCCTACCTATCACGCTTCACAACAATTTTTGATTCCAACTGCCTCCTGCGGTTTCCTCTCTCTAAAAGCTCCTTCTTCTCTTGCCTGAGCTTATTGTCTTTGTGTTCCAGAACTTTCTGTCTGTTGAACAGTGCACTCAACCGTTCATCCAATGACTTCAATATATTTCTGATGTCCTGAAATAAAAGAACATGCACCACTAGCATTCTTACTGCATACCACACTAACATATGCAAGTAGGCTCTGCTTAATGCATGATAAAATGGATAGTAGTTCACAACATACACAGTTACAGAAATGCATTTCTACCTGCTGTTGCTTTTCCAACTGTCTTCTTTCATCTGTATTCACTGAACTAGTGAGATATTGTGCCTCCCTCAAGCACACGTTACTAGAGAGGTTTTGCTTTGTGTAAGCAGATACTTTAATAACGTATTTTTCTTCTGCTGTATACATTTGCCTCAGATTGGTTTCCTGTATGACCTAAGAAATACAGAAAAATATTAATCTGACAAAAGCATTACTCAAGGTAATACTTTTCAGAACAAGGAATAAACTTGATAAATACAGTAAAAAAACTTCAGCTTATGCACGACCTACTTATTAACAGCCTTTGCAAAAAGATGCTAAGTTTAATGCAGCATTATACTTGTAATTCAGACTGGTCAGCAAAGTATGTTGCAATAACTAACTAAACAGGTCTGATTGTTCATATATTACGGACAGCAATAAAAAGCTGTTAGCTTTCATACTGCATGGTGAACAAGGACTGTATTTGCTTCAGATATGTGAAATGTTATGCATGTATTCTGTGGACAAAGAAACAAAGCACTCAAGAACTAATATATGAAACCATAAAGTGAGATGTAATGTATTAGTCAAGCAAATGCATCTGTAGGAAAAAAAAAAGGTATAAAAACACCAGAGCTGCTAGTTTTAAATGACTCATGTCAAAAAGGATATTATAAATAACCAAAGATCTATCATAACCCAAGATACATAAAGAGAAAAAATGTCCAGTAAACCAGAAACAGCAAAAAGCCTCCATAGGTTAAGGTACATTTGACTAAAAATGTTGTTCAGTTTATATATGCAGCATCAGCTATATTCTGTCAATTAGGTTTAGTAAACAGTGTTTAATTTACAGCTCAGACTGTGGTCCACAATTGTCCCGGTTTCAGTCAAGGACAGGGCTACTTTTTTGCAATAGCTGAGAGGAGGCATGGCCAATGACAGCCTCAGGTTATCTGGACGAGATGCAACAATATAGATGGGCTGGTGATCAAGGAGTGAACTCAACCATGGACACCATTTCCCAGACTACCCATAACTGTGAAACATGCACTGCAATCAAGCAGATAGAGCCCCTGTGGTATGGGGGCAATGGTCAACACATAAATATGGGGAGACCTGGCACATTGATTATTCAGCCACTCCCCCTCTGGGCTACTGCAAAACATCAACCCTGTCCTTGGCCAAAACCAGGACACTGCCCTGCAACTGGTACAGGTGAAAGATACATTTAGCTTTTTGTAAAGTACCATATTAGGGTGACTAAATTTGTAAAAATGTCCTGCAATATATTTGCTAGCCCATAATGAACTGTTCCCGCTTCTACAGGGAAACAAAAAGAATAAATAAAACTGCTGAAGCATTTTTTTGCATTCTCCATGTATACTTGCCAAATAATTTCCAAAATAAAACCCCACACCACGGGTGCATTTGTGCTTCTTCAGATACCTTACCCTTTCAATCATGTCTCTGGTCTTCTGTGTTCCCACAGGAACATCATGAACACGGTACTGGTAACAAAGGTAACTCATCACAGGAAGAGGAGCATCAAATAACTCTCGTAAATATGAAAAAAAACCATACCGGCTGAAGAAGAGAGAGAAAAACCAAGCATCACAAATCAAATTCAGCAGGAAAGCAAGTTGAAGTTACTGAAGGGTGAGAAAGAGGTCCCACTAACCCAGAACTGAACTGGTGAAAATTTGATTTACATAAAAAATTCTAACATATAGCAACAAAACACACTCACTGTATTTAAATCCATTTCCCCAGTACAACAAGATACATACTGTAATTCTTCAATAGGTCTTGAAGGTAAATTTTCAGCACATGATTCAGCAGGTGCACATACAGCATTCACTCGTAGCTTCTGATGATCACGCACCTATATTTAGATTACATTAGATTATTTGATAAAGACCATAAAAATTCACCATATGCAAATAAAATATTAATTATTGATTCACCAAGTCAGAATTATTTTAAACTGATGATGTCTGGAAAAACTCACAGATTTTCTCTGGCTCAGAAATAACCAAGGCTGTTAAGCAAACTCTATTAATATCTCTGAAAACACTGTGTGCTAGAGAAAATAAAAGCAATCAAAGAAATCCAGAGCCAAGTGCTCAGTCTAAAGAGCTAATCAGCAAAAGATCAGCTGAGCTGATTAAAGCAGCCTTGAACTGAGTTCCACAACTACACAAGCAAGATAAGCCCCCAGAACCTGAGATATCACCACTATTGTTCAGGTATAAAAAGGTGATAGCTTCTGTGAAGAGGGGATGAGTCTTCAAAAATTGCAGGACAGTTTGTCACTAAATACACTGTTGCGTGGACAGCAGCTAGGAAGTATTGTAACAGTTTAATTGCAACTGTTTTATCATCTGGCTTTTGTCTCCTGCATCATCTGCCTGACTTTCAAAAGGAACAATCTCCTCACTGATATAGCAGACAGCTGTATTAAGAAAATACGAGCTTGATTGGCTGCTTGGACCACTGCATATTAAAAAAGATGCTCTCCTGTCTTTTTAGGCAAAGGGCACTAGAAAATTTTGGTAGTAAATTTGTAGATTTCCACTCTAGCCATTTTCTTGTACACAGCATTTTCTCCTTAAGTGATTACTGCCTTTCCACGTAAGACAATCCAAAAAAACCACATTTTCTTAATATTCCTGCATCCCTCTAGTTAGTCTAAGCTTTAAGAAAAGCTCAATCTTGAAGAAAATCTTAGAACACTTTGCATTATCTATTTGTTATGATATAGGTATCTATCATTGTCATACAGATTCACTTGGCAGACTCTCAAATTCAGGGCTCCTACTTTACTACTTAATGCAAGTTTTAAAATTGGTGCCAACTTGCCTCCACCAGAAATGTTTCCATATCTTCTTGACACTCGAAAACGAAAGCCTTCATATCATTGCTTGAAATGTGATTTTCAATGTATTTAGCATGTCTACTGTCTTTCACGTTGATCTAATAAAAAAAGGTAATGAGGAAGTGATTTAATACCCCCAAAAACATTTTAAATAGTCAAGATGATATCCATACCTACATTTAATGAAAACAAGAACTATGTCTTTAAAAATATATTGCCTGCCTTTTTTGCAACCAATTCTCTTTGGAGGAAATCTGTGGTAAGTCACAGGTCATTGTGCTTGATTTTTAGCCATCCATGTCCTTTTTCAGCACTCCTGAAGCTATCACCATCTCTCAGCAATACCACCTCTCCCTCTTCTCCATCCTGACCTTACAATTACAACCACCCCCATCTCATATCCAATGGCTCTGCTCCAGCACCAGTAAAGATTTTTCAATTAGCAACAGAAAACACACTCCTCAAGCAGAATTCTTTGAATTCCTAAGAAAAAAAACCCACATACTTAAAATGAACGAAGCTTTCCAAATCTGAACGAAATATTAATGTTTGTGTTTTTAAGTTAACTGTCACTAGTAATTGGAGATTATGTCACTACGCATAACACACAAAGGCAAAATTACATGGAACTACAAAATTTATTAATCTCAAGTTGGCCAAAGGCTGGGTACATTCAACAGCAATTTGAAAGCTGGAATTTTTAAGTATATCAGACTAATTTACATGACACCAAAGTGTACTGGTTTTGGCTGAGGTACAGTTTCTCCACAGTGGCTAGTATGGGGCTGTGTTTTGGATTTGTGCTGAACAGAGGGTTCATTATACACAGATGGCTGTTATTTCTGAGCAGAGGTTACAGAGCCAAGGCCTTTTCTGCTCTTCATTCTGCCACAGTGCTAATGTAGCAGTGCATGGGAGACTGGGAGCAAACAGGGACAGAACAGGTGACCCAAACTGACCAAAGGGGTATTTTAGCTCATCATGCTCAGTATATGACGTGAGGGGAAGGAGAAAGAAGGTGGTACTTTTGGAGTGATGGCTTCCCAAATGTCATAGTTTAGGAATGGTACTCTTCAATTTAGAAAAACCATGCTCACTCCCCATGTCCCCTCCCCACTTCCTGCTCCAGCAGGATGGAGTTGAGAACTGGAGGCAAAAAAGGTGAAAATCATGGATTGAGATAAAAAAAACTTACTGGAAATAACAATAAGATAAGAAAGCAAACAATAATTGCAACAATTTTAATAACAAAAGGTGTAAGATTAACAATTTACATTGAAAGCCCCCCAACAAATACTGACTGCCTCTTCCCCACCATGACTTCTCCCAGTCTCAAAAGCAAGATTCCCATTTCCTCACTTCTAGCAATGAGGTGAGGTGATATGGAACAAATCAGGGTCTGGCCACATCCCCTCAACCACACATCCTCTCAAGCATTACAAGAATTTAGCCCTGTCCTTGGCTGAAACCAGGACACCAAGTCACTGTCGTAGTGATGGGGCCCTGCTCTCCTGGAGATGGTTGAACACCTGTCCACCCATGGAAAATGGTGACTTAATTCCCTGTTTTCCTTTCCTCATGTGCATGGCTCTTGCTTTCCTTATTAAATTGTCTTTATCTCACCCCATGAACTGTCTAAGCTTTTACGCTTCTGATTCTCCACCCAATTCTGCAGGTGGGGCAATGCGTGAGCGGCTGCCTGGGGCTTGACTGCTGGCTAGGGTTACACCTCCACACAGAGAAAACAAACCCACATATCAATTAATGTTACAGAGGCTAATGAGGCCTGAAGTAAAAACAAAGATATCCTTATCGAGGCATTTATAAATCATCTTGATGTGACCTTTCAGGGAGAATTCAAAGTTCTGGTAATAAGAAATACTTGGGATTCTATTCTAAACAAAAAAATTTTGAGCAGTCCTGGTGTATGTACAAAGCGTAAGAATTTGTATATAAATATTCTAACATACTGATTTAAGTTGTAGCAATACATTGTTAAGTAAGTTTGCAATTCTGAAAAGAAGTGCAACTGGAGATCTTCGTCTTCTTCACATCACATGGAGCATATTTTGCAAGAGGAGGCATGCACTAAAAAAAGTAGTATCCTCTTTGAAAATTTAGCCCTGCTATTCCTAGCTAGTACAGCAGCTATCAAACCAAACCAAACCACAAAACAAAACTAGCAATAGATTTCTGTGTCTCTAGATGGCTGGGAAAACCGAAAAAGTACTGGGAGATCACAGAGAGAAGTAACCACAGCTGAGCAGGTTATGCTGTAAGGGGAGATACTAAACTGGCAACTACCACTGCTTTTTTAAGCATCAACTAAGAACTACTTAAGTAGTAAGACTGGATAATAACTGGTTGCATCTTGGACAAAATCTGCAACAGGCATCATCTTGAGGAGAAAAGGAGCCATCCCACCTTACTCAATTACTATACTGCCTACAGAATTCAAACTATGAACATCCTGCATGTACTTGGCAGGACATTCCAAGATGCAACTTGAAAGTCCTCCAGTCATTCTCAAACCCTTCCAAGACATAAATAATCTAACCATTAACAGAGTGGTATGCAAGTAAATCTTCTTACTTCAAGCATCATGGGTTCACAAGTTCTCTTTTTAAACTTGTCTTTGTTTTTTCGCAGCCACATAAGAGCAGAGTGTGTGTCACGGGATCTCATTTTAAGGTTCTCTTCCTTCATATGCATTATATTATTAAGTTGTCCAAGGCGATCAATTGTCCCTGTAATTTAAGGTAGTTTCTTAAACAGAGTCTATACCAAGTACACATTATAACCAGCATTTTCCAGTATCTACTGACTACACTCCATCAAAATAAATGATAAGAACTAAGTTTCTCTTTCCAGAATTGAGATGCTGCTACTTCTAAAGAAATATTAAGAACTATTAAAGCTTAAAATCTAAAATAGAATTTAAAACTTACCCAAAGAATAACAAAATATGGTAGGCAGAGTAAAAATACAGGATTTTTGCCCTAAAAGTATGTTTTTTCAAGACTTGTTCTACCTTTGTACTTAAAAACAAAATCATCCCTAAAGAAAAGAGACAGTAAGACTAGTAATGTAAAATATCTGTGTTATTTCATGCTGGCAAAAATGAAAATATGTGACAATAGACTGTGCATGAAAGCATTTGCTATTCAGAAGAGACAGAGATCAAAACCAGAGACTTTTGTGCTGTTCAAGATAAAGTATAGTGTCCCCTTCCCCAGGTCACTTCAGCTCTCTACCTCAGTTTCTTTTTGGATTCTATGGCAAGTTAAGTGCCAGATAGGTATGTGCAAATAAGCAACATTCACTGAGGAACATGTATACAACAGCCTCGCCACCTGCCAAGTGTCAATTTTTTAAATTTCATTTCATTTCTTAGAAAGGACCAATTGCAAATCCCAGACTAGTGTAAAGAAACTCTGGAATTAAGGTTAGCTGAAGTTCATCTAGGAAGGACAAATGCAGCATCAGCAGCTAGTATACTGCATATAATATATGAAGTAGCTAAAATACTGCATCTTCAAAGCAAATTGCTTTCTCCATCATGTTTGGTATTTTTTTTCACAAACATCTAACTACACACCTTCCTTTATAAAAAAAAAATCCCCCAAACCTCCAAACTGCCAAAGAAGCCTCCTTTCCCAGAGATCAGAAATACTGATTCTTTGAAGGACAGTTTTAAGGTCAATTGTTACTTTTGAATCTTCTTGTTCGGTTTTGAAAGTGGTTCTTACTTTTAATAAAACTGGTAACAAGAAAGAGGACTGCTATGCATGTAAGCCAACTATGAGGTTTGAGGTAAACACCTCAAATTATTTCACTACAGCAGGACAAGTGGAATCTATACAGTCATTAAAACAGCAAAATAAATTGACAAAGAAAACTTCAAATAACTTACTTTTCTCTTCCCGCTCTTGGTTGTTTTTTTCTGCTCTTAGATCACTGACATCATTGTCAATAATTGCCCTTTCTTCTTGTAATTTTTTCAACTCATTATTAACAGCATCAATGTGTGGCTGAAGATTCTCAGAGACTGCCATTGTATCCAGCTCATTCTTCCACTCCTCTATTATTTTTTGAGTTAGATATATTTTCTTCTGCCTGTTTGTTTCTTCATCTTTTTTCACTCTGAATGCTTGATTAATTTCTTCAATCTACAAAGTTTGAGTATTTCCAACAAGAAAGGAGTTTGGTGTACAGGACCTACAACAAATACCTAGGATACCTGTACAATTGCTATTAGATGCTGATATAACCATGCACCCAAACCCCAAGAGTCTGTTACAGTTCCAATAGTAGTACGGCAGTTGAAAAACATAAGAAAAATACAAACAAGTCTGTAAATCAATTTCTGAAATTCCTTCATTTTCACAAAAGCAGAATCTTAAAGGTTAATAAACAAACTGTTTAAGAGTTGCTTAATACATCTGAAGTTTAGTCTATGATTAAGTAAAATCTATAGCCCAAACACAACTTTGAAGTTTTGACTCTGCATCCTTATACATTTATACATTTCTTGACCAAGTGCTTAGATGAGATTCTGTTTCACAACACATCCTTGCAAGAATGGTTCTTTTTACAAGATGCAGGATGTATATTCTTAGAAGCAATAACCCCAACCTCTCACCTAGAGGGCATGTTTAGTGCTGCTGAGTGAATAACTATAGAGCTGTAGCTTTCCAAGGAAAGCCTATCACAAACAGCATGTGTGTATATATCTGTATCTATCTATATATAAACACACATTGTCTATTCTATAAGGCAACTTATTTTATGCAGTATACGCCTCTTTCTTAGGAATTTCTGTTTGACTGATAGAGTTCTAAAGATCCATTGTATACTGGGGGAAGAGATGTGCACAGGCACTTGCAGCACCTTCACAGAAATCTGCCACGGTCAACAGAAGAGGAGACAAAAAACCCCAAAACAAACACCAAGAAAAGGCACAGACAGCAAGACTCTTACCTGTTTATCTTTCATCTCCAAAGCATCTTGTTTCTCTTTATATTTCTGGAAAATACTTCTGATTTCAGCAGCCTGCATACAGGAAGATATTTAAATTGCAGTCATAAATTCAGTTATATTTGTAAAAAGTAGTTAGATTTTGAACATCTTGTACGTGCATAACTAAGTATTTACTCCGCATTTTACTACTGACAAAGTCATACTTACCCATTTCTTATTCTTAACTGTATCTGTAGCATGTATAATTCCAGCAATTTGTGAAGACTTGTGTAACAGCATATATACTGTACCTTTCACAACCATTCAGCCATATGTCTGTAAATTCAGGCATGACATAGAGAGGAAGCTCCTAATTTGAAATTAAAAGAACTCCATCCTTGATTTCAATACAACTGTTACATTCTGATGCCTACAATTACAAAATGTTCTTGCCTCTTTCTCCAAACCAAATTTGCAAAGAAAGGTGATACTAAAAAATGTGCAAGGCTTAAATTCCTTAGGTTTTGTCCAAGTAATCCTATGAAATGCATTGTGCTAGAGCTAGATCCTACACAACTGAGCTTGACAACTTGTTGGCTCATGTGAAGGCATCCATGTCCCTGCTCCTTCTCTATGCTCAGCTTCTATAAAGTGGAAGAATAATATAGGTTGGAAGCAACTTCATGGCATCACCGAGTCCCATCCCTTCTCAGAGCACGCTTTATTAGGTCGGGTTGCCCCGGCACTTACACAGCTGAGTTCTGAATACAGAGGAAGTACACTATCCTTTCTCTGCAAACTGAATTCCCCCTTCCCTGAACCCTCAAGGCTGAAGCACTGCAAAGAGAATACTGGAACACTGCAGAAGGATGGAAGGACTGTAAGTAAATTCCAGTGCAGACACAGAAACAAACACAGCACTCATCACCAGAAGAAACATTCTTCTACAAAGAGTCATACTGAAAACACTAAGATGCATCAAAAATGGAGAAAATAGAACTATACAGAATTTCCTCCCTACCACCTCAAAAAAGCACAAAAATTTTAAGACTCATGCAGTAGTTTGCATAAAGACAACATAGAGGAAATACATCTGGGTCTTGCAGTTGACTGCTATGAAGTGCTGATTCTGTGATGCTCAGGGAGGCAGACTAAGAGGAAGCTCTCTCCCCCAGGAAACTGATGCACAATGTACACAAAACACTTATGAAGGCTCTCGAAATCAGGACAGTAGTAAGGAACTGGAATTCTGTTTTTCAGTTATTGTTGTATTTTTAATTACTATATGTCCATATATAGACCTACCTACAGAACAGATTAACAAATAGAATTGTCTTTATGATTTTCATTGTACAAGCACAGAAGACTACTTTACACTATTAAATATCGCTAAAAAAATTGCATTGCACATTTAAGTCTGTTCAAATGTCTTTGAAGAACCTGAAGAAATTGTTCTGAAAATACACCATTTCATCAAACTTTTCCTAAAAAATGGATCAATTTCATTTTTTCCCACATTCTACACATCCTACCACCCAAACTAAGTGTTATTAAAAATTTTTAATCTAACCCAGAAACCGAAAGGGTTTTAACACAACGATACAGGAAAATAAGTCATGCGATGTCTGGATACATTTATTTTTTCCCAGATTTACTCCACCTTTCCTTGCTGTTCAGGCAAAACTACAACTCCATACTGGGCTTTTGCTAACAAAGTTCAACAAAGACAGAATGAAGAGGTGGTTATTTCTGCTCTCACATATATATATACTCATGTCAAGAGAAAGATCTCAATAGGCATCTCAACCCATTTGATAATGGACATAAGCCTTGAGCAAAGGGTCTGAAGATAATTATATTCCCTACAGGTCTGTGTGTCCAGAACAGAGTAGACTTAAAATACTAAACTGCTTCCCCTTAACACCTAATTGAAACTAATCAATATTTTCTGGCTTACAGAAGAATTACCTGTAAAATTCTTGCCAATGACTGCATTTGTACAAAGACAGAATTGTAAGTTACAAGAAATTCAAGCAGTCTATGAAAAGGTGAGGAACTAATTCAGATGTAGCAGCTTAAGCCATTTTAAGCTACTTAGAAGTCTTGCACTTTCACATTACATCAAAACTATCTCCTTTCCACCGACATTTCAACAGCCCGACTATGAAAGTTGGTGGAGGGAAATCGATTTCAGCACTTGAAAAAAAGGTGCTGTCACAAAAGTTCAAAAGCAGCAATACACCTCTCAGATTTTCTTAACTTGCCTGGTATCTTATAAATAGTTGATGCCATAAACATGTGTATAACATATTCCCTTATGTCTTTTTTCACAATTCTGGACTCTGAGCTCAAGACAAAATAATAACCATTCAAATTAGACTTGGACATACCATTTAATATCAGAACAAAACGGGTTTGGAAGTGTCCTATAGTACTATATACAGATTATTATCAGTTATAAATAAAATACAAAATTTTAACTCATCACTGGAAAGCCATATTAGAGTAAGTCTTCTATAAATTACTTATTTCAAATTTATCCCCTTTCCTTCTTCCTGTACTTCTGGCTACTGGAATACTGTAGAACAAATGTACCTAATCCAATTTATAGACTAAAATTAAGCAACACTTCAGCATATGATTAACCTTTTGAATATACAGTATACAAAAGCTTTACTCAACAAGTTTAGATTGAGAAGAAAAATATGTTGATTCAAGAGTATAAATGAACCATCTTGTACATTCTCTCAGGTCTTCTTCCACTGTTTTGTAGGAAGTGCTTATGCTGAGCAAGCTCCCTCCAAGTTAAAACTAAAATGATTACTGTTTGAGGTTTCTCATAGAAACAAAGTACAACCTTTAACTAAAAAGATTACTTTCATATGAATACAGCCCAATACTTCCAAGAACAGCGTTACCAATGGTTAACTAGAACTCTTTCCTGTTTGAAAAAAACACAGTAGCTTGAAACATATGAGTGAAACCTAACAGGGTAAGACCAAGCAGCAATAACAAAGGCATTGTTGCATTATGAAAATTAATTTCAAGCTTCCAGCCGTTAAATTTCCTCTGAGAAAGTACATTTACCCTTAAACAACAAAAACCTTCAAAACAAAAAGCCCAATAACACCAAAAAAAAAGGTGGCTGCAGTACGACTGCAACATTTTTGAATATTTCGGTATTTTGCCTCACAGCATAATAAACCCTTGCAATACTGTGGGACAGAAAACCTAAATATTTTTACCAAAGAACTTTCTTACAATTATGAGGTATTTGAGTACATCATATTGTTGGTACAGTGTTTATCACAACAAAACAACAATGCTGTGAACAACAATCTAGGAGTTTTTTTGTCTGGTTTTTCTGGTTTGCTTTTGGGTTCTTTGTTTGGGGCAAGAGTGTGTGTTTTGGTTGGTTTGCTTTGTTTTTAGAGGAAGCACATCACTAGTTTATTATAGTTTATTAGCTTACAGTGCATTAAATGAAGTTTCAGACCCTCATTCTACAATATGCTTCAAGGCAGCAGTCCTCTACAGGTGTCAATCTGTCTCGACATCAACTCCTCTGAGTGGGTCACTTACCTTCAAACAGAACTCACTGCAGCAAACAAACATTCTCACATGATCGTTTAACTTTGGTTATCCACTGCTAATTTGTGCAGCTTATGTATACAATGACTTCTGCAGTCTGAATAGTAAGTAATAGTTAAAAGGAATTAATGTACTCTTATTGTTCATATGGAAATAATATTTTTCCATAAACCTAGGGAGAGCAGCTGCTCAATAAACTTACATAAACTGTAATACATAGGCAGGTTTACCATTAAAATCCCTTACGCATAAAAATATTCATAATTGATGTAAGATTACTGTCTAATTAAAAAATCAAGTCCTACTTACAGAACTATGTTCAATATTAGAGGAATGTTTTTAGGCCAGTAAAGCTGCAATTTACCTTAAATAAACCACGTTTTAACAAGATAAAAGGAACGCCCACAAATCCCAACTACAGATGAGAACAGGCATCTAATTCAACAGAAGTACCTAACTTGGGGAAAATATTAACGTTATATCCCACAAGATTTTTAACACGCAATGAAAAGAATTTTTAAGATTTGCTTTTACGAAACCAAGAGCAGACTGAAGAATTGCTACTAAAGGTTTACTAAGGAATGTATTCCTTGAACAGATGCAGAGAAGACACTCTGAACCAAGGGCACAGGTGCTTCAGGAAAATTTCTGCTGAAACATCATTATGACACACTAGAAAGAAAGAGGTGATTACTTTACATTTTACAAACTTGAACACAGAACACTTGAAATACAATTTATGTAAAACAAGAACTTCAATACCTACATTATCTCTGGTTTTCATATCCAGATTCTTTAAATTTTCTTCAGCTTCTTGGATTTTTTTTGTCCACGGGGCCTGCATTTCTTTCAGACACTTCAGTTCTTTCTTAACTTGGTTTCGGCTTTGTTTCACTTCTTCATGCTGCACACGAACATTTTCATATTCCTTGGAGGAGTTGAAAGTAAAACAATGAAAAACTGCTGTCTTCTATTCCAGTGTTTTAGACTGTCCAAGTATTTTATTTAACTGCTCATGAGTTTTAGAAGAAAAATCTCTTTCAGAAACTAGTATTAGAAAAACTACTTTTGTAATACTGTTACTAGTTCTAACAACGAGGAGTTGTAGGGATCTTTCAGTCCCCAATGAACAAGGACACATAATTAATGCTTCTTAAATAATGTGAAATTCAACTAGCAGAAGAAACAACCCACTTCTTGGCATTTACCTTTTCTCTAAGTCCACCTGAGATCACTGCGGAAAAAACTCTTCACCCTGCCTCTGTTAACAGTTTGAGACTACTTAGGCAAAAATCTAAAAGCTAAGGAACAACCAATCACAGAGAATTTCAGGCAGAAGAAAAGAAAAGGAGCTGGACACATCATCAGAGCAAGTAACAGACACAACCACTGCTGAAGTAAACCAAGGGGACAGAGCGGAACAGACTTCCAGGAAAAAAAACAAAAGCTCCACCACACACGACAAGCACCAAAGCCATTGCTATCTAGGAAGTTTAACTGATGATACATTCATGAGAGAAAGGAGATGGTAAGCAGCACGGTGATCAAGAACTTCCACTTCAAGAAGGTGGGAATTTTGTAGAAAAAGTAGTTTAAGCTGAAGCAGTCATTATCAGTGATTTTTTTTTGTGTGTGTTATATTCTCTGAAGGGAGAAAACATTAAAAAAGGAAGGAACAAAAAGAAAGGGGGTCCTCTCTCCAGCCCCACCAAACAAAGAAACACAGGAGAACATTATGTTCCATGACTGTGAAGAGCTCCTGAGAAAAAGAATAAGATGTTCAGAGGACCAGAGAGAGGAGTAGATGCATGTGTGCAGTGGGACAAAGGAAGGGACTTCGAAGTTTGATTTTGTATGCACTAAAGAAAGCTCCTAATTCAGAACATATGCCTAGCCTATTCCAAGCCTTGGAGCATTAAAAGAATTATAATGATAATAATAATAATGATGATGATAATAATGATGATAATGATAACAACAATAATAATAATGTTACATAAAGACCACCTGAAAGCTATTTGTAACAGGTGACTTGCCTTTATCTGCTACCACTTTTTCACAGTTACTTAACTAACCTGATGAATCACAGATAAATCAACCTAGGCTATAAAATCCAAGATCTTCACAGTATCTTTTTCATAAAGTCAAAAAGTATTTGAAGAAATCCACTCTAATTCTGTGAAGTACAGTCAGTAGCCACTGTTATAAAGTTACAGAGATAAAGGGATTATATTTTCACTTAGCTGAAAGATTAAGCTCTGCTCTAAATAAGGCATTTTGTTTCAAGACTAAAGCAAATGCACACACACACAGTTAAACTTCAGATTCCTCAGATGCAAAGTACAGGCTAATTCCACAGAACTGTCATGACATGATTTTTACACAGCAGATCCCTTTAATACTTTGAGAAAATCTGACTTATACAAGATCACTGTATTTTGGTTATCTGTACACAAGTAACTTTGATGTTTGTAATTACACACTCCACTAAAGACCTGCAGAACTTCCAAAGCATTTCAGCTCTCCCAAGAGATATTTGCATCTTAAAACAATGTTTTTTGTAACTGTAAATGTCAGACGAGGAAAAGAAGAATGAACACGGCTTGACTGAAACACGTTTCCAAAACTACATGATTCCAGGAACAATGGAACTTTAAGCATATGTTCAAAAACTTATTAGACATAGACATGTGTGAAAACTATGTATAATTCTCCACATATAAAAGCAGTTGTCACTGTCTAAAAAAAAGCACTTGACCAGAAGAATGTTCTTTAGGTGAGAATGTTCCTGCACTAAAAGCTGTGAAGTCCTCAGAATTAAAATGCACTTCAACAGTGGTCAGAACACCAACAAGCTTGTCACTAGACTTCCCCCTTTTCCACCACGATTAAGAAACAGTTACATTTAATTGAGTGCACCCACTAAAAGCCTTTAACATACTGAACAATATAAACTGACTATAAGACAGTAGTGGGAGTAAGCTGTGACTAAGTCTGACTGAACTTGCTTAAGTAACATGCAACTAACAGCAATGCTCTCTAATTTATGGAAGGCAACTTAATTCAAAGCAGACAAAATTCTTAGCTTAGTTTTCCTCTGCCAGTGCCCAACAAGCCTTCAGAGTTCCGTACAAGCAAGTATCTTACAGTAGAGAACAATCAGTATCAGTCTACATTAAATATGCAACACCAGGCTAACATGTGTAGTAAGAAAAAAATCCCACCATTCAGCAAGCACTAACATCACAGAATGTATGCCCTACTTCCTGAACACCTATCACCATCCATATATTTCAGCTGCTACTCCTAAATCCCTCTGCTGTTAGCAAGAAGATTTGAAGGCAGTGATGGGATATCCAGCTGCACAAGATGCAAAGGCCATAATGTTCTTTACATAGCCATGTTAGGCTCTCTTATATGCAAAATTGCAAAAGTAAGTTTTCTGCATTATTCACAAATAGTAAATTCAGTTTTCTGAAAGTTCTATATTTGTATTTCAGTAATTCTATAAAGCTTGCAAAAAAGGCCAACAACATGTTGTTTCAGTAAACTGAAATCTCCATCAGTCTGAACTGTTTAGAATGATTTAATCTGACTGATCATTCAGCACTAAATTAAACCAGTATAAAAGTGCTCCACAGAAAGACTTACTTTGATTTGTGTAAACGACCTGCTCTTTACTCTAGGTTCTTTCAAATCAGTTTTAGAATTTTTTTGTCCAAATGGTAATATTTTTGAGATTGGTACCTTAAATTCACTGACATGTCTGTCATGCATGCCAAACCTCAACTAATAAATTAAGAGGAACATAACTTCTAAAAAAATTAACAAAGAAAACATAAAAAGAGTTACAGCTAAAGAAGCAAGTAGAGCTGGCTAGAGCTTAAACCAGTTGCCTCTGCACAGAATAAGAGGAGTACTGCTCTTGGCCTGTATTGCTGGCTTTCCTAAGTGTGCAGTAACTACCTGAACTACTTCTGAAGCAACTTACTTAGCCAGGTATGTAAGCAAACATCACAGTTAGACCAAGAACAGAATTTCATGACCTGGCCTGTTTGCACTGAGCAATTGTAATGATATTCAAAATACTCCAGTCACACTTCTAAAGCAGCTTTCGGCCTACTTCTAATTTCACAGTCTTACAGAAAAAGGGTAAGGTGAGAAAAACACCGGAAATGAAACTTACCACCCATGGCCTTTTCCTCTCAAGCATCTCTATTAAGTCTACATGACGCTTGCATTCATGGTATCTTTCAACATCTTGCTTGTACCGTTCAGCTCTCTGTTTCATTTTCTCCAATGAGGTGGTTTTTTCTCTGCACAAATTCTGTAAAATATATTTTCATGTTTTGCAGTATCTAAACAGTTCTCAGAAAATAGTCTACATCTCACCTGTACATTAAAGCAGAAATTTAACACTAGAAGAGACATTTTAGTACAGCACTAACTACAGGGGAACCATCCAAAAGACAGGAACAGGAGAATGAATTATTTAGAGAATGACCTGTATGGCTAAAGGTAGACATTGTTCCCAGAACACTCTTCCTTTTCCTTTCTGTCTGTCTCTTCATTTTCAAGGAAGTGACCAACACTAAAGCAAAGGACCATACTTGGTCATAAGTCAATGACTTATAAAAGACACAAAAGATTTGTCTAGGAAAGTTGTTGCTGGTAAGAAATCCCAGAAAAGCAAGGAGTACTTGACAACAGGCATCCCTTGCCTTTTGGGTCTGGACCATTTGCACACTTCTTTGTACTTAAAAGCATGTGAGTGTCAGAGTGAATGAGTTCTGAGAGAAGATGAGCATTATTTGGTAAAATCAACTTACCACAAACTTTGTAAATAAATACCACCTTCTAATTCTGTAACATGTCAGGGTAACATTTATTTCACTTTTCCTACATTCACTGCTCTCTAAAGCATGCATTTACCTCCAGTTCTCTTTCCTTTTCTCTGAAATTTTTCAGTTCACAATGAAACCGGTACATTTCTGGAGAACCAATGGATTTTTCAGTGGCTTCGAGCAACTCAGTCTTACTCAGTTTTGTAAATTCTCCAACTTTGTCCTATGAAATTTTAAAAAGTTATAAAAAATGTAGGATTAGCTGAACAGTGCAATACAGTAATACTGGATTTATACATTGCAACATACTTCTCATGAATATCACCTGATTTAAAGTTCTATGCTAAACAGCTCTGTCATAGTTAATGACCATCTCATAGGGTAGCAACCAAACCTTCCAGAGTGCTTGTTCTCAGGCCGCTGAAGCAACCTTGCAGTAAAAACCTTTTGCAGTATAAATACTATGACTAACTCAAAAGTTAAGCCATGTAGAAGTTATTATTAAAGCTAGCAGCTGAGGCTATTAGGAAGTACTGCTGTTGAAGGTATAAGAAGAGTACAAAACTGAGACTGACCCAAGAAGTGTGCTTGTCATTGACACATTGAGAGAGAAAAAATAAACCAGAACTATCAACACAGTAATACTGACTGAACTGACATTTATATACCAAAGAGAAAAAGGTCTTTTAAACACAAAGTTATGTTACCAGAGTATGCTGGAAGTTCTGAACAAATAATGTATGTAAGTGAAAATGAACTAAACACCTGGTGTATTTTTGTTTCTGTAGTATCAGCTTTCTAAACTTTAATGCTTTTTTGCACGTCTTCTTGAATTCAACAGTAAGCCCATGCTTAGGCTCTGATAAGGTTTCCTTTTACTACCATTCCCGATAATCCACATGAACTGGGAAGGAACCTGTCACAGCTTTAAGGTGCAATGTGAGGAAACTTAGCTACCCACACAGAAATCCTGACCTGCTCGAACATGCATTCAAATATAGAAACTGCAAGTAGCATTATTTAATCTTCTCTCTCCTTTGAGACTCATTTTCCATTACCATGATTTTACTCCTACATAATTCAATCCTGTATATCTTTAAGCCCTATGCTCATGAAACTTCTGACATTACCAGAAAGGCTCTATTAACAAGTGATGCTACTTGAACACCAAGACAAGGAACGTCAGCATCTTTCCTTTCAGAGTCAACAGGTACAAAACTGTCCGATTAGTGAGCTTTAAAGGTCATATGGCTCCTCTTTTCTTTCACCATCACACCAGTATGGCTGCCTCATCCCCTTGGTTCTTTGTGCTGTCCCATTGAACTAGCCGAAGTGCTCCTAAAGCTAACCAGCAACAAAATCCTCTCAAAGCACACTACTCCATTTGCACCCACTGTCCTTCAAAATTAATTCATACCTGAGGAAGAAACTGGCACAAATTGTCCACCTGAATGTTTAAGGCTGCAACGTGCTCCTCTACGGTTTTCAGGGTTGCTGGCTTTCTGTTGATAAACCACACTGATGAGTTGCTCACCACATAAATCTCACGTGTGATAATAATGTTGTCTGGTGACTTAAACCTGATTAATAGAAAGAAGTGTTTACATTTTCAGTAATACTGGAAAAGTGCTACACTTTCAAAGGTTACCAAGTGTCAAAGTATTATTAGAATTTATAGATAGCTAAATATTTAATCTAAATTAACTGGACAGTAGCATCAGATTCTCATTTTCATGATTCAGAAAACATCCAGTACTTCAGTGATGAATTAAACTCACATGGGAAGCATCAAGAATATCTGCAAATCTTAACTCAGAAGTTACTTATATAAATGAGATGCTCATGCTGATTGTATGAAACACAAGTTGTTACAAAAGTGAACAGTTTCTCTAAAAGCATAATTTGCGTGAGATTTATTATGTTTTAAAATCGGTGTGAAGGAGCTGCAGTACGTCTTTAAGTATTTGTGTACAGAAATACATCAGTAAGCTGTGTATATACATCCCATTTGAGAATAAAAATAGCATACAACACAAAAAATACTAATTTATTTTCATTTTCTGCTTTTAAAAACTACTAAAGATACATTCATTTTTATTAAGCTCTCTAGCTCAATATTTATTTTCAAAAATTTAGTCTGGTTAAGATGCAGCAATAACAAGTAAGTCATACTCCCGGAATTCTGGTTTACCATTTTGATTCAGAAACTGTCTAGTGCCTGTCACGCACACTGCTAAGGGTGGAGGATATAGGCTTGTAGAGCAGCCATGTACCTCAGGAGATTTGAAAATAGAGGTCAATGCAGAAGTGAGTACACATCTGCTGCCAGTGTTGTGACTATAGCACCATAGGGATATGAACCAATTTCTTGATTACTGAATTATTACTTCCTACATCACCTTATTTTAATTTATGAGACTTCCTTCAAAAGACCTACAAAGCTATGCTCCTTTCTTTCATTAAACAGACATCTTTTTACTGCTATAACTTAGGTTTAGCTACGTTTCAAGGGCCAAATTCAACAAAGGCAATAAATGCCTACAGAACTTCAATTTTCAGTTCCTGTCAAAAAAGCAATCTTCTGCATCATAGGTCTTCCATCCTAGATGTCGTATTTAAGTATTTTCTACCAATCAGACAAAGGACTCAACTACATTGCAATCACGACATGCTAGGTCTAATGAGCTATGAAATCCTAAGTCTTCACACACTGCAAGATTCTTTCCAGACTCCCAAGTAACATCAGAATATATCCATGTCAAAACAACCACACCATCCACCTGAAATACATCCTATCCCCTGAACATATTGCCTGGCCAATCTCTAAAGAAGGTCTTACTTGATCACTCCCACAATAACAAATATGGATAGGACTTTTTCCAAGGCCTGCTGCAGTTTTTTTTTTCCCCTCAACAAAATTTTCTTTTTAGATAATCTAATCAGGGTAGCCAATTGTTACACAAATTAACACAGGCTATGAATCAGTTGACTATCTCTATTTCCTGTTTCATTCAGGCAAACAGAACAGGTTAAGGCTTATTAATATCACCTGTGCCACAGCACCCACAAAAAAGGAAGCATGCAATATTGCCCTATGCAGAAGCTACTGATGGAATTTTAGAGTCCAAATGATTTCCAGTTGCTCCGTTTTGCAACAGCTTACCTACAAGGCTGCATTACATGGAACTAGTCAGATCTTTTTTTTTTACTTCTTTTGTATCAGCAAGTGATCTTTTCAATGAGAATGTAGGGAAGCTCCTCATACCAGCAGTATCAGTATAAGAAAGTGAAGGCAGAACAATCTATTTTAAAACTTAGACTTTTGTCTTTTTTCTTCAATAAAAAGAATTCCAACCACTCCATAGTGACGGCAGTACTGACCAAATTTAAATCATCTGAACCTTAAATGTAATCAAAAGCTAAATAAACCATATAGAACAATCTTTATCTATGCATTTTTTGCATATAAAGACAAGGTGAAATGCTTCAGAAAGCGGTATCAAGAGTAGCCATCACTGCTTATTTCTTGTGTGAGAATATTTAAGCGTTACGTTCTGAAGTCCGGGGGTATTAGAAAAGGACAAATTTAAGCACCAGCTTAAAGACAGACCTCTGTACACCTAAATTTTTTCTCACAACTTTGTGAATGACTATGTGGGGAAATGATCCAATTAAAACTACATGAGGAAATAGTTTTACTACTTACAGTTCAATTTCCACTGTGCCTTTCATGCACCCCTGCTTCACAAAGAGACCGATCTACAACATTAATTTACAAGTTGTTATTGCAAAATAACAGTGTATTAAAATGTATTTTCTTAAAAGAACACACATTTCTATAATGAAGCTGCTGTAACAGCATATTTCATTGAAAACTTAGAATTAAAAGCAAAATAAAGCACTAGCTGAAAATAAAGGAAGACACTGTTATCCTCCACCAGCAGCATTAGAACTTCCTCCACAAGTTAACAATTTCTGATCAACTTCAGCCTCAAAACTGAACAAATTATAACCAGCAGACCCACAGGCAGCAAGAAATTCTCACGAATTTGAGGAAAAAAGGCAAGACAAGTGAAAAGACATTGCCAAATATCTGTGCTAGAGCAGCCAAATCTAATAGTATGAAAATAAATCATGAGAAGAGAAATACTAACACACAGTAGAGCCATGCAGCCAATTCCCATATTCACATTTGCTTATGATTGAGCAGATACAAGAGATTATGTGCAGTCATTTAGGCACCCAGATTCATTGCTCCCAACCTACTCAGGGAAATTGCATCCAATGAGATTATCCAAGAAAGCAAGTGCAAAGCTTAGAAAACTTCAAAATATAAACTTTCTACTATAGTGTCGATGCACAATATCTTGACAGTAAAAAGCAAAAAGAGAGTAGACAAATCTAAATTCTATTTAAATCGAAGATCAGTGCCTCCATGCTTTTAGCTGAATTCTCAAGACACATTAGGAGTACATTATTTCTACAGGTACTATGTATCTGAGAATATATTTTAGACTTTGTCTACTTCTCCTTTAGTTGGTACTTCTTGTTTAGGCCATTAAGTAGCTTTTTCCTACCCCACTGTAGATGCTTAGCCATCTTCAAAATAAACGTCTAGTCCACTCAGGTTGCACTACAATTTAGGTGTTTTCATTTCATAATTTATACAAGACAGCAAGTAGCTAATTAAGACAACCCCCCTTTCTTAACCTTTGATAACCTTATGGATGAGGTTACTCTCCAGTTCAGACACCTTACTTTTATAAAAGTAAAGCAAATCAAGGAAGACAGTGCTTCCCCCATCCTCAGCTGGACACCACTCTGAATGAAATTCCGATTAATCATGAAAATCACAAAAGCTCATAGTTACCTTATCGGCTCGCCCTAGGAAAGAAGGTTTTCCAGCCAATCCCAGGCAGATGGCACAAACAATGCTTGACTTGCCTGTGCCATTAGCACCTAGAACCACGTTCAGGTTGGGCCCTGGATGTACTTCACAGACAGTGTATGTTCTGGAAAACACAGCAAGTTTTTGAATTTTAAAACACTATATCATATTTTAAAAAAAGGAACTTGCTAAGAAACATTTCCTGATTTTATTAAACAAGTACAATTACCTAATCTAGACTCAGTCCTGAAATACTGCTTTGTAGGAAAGTCTCAAGAGTGAAAACTAACATTTCAGTGAAACACCATGAAATACATTCCTACTAGCCAGAGTACTGACTAGAACGTTCTTTAAAATCAGTGACTATAAAGAATGAAATCCAGCGATATGATGACAATTTTTTACTGAACTTACCAGGGTATCACTTTATTTCATGCATCAAAAAGAAGAGAGAAAACTGATGATGCAGCAGTTTTCCTGAGTTACCATATCAGCCCATCCCTAGTGTTCGTTTTTCTAACTGATTTCTAACTAGATTAGACATCTTTCATCATGTGCATCCAGCATGTCTGCTGCAATAATAACTATAGGAAGAGACCAAATCCACCCAGGGAAACTCGTATCAAATTAACAACCTGAATTTATGAACAATCATTTGACGTTCTATTCCTGCACTGTGCCAAACACAGAGAGCTGAAACACCACCACCAAAGGAGGAGTACAAAGCAGTTAATGACAATACAATATTATAACCCATGTACTTGTTGGAAGAGAAGGTATATGAACCCTTAATGAAGATTTAAACTACCCTCTTGGAAGATTCAAGTAACATCTAACATGTTGCACTACACTACTGAAGGTTTTCAAGGTTGGCATGGAGCCGTACGAAAATGGCCTGACAACTTCTGCTGGTAACCACAATACGTCCAGAAAGAATGGTATTCGCAGTACACAGCGGCTGAAAAAACACGTGCAAAGACCACAGACACTTCATCCTAATGGCTCTCAAGGCCTATCCCCACTGCCCAATGAGCATCTCCTGCACCCTCCCCGGCTCCACTGCCTGACAGCCAAGCCCCCGAGAGACAAAGAGCACGCAGAGGCTACAGGGCCAACAGGAGCCACCACCTCTGGGGAAGGCTGGCCGCCACCGGGGAACGCGCCCCCAGGGAAGTGACATCGAGCTGACAAGGCCTGGGACTCGTAACCCACACAGCAGTGCCCCCGAGCTGCCCACTCCGAGCAAGACAGCACCTTACGGGGAACACGGCTTCCCGCACTCCCTCCTCCAGCCCCCGCAACCCCCGGCACCCGCGCGACCCCGCTCCGCTGCTTCAGCCCCTCTACGGCGGCACGGAAGGGGCAGGCCGCGGCCGCTCAAGGGAGGAGAAACGCCCCGCGCTCACTCACAGAAAGTTCTCCATGAAGATCCTGACGATGGAGCCCAGAACGAAGGGGGACCGAGAGTCGCCATGCTTCACAGCTTTCTTGACGACTTTCCCCTTTTCCCGCGCCGCCGCCATGTTCCCCAGCCCACCTCTCCCTCCCCGCCGGGACCGGGGCCGGCGCTGCGGCCGGGCCCCGCCGCGCGCTCACAGCCCGGGGGGCGGAACTGAACCGCCCTGAGGCTTCTCATTGGCGCGGAGCGCGCGGCGCCGGCGCCCATTGGCTGTCGGGGCGCTGCGGGGCGGGGCGCGGGGCGGGGCGTTGCTGCCGTTGTTGAGGCGGCCGCGGAGGCAGCGCCTGCGTGCGTGTGCGCCGGGATGGGCGGGGAGCGGACCGGGCGTGGAGCGGGCCGGGCTGGGCAGGGAGCGGGCCGGGCGTGGAGCGGGCCGGGCTGGGCAGGGAGCGGGCCCTGCGTTCCGCCGCCCGTGCCTGCCAGTCAGCGCTACATTTCCTGCCTGCGCTTGCGAGGTTACGGGCAGCTGGGCGTGTTTATTGCGGGGAAGACTGAGCGGGATTCTCATTAATGCATACAGCTATCTCAAAGGCGGTTGCTACGAGGATCGTGCTAGACTCTATTCAGTGGTGCTCTGTGGCAGAACGAGCAGCAATGCCCATAAATTAAAACTCAAGTTGTTCCTCCTCAACATGAGAAGAAGTTCTTTGCACTGTAACAGGCTTCCCCTGGAGGTTGTGGAGTCTCCCTCTCTTGAGACATACAAACCCCTCCTAGACACGTTCCTGTGTCACTTGCTGTACCTTGCCTTGGCAGGTCTGGTTGGAATAGATCCAGAGCTCTCTTCCAACCCATCAACTCTGTGATTCCGTGATTCAGGCTAGCGGTTCAGGTAAATAACATTCCAAGACTGCCTGTTAGACAACAGGAGCTGGTTTGGCAGCAGAAGTTCCCGGGTGTTTCTGGTAAGCTCAAGGGTGAGCTCAATGCCCAGGAGGCATGAATCAAGGCTGAGGCCTAAGGAGGATTCCTGAGTGCCCCAGACGGAGGAGTGTGGCAGAGGAATGTACCCCAACAAACAGCTTGTGTTTCGTTTGAGGTGGGATGAGAGTCGGGTTTTTTCTTTTTCAAAACGTGAGAGGTAGAATATTAAAAATAATAAGTGTACCTCGTGGCTTCGCGGCCTCGTGGTCACCTGCTGGATGGTTGCCTCAGCCGCCCGGGCGCCACCAGGGCTAAGGTTTCCCTGCCCACAGCAACGCTAATCCCAAGTGCTGAGGTTTCGGTGTTCGCAAGCGTGGGTTCTTGCTACCAGTAGCTGCGAAATCAAGACAATAAGGAGCGGCGACTATGCTGCGCAACAGAAACCTTTATTGATCCTCGTCCCAAGCACAATGGCGCCGGACAGGGCTGTGCAGGGACGGATAAACAACTCAGGCAACCAATCACGGCAGAGCAAGGGGGAGGAGTTGGGGCGGGGAGAGGAATCACAAACCAACCGGGAGTAAGGGAGGGAGGGAGAAAGGTTCAGGGGCCAATCCGAGAAGCACCTGCACGGAGCTTTCCAGAAACAGGGGAGGATACAAAACTTGACAGACAACACAACTAACAAATTATCAAACAGAGGCGTAACCTAGACTAAATGGACTAAACCAAGGTCGGGATGGCTCCCGGGGGATTCTTTCCACGAGATGGTTTCACCCACCACCCTTCCTTCCGGGAGCCCGGGGCCGACGTTGCCATGACAACTGCAACAGTAGAACAGGACTCGGTGTGTCTGTCGTGTTGCTGGAGGAGTGTGCTCTCTCCAGCCTTTCTCCTTACACCGCGGTTCCTTTGGAGTGCTGGGTCTCCTGAGTGAGGGCAGTCACACTAGCAGGCTCTGCTCACATCCAGGTGGATAAAATGCCAGGTCTTTTAGTGCTTGACTTAAGCTGTCCTTGTGAATCTTCATGATTGTAAATTTAAGTTTATGTTTGGTTTATATTAGGTGGTGTGACACCATAGTCAGAATGCCATTTCATTTACTTGATAAAGACAGAATAACAGTGATATTTTATAGCAGTTGTTATTCTGGATTCCAGTTGGTGTAGCTGAGATCTGAATTTATCCCTCTCTTTGGAAACGAATAGGGAGAATGATAAAATGAAAACTAATAGGTCAATATTTAAAGAATTAAAACAGTATTAAACAAGAGGACAATAAAAGGGCTTTCCATTGATCACAGGACAAGCTGAGTTCCAGTCCAATACAAAGCTACAGTTACAGCAATTAAATCCAAGCCCATTACTGCCTAGGGTTTTACCTCAGCTTTACAAGGTCTCTCCTTCATTTCCATTTCACAGATTGTAACACAGCTGGGATCAAAGCAACTACTTGTAAGTTCTTCAGTAGCTTTTGAAGAAATTTTCAGATAATAAACAGGCCTGGTAAGGTATGGCAAGTCTCAGAACTGTTCTTTGCCCCGGTGTGGTCCTGGTACAGCTACTGCAGCAGTGAAGAAAAAAAAAAAAAGTAAATAAAAATAGATCCAGGGCAGAAATTAATTGCATGAAGAGCTTCCCATTTGGACAGAGCTGACAGAATATTTTTTTTATCTCACCATAAAACTGAAGATTGCCAGTGGAGAAATCTTAATTCACCTTACCCAGTTTTCAAATGTTTTGTAGCTGTTCTTTCACTAGTCTCTGAATTTCCTTTTCTATAAACTGATATTTAGCAGAGACTGAAGTGAACGAAAGCCACCTTTCAAATTCTCCCCGTTCTTTAATTCCTGCAGCAAAAATGATTGGAAAACTGATGTTCTCTACTTCAGGAAGAATTTAGGTGTTTTTTTGGGGAATTTTTTGTTGTTGTTGTTTTGTTGGATTGTGATTTTTTTTAACACGCACACGCATACACACACACACCCCCTCAATCAGGACAATGCCTCTCACCTTGTGGATAAATACTTCCCTCCGTGATACTGATAAAATCCCTGTAGCAGTGAGGTCCCTAGAAAACACTCAGTGGAGAGCAGGTTAGAGTCCTTCGCTTAGGTTGTTTTTCTATCAGCCTGATTCTGATTACTTTGATGGAGTGAGGCAGAGTTGCATAAATCTTTAGATAGGAACCTAAGAGTTGTACTTCATGCTTCATTTCATTTACATATGGAGAACTACCAAGCCTGATTATTTTCACCACTTCACTTGTTTTCTGCTTAGATAATTTGAGCAGAATATTGACACCAAAGCATGCACTTTGCAGAACAACTGTAAAATGGTATTGATTCATAGGAAACAGTCCACTATTTCTGTTGGCTTTCATTTTCAAGTAATAGCAAGAGTGATGTGTTCATAAGCAGCTGACTAGGGAGACTGTACGTATCTAGGATAGGCAGAAAATATATCAATTCCTTTTGGCTCTTCCTCAGTCTCTAGGAAACAAAAAACAGCTTCCATCTGTGTGGTTAAATAAATACATGAGTACTGAATGTATTGCATTGAACAATCTCTTCAATTGTTTCTGTCACCACAATGGAAATTTACGAAAGATGCAAGGGCCTAGATCATAGGTGCTGTTGATCCTTGTAGGCTGTTAGGAAAAGCATATTCTTAGTTCTGAAAGGAGCAGGATATGGTGGTTGTAAGGATAACTTCTATCACTCAGTACACAGCTTCATGCAACAGTTCAGACTGCTTTCTGACAGGTTTCTTAGGTGATGTGACCCACACAGTTCATTCTCTTTGTGTTCAAAATAATGAATTCAGGCTACTTCATTAGGTTCAGTTCTCTCTCCTTACACTGATTAGTATGAAATCTAGAGCAGAGCACTACGATGATACTCAAAGTTACATTTTATTAGGAAGTTTTAGTAATTTCAAAAAAAAGACCCTTACACACAAATACATAAAATCTTAAAAAATAACAAGATGTGTGAATTCAATTTCCTACTAATATAAATGCAAGACATCTGTGGTTGGGCAAAGTGTAAGTGCGTTCTCTGTGAGTGTACAAACTTATTTAATAAAAAAACAGACAACAAGACTTTCATCCCAGAAAACATACGACTTTAAAGTGTTCCATGTCATATAATTCCACAGGCCAGCATCTTATGCTGAATTATACTGAACACTAGAAGTGAGTTTGTTATTGACAAATATATTTGTTATAGTAAAATAATACACTATCACAAAAAATTGCCAGCAGAGTATTAAGTTTCCCAGAGAGATTTGTCATTGTGAATAATTGCACTTAACCTGTAGGATAATACTAGTAGTTAACACTATTTTCTTTGTTATTTCAAAACATTTTAAATTTTCATAACAAAAATCCATTCTATCCCCAACACAAAACATTCACTGAATGCAGATTTAAGGTAACACAATATTGGACTTCAATTGTGCAACTTGAATTTCCTCTTTTTACTTATACACCAGAAATGTTAAAAAATTAAAAATGAATGATCTGTGCAAAATGGGAAGCCTTTATAGAATAACTGACACCTCATGCAAAAGAGGAAATAATACCAAAAAATTACGGTCTAAGAAGCCCTGAGTCAATAATTTCATTGAAAAGGCGAGGAACGTAAGTGCTCCGAGTTCTTCCTATGTATTTATGTGTATTCAAACCAGTCCAGTATTTAAAATAGGCAGTTTGTGCAGTTTGTCACATACAATTCTTCTATGTGCTTCACTCCATTCAGCAGACTGTATTTAATACTCAATTTCATTTAAGCTGTCAGGATAGCCTGATGAGAATTGAATTTCTTCCACTTCTGGAATACAAACAATAAAGAAATACTGTAATTATTTTTATTTTTGTCATACATAAGAATACTTACAGCAGAATTCAGTTAGCATGCTGGATTTAAATGGGACTGTCATGTGGTTTTTAAAAAGTGTACAGCCACTTCACTAGTTGAGATTCTGAGGATGACCTCAGAGAGTAGAAGTTCTGCACTAACCCAGCAGCCTGATGCTAAATTCAAATGGGGACTCAAAGGAAGTATCACCCACCTAATTACGAACAAGCACTGTGAATTTCAGATGTCTCTTACGAATTATGTGGAAACTTACCCAAACAGGGTCCTGCCTGGAACAGAATATCATCAATAGCAGTGTCACTTCTTATTGACACACCACGGATTGCCTCAAAAATAATCTGTAAGGTAAGACACAACTTTTCATGAATCACAGAGCTAAAAGGACTGAAAAAAATAATAGCCATGCAACCTTTCCCCATCCCCTGCCCTCCCGCTCTCCTTTCCTCTCCCTTTCCTTTTCCCTTTCCTTAGACAGACCTCTGGCTTTGCACCATCCCTTCTCTTTGGTGCCCACTTAGAAAAACCACACTGTAAGAAGCTGCGATTTCATCACAGCACAGTGGCTGTGTCAAATCTACAGGGCTACAGACAGCTGAAAGAAATTGCACAAATGGTCTCAAAAAACCCCTACCACTACTGACAAAAAATGGTGCTTAAATTTAAATACTTTAAAATAGCATTTAAACACTTCAGAAAAATTCTGAATTCATAACTATCTTCCTACTTGCAACCTATTCACGTCTTTAATAAATCCTCCCTAACTTCATTTGTAAAAAATTACATTATTTCATGTTCTTCAGGTTCATTCAATGCCACCTATGTTTTAACATTTTAGTTTATTACTTTTTTTAAACAATGCAAAACTTGGACTCTAGCACACAGCTCACTTCAATATTTCAATTTGACTGCTTCTTGCTTGTTTTTCTTACCTGGTAGTTTGTATCACTTTCATATTCTATCAGTCCCCTTAGCCACGAGATGCTTTGTTCTCCTGTCCTCCTCCACAAAGGTATCTCTTCATCATCCCCTTCCTTTTTAAGATAAACACTTAATAATCCAGTCCCAGCTCCATACATATGATAGAAAAACGTCAGGCACTGTTTTCCAGATGTTCCTCTTAGTGATCTTGAAACTAAGTACGCTCTCTGTCCATAGACCATGTTAGATGCCTCTATATACATGTAGTATCCTTAAAAAGATATATAAGTAAATATTAGCAAAGTAGGATTCATTATGTTGGAATGTTCATTATGCTCAACATGCTCATTATATTAAAAAACTCCAATTAAAACTATTTTGATAAAGACTCATAGACTTCTGCATTTGTAAACTGTAATATTTGAGATACTGTAATAATTGTGTGCTGTAATGAGGATGGATTTGAATTCATAAAGCCAAGAGATGATCTACTCTTTCTAAGAAGTTTATAGTATGATTCAGTCTTTAGAACAAAAAGCAAGTTATTTTATTATGCTATGTAATATGAGCTCTAGGCTTTGATTTTTAACTGAAGAAACTTTTACACATAGTGAACAACAAAGTCTTTGCAATGGATTGCACTAAGTTTCATACAAACCAACCTGAGAATTCTATAATACACTGCATGAATTATGGACTTTCAGCTGTAAATAATCTTCCTTTTCACCCTCTCTCTTGACTGCTGCTTGCCATCAGACTACAACCTGGCTTAGAAGGGATGTCTTCACCAGGGGTTTATGCAGAAAATACGACTCTTGAGTAAAAAGAGACTCTCAAGCCTCCACTGGCTGCAGTTGCTGCTCTCAGAGCATATCTGTCTAATAGAGATTGATTCATTGGAATTCCGAGACAGCTGCATGTACATCTGAGGATACACTTTAGGCAACGGTTGGTGGTGATGCAGTTTTCTGTGCACTCATGGTAATGGGGGTCCTGCCTGCCTAAATACTTGAACTTGCACTAGTGAGCTTGTGGAGCAGATTTTCAAGACAAAGGGCTTGTGGGATCTCTTATTCTTCATGTTTTCTTTGAAGTTTGAACCCAAAGGTGTTCATGCAGTAGAATCCCAACCACTTGCACAGCTAGCTGCTAAGAGATGAACTAAGGAATAATCATTGTCACAGACCAGGCTTAAAAAGCTCTTCAGTTCTAAAATCGAGCTATCAGCCTCACTTCTCAGACTACTTAATGATCCACATAAACTGAAAATAGGTCTAAAGTCAGTTTCAGGGAATATTCACATAAACTGGAAGTTTAGAAGGAGCTTTTTCTGTGGGGTCTGGACAGTCATCCTCTTCTTTTATCTCTCAAGGAAAGGGCTACTTTGGGACATGACAACCAAATTATCCACATGGCCTGCAGATAATTCAGATTAAATGTCACATTCTCTAAACCACTCGTGAGTCCCTGCGGAATGCGCTCACTTCATTTGATTAGTATATTTTCTGAATAGAAGAGTTAAAACTTTATCTTCTGGGTTGCCATTTAAAATATTTAATTAGTATTTTTTATTAACTCTGCTCTGAAAGTTCAATGTGGAACTTAACTCACCTACCCCAGTAGTGTGGTCCCCTTTCGGTCCAGTGTAAGAAGTGGGAGTTGGGCCCCTCTTCCTGTGCCAGCTCCCACGACCTCTCTTTTTCTGGGTAAACACACACTCATCTTTTTCAAAAGTGCATTCTCCAGGACTGGGCAGCAACAAATCTGTAAGGAGAGGACATAGCTTAAAACTTCAAATACACTAGACTGATATTTGGAGAGATTACGCAAGTAATGTATTTCATTTTCTCACCTGCTGACATCAATTATGGCTACCTAGCAATGCTTACAATAGTCACAAGCTTATACAAGCCATCTTCAAACTGTCCTATAAAATTTAATTCCATTTTCTTCACATCTTTGGGAAAATCCGTGCCCTAGTCTAGCTCAGTGACTAGGATTCACTAGTCCTAGGCACCTTTAAAACAGTTTAGTAGTCTTCACAACAGTGCTTTGAACTAGATGATCTCATGATGTCTTTTGGTTTTAATGGTTGGACTCGATCTTAGAGGTCTTTTCTAACCTTAGCAATTCTATGATTCTAGAACAGGCTCTGTTATAGAATTGCCAGTGTAATTTTCTTCACTGTTTTGGCACCCCAAGCAGGTTAATAAGTCCCGTCATGTGTAGCGTGCATAATAAATGAGTCTTGTCAAAAACTGGAGTTTCTGTGATCTGAAATAAATTCTCTCCTCTGTTACTTTGTCTACGTTCTGCTGCAGCCTACAACAGACCACAGAGCTGCAATTACTAGAGCACTTTCATTATTTCAATTCAATTAGATCACACAAAAGGTAATATAATTCATGTGCATGCCAGGAAGTTTCTGTCAGGTCTTTCACTGTAATCTGAATTTGTCATTCAGAAGCAGACATTTTGAGCTGCCTCGACCTTTTGAAGAGGAGGAACTGCCTTGATACCTCCGGGGCATTTTTCAGGCCATTTGTTTTGCTACCATAAGACACAAGCTATGGACTATACATTCAGATACCAGTTCTGCACCTTTGCTTCCTTTTCCAGTTACTTACAAGTTACAGCAAGGCAAAACAGACAGCTGTTGGAAATAGTTCTGCAAAATGGCATCTTGTTTTGTACATGTAAGTTCTTTCTGTTTTGTTAGCCTGCATGCATGAAATCCAATCAAAAGAGGTCATTAAAAAGCTATTAGGACCATTGCAAAGGCATGGCTTTATTCCAAAGAAGAATGGAATTGTAGATTGTGCCTGCCTCATGAGAATGTTTTCTAAATTAGGATACAATTGTTGTATTGTCAAACCTCACAAAGCCACAGAAGAGAGAGTTTGGTGAGTTCAGAGAGGTTAGCCTGTGCATGACAGAGGGTAAAGTCTTGCTGAAAACCATTCAGTTCCTCCCACTACAGAGGGAGTCTTGGACTGCTCTTCTGTCTTCATTAGAGAACTGGAGCTCAGGTAAGGCTGTGTCTTGGCCTTGTACAACTGCACTTCTGGACTAAAAAAAAATAACGGTGTGTTTTGAAAAATACTGCTTTTGGGTCCTTCCCTGGCTTTTTAAAGACCATTCGAAAACTGCTTTTCACTCAGTTGGACTGTGGGTTTATTTTAAATTTTAATGCCCTCAAAGGACCATTCACCTATATACAACTACTCTGAAGTCACTGAAATGTATTAGGAGTTAGCTGGTACCCCTGTGATCAAAAACTGGTCCTTGCTGGATGTTTGCTACTCTGCAAAAATAGGATTTATGCAATACTTATTGGAAAAAAAAGAAAAGACAAGAAACCACAACAGGATGAAGGCAGCTGTAGGATAGGCCTGAAAAATGATGAACTCCTACTCAAAAGGATAGCAGCTGTTGGATGACAAATACACATGGTCTTACCAGCAGCCTGGCAGTTTCCCAGGCTCAATGATACATCATCCAATGCCACAAGTCCACAGTCCCAGAAGCTTTTACACCAGCTGACGAAGACAACCTGTGACACAGGAAGGAAATTTCAGGTACACAACCTTTTATGAGTCTGAAATTTTAGTGTTTTTTCAAATGCACAAATAATTTTGAAATCTACAGAACAGGAATAATGAATCCACCTTGTCTTGAACATTCTGCCAATGACTGAAATGTGAATTCCAGTGGGGACTAAATGTATGTTTTCAATCAAGAGAAAATATTTTGTCACTTTTATAGGCAAACTATGTATATTTGTATGTAATTCTCATTTTACTGGAGCATTTTTTTGTCTATGAGAAAACCTGACTCATTGAGGTTGTTGTGGTTTTTCCTTGCCCAACACCCAACATGAACAGCTCAAGTATCCTCAGTTATCTTATCCTGAGAGCCAGGAGGTTTTATCCATGGAAAAATAAATTTGAAAGAGTAATGCAGAGTGACGGGCAGGAGTGTCTGTGGCAAAAAGCAAAGAATAATAGAGATGAAGTGAAACTACTGCACAAAATGGGATTATTCATAAGTGACTCAGTGCCATAATATCCTAAAGCAGGAGACTTGAAATGCTATGCATAATTCACACTGTTCATCTGAGCTTGTGAAGATTAATAAAAACATCCAAGATCTTTGATCTGAGTAAACATTAATTCTGCCATGGAAAATACAAGTGACTAATGAGATAATAAAATAAAATGTAAAGAAACTGAAAGACTCTCAGTTGCCCTTCTGCCAAGGTTGACACAGATCTGTTTGAATTACAGAACACACGTTAGGATTTATTTTGTGAAAACAGTGCTGGCGGTTTTCTTGGCCTAACTACTCCAAGCCATCTGTCTGACCACTGGGGTTATGACCATAATTTGGGAGGAGCTTTTCAAAACAATTCCTTTGTGTTGAGGTCTATGCTAGTGATTGGAGATGGATTAGTGTCACTTCTAACCATTTAATCTTCTGGACAACACCTCAGTTACATATTTGAGAGTAACCACTGACTGACAAGTTTTTAAAAGGCTTTTAAAAGTTATTAGAACATTATTTAGTATGTTCTCTTCTAGCCGGCTTGGTAACACCTTCAGTATGGTACCTACATGGTATTTTGCCAGTTTGTTTTGCTATGTAGTATTTATTAACCCATCTGCTTATGAAACAGCCTGGAACGTAACTACACCAAAAACGTTAAAGCATGTATGCGTTATGCTGCCCACAGTGGAGCAAGTTTTGAAACTCTTCCATTCAGAGCTACCAGTCCTTGTTATTATTGATTATCTGTCTTGTAAACTGCTACTGGTATGGAGTTGAGGAGTGCCCCTGCACAGAATGCACATATGGTGGCCTAAACCCCACACCTTTTTTTTTTTTCTCTTTCCCTCTGTAGAGCTGTATCTTAGCCTCAAGGTTTAAAGGACAAGAATTGTTTCATACTTCGTAAGTTCACTGTCGGAACATAGGGGCAATCTTTTAAAAACAGTAGCATCTCTTGGAAAAAAGCATAAAATAAGATACTGACATTAGGTGAACATCATTTGCCAGAATTCTAATAAATGCATTCTGATGAACATTTGTAATAAACTAAAGATATATTATAGCCCTAAACCCATGAATCTTCAGAAAACCACACATGTAAGGGTGAAGTCAGTCCTCATTTGTGAAACAACATTTCCACACAGCGGAATCATATTTTAAGCAATGCTTTTGTATTGACATCATTGGGAGCAGAATTAAGTTCTTTATTCTCAGATTGCAATAATTTGTTCCATACAAGGTATGTAACTACCCACTGGATCCTGCAGAAAGCCCTCCATTTCAAAAGCATCACAACAATAACTGTGGTTTCTCAAAGGCCTCTGAACCAGTAATCTTCATACAACCAAAGGACTGATCTGATTGAGTGACACTTGCAAACTTGTTCAGCTTTGCCATCTGTAGCTTAAGCTTCACTAATTATCCACTTGATTTTTGTGGTGTTGAGGGACACACTGCCATGAGTAGACTTTGTAATTTCACAGGGATGAAATTACAAAGTTTTCTACTTGGGAGCTTCTACTTGAGAATGCAGAGTTTTCAGTATTGGCTATAGCAAATGTACTGAAATTGTTACAGTCCCCTCAACTTATTTTGTTGTTACGTTCTTGACTTAGTTTTAGGCAATGGACTGAAACATTTTTATTCACAGGCCAAATTTATTCACTCTTCTTCTGTTTTAAATATCCTTTTCTGTCATAAAGCAAAATATTTGAGTATTTGAACTTTACCTACCGAAATTGTATCAACCTGGGATTTACTCAACCACTCATTTTCACACTGAGTCAGCTCTCTGAATGCTTCCTACAGTCTCTACAGAACTAATCTCATGATTCTTTGCATTTGTTCTTGTTTTAAATTAAAATATTTGCTAGGTCAATTTTTCCAAAATAAAATTTTATTGCTTTATCTCATGGCTTGGAGAAGAGAATAGGGGATTCTTTGTGCTCAGCTTTTTTCATCATAAAGCATGGAAGATGAACAAAATACTGATTGTTTCAAGCTAGGTAACAGATATTCCTGGACTTGCCAGCTGTTTTGGAGGCTAAACTAAAAACATTATCCAGTGCAGGCAGTTGTTGCCTGTGTTACTGAAAAATAAAACATATCTCTCATGTCTTTTTTTGTTCCAATAACAGGACACAGCTATGGCATCCGTTCCCTTCCAGACCACTGCCCCAGTTTATAGACGCTGGTTTGTTTATCTTGCAGTGCTTACTCAATGGTCTTGGCCTTCAGTCTCAAAGTATCAATAATCCTTTCTTAGCACTTATCCTGGATGATATCAGGTATGAGCAATGCCAGATGAGAATGGCTGGTTGAGCAGGCCAAAACACCGTGTTGGGTTGTGCTGCAGTTATCAGGTGAGGTAGAAGGGACTTTATGCTTAGCTCTCTGTGATTTTACAAGCAGAATGTGAGTTAAACTCACATGCATGTGAAGTTAATCTGCTTTTAGGGGAGAAGAAATAGGAGGACATGCAGTAAGGTACCTCCAGTCTAAGGAAGGATTAATGGGGAATCTTGTTATAGTAGGTTTGGAGGGAGCTGGACTGAGAACAGAAGAGAAGGAGAGAAAATTCCCTTGGATCCCTATATGTTCTGTGTATTTTCTTTCCTCATTGTTTATCCCAGGAAGTATACATCTTGCTCAATTAGAGAGCCAGATCAGCATGGCTGAAAAAAAACCCATGGAAACAGCCCAGTCTGGTGACTTAAAAGCAAGCTATGCCTCTGCAACAAGACAGTTCATCTTGTTCCATCCTAATTAATATATTCCTAGGTTTAAATGACACACTTTAAATCTGTGTAGACACAAAACTCAGTCTGTCACTTAGACACATATAAAGTTCAATTTCCTAAAGAAGAAGGACAGTTGTAGTGGAGTCTGAGGTGTTTTTTTCTGAGAAGCTACTGTTGTAACTTCCTCACAGTGACACAAAACTCAGTATTACGAAATCAGAAAATAATTTGAACACTAGAAACAGAAGTGTGACCTGACACGAAGAAGCACTCAAGATATTTTCACAAGACAGGGAGCCTGATTCAGTCAGTTATGCAAGTAAACAGCTGTATAAGCATGTAAGCCAGGGACTGACCACCAGCACAGTGGGAAAACCATTCTGTCTCAGTGCTGTTCAATACAGCTGTTTTAAGAGTACACCAGATTACTCATAACTGATTTAATTAAACTAGATTTCAAGTGGCTTGTATTTCTCTGGCTTAAACAGTCAGAAACTCATTTATCAAGAACACAAGTAAGCTATTAAGCCAAAATTAGAATATTTGCAAGCTTCTGTCATTTAAAAAAAAAATTGATTTAAAATGGCACTCGCCAGACAAGTTCAATTTCTTGCCGTGTAAATACAATGAGCTTCTGTGGGAAAAATAATTTAATATGAAAGGTTCTATATAAATAATAGGATAACATTGGTAATAAGCTTGTGACAGTTAAACAAATATTTTTGAAAATCTTTCCTGTCCAAGGGCAGGAACAAACAATGAAAGAGAAACATAAAGCTAACAGAGTAACCTAGTGCCTCAGGCTGTTTATCCTACATCTCCTCTTGCTGGGTTGCACAGCCCAGTAGAGAACACTGCCTGCACATAAATGTATACAGGACACTGATATTCCCATCCGTCCCCCAACACCCTCCTAGATTTCCAGAAATCTACTGCAACATTTCTATCCTCATTCCAATCAGTTTCCTTGGCTCCTTTATGAGAAGGAAAGGTTGTTGCCTTTAGACCAAGGAGTCTTGTCAGATGAGGTAGCAGTGTAGCATCATAATACTGAGTGCCCAGAACAAAAACTGAGCAAAAAGAAGGAAAGTGTCTGTTAAGTATCACAGATACCAAAAGGAGATATGTAATATTTCATGCAATGTATTACCTTGCTTACCTAGTGTGAAGATGCAAGCCACTTAGGCACTGCTTCCTAACCTGAGTAACTTTTTCAGTTTCCAGTATGCTGTTTCCATAACCATGTATCAAGCACCTGAGGTTCACACTTCACAGCACTATCCTACTGTTTCCAAACTCTACCATTCTTATTTTAAACAGGCATTTCTGTGACCGTTCTTCAGTAAGTTTCTTATTTTACAAGGTAAGAGAAGGAAGGAGAGAAAGACTGTTCTATAAAACTGCAGCTCATTCCAGCCTCTTTAGGGCACATACCTTATTGTGGGAAGATTGATAAAGGTTTTACTGGAACAGTACCGAAAAGCTCTTTCATTTGACACAAGTGTGAGTTTTTCAAAGGATGAGGAGGAGGAGGAGGAGGAGTAGGAGAGGACAAGGATGGCTGCCCTCCTCCATTTGGCACATGACTGGACAACTGTGTTTTTCATACTAGTGGCTTGATAACAGGGATCTAGGATTTCATTGTGCATCCAAGATTAATTTAGTCATTTACCTCTGACCTTGGTGGACAAGGAGGAAACACAGATTTCTTGGCAGCAAAGAGAAATAAATGCTAGAATAATTTAACATTGAGCATCATCACGGTGATGATGTGAGAAGAAAGGTCCAAAGATACTCAAATCAAGTACTAGGAAGGCAGCAGGGTGATAATAGGTATTTAGGGAAAACAGTGCAAGAAACAAACCAGCACTAAAGCTTTTAGATTATGTCCAGCCCCAGAAAAAGCTGAAGAACTTGCTGAACTGAAGATCACAACTGAACCACTGTGTTTACAGTCACTGTGACGTCTTATTTTCCATGAATTTGTTTAATCCTTTTTAAAATATATCTATACTATTGGCTTCCACAGCATCTTGCAGCAAAGTTTCTCAGTGTTTAGTTGTTCTGAGAAAGTTCTCTATTTTCTTTGTTTTAAAACATATAAATATTCAAGTGCAACACTGAGTCACTTGATTTTCCTTTCTCACAATTGCAACTAAAATTAGTTATGGAGGATGAGTGAAGGCAAACACATGAACACAAGTAAAGAGAGTGAGAAAAAAACCTCACAGAGGAAGAAAAGAATACTTAAGGAATGAAACCCCAAAAATGCAGCTACTCTGATGAACGTATGAAGAACTGTTACACCCATTACCTTTCTGAGGACTTGATTTTGTACTCTTTGGGAGGTTCAAGCACTACATTATCAGGTAACATTTCAAAAGCTTGCATGATGGATAAAGAACACAAGATGTTCGCTTTCGAAAACCTGAGCTTCAGAATGGTAACCCAAATCTAGCAGAAATGAGCAGAATTGATATAAGCAGACCCAATTGAACTCAAACCTTCATTTTAATCTAGGTATTTGGACTTCATTGTGAAGTTGCATAAAAGAAATATTTTTCCATGATGGTGTTAACCCACATACACACACAGACACACACAAAATATTAAAATGTAGATTCTTGCTTCATGGTTCATGTGAGCTTCACAAGGATAAAAATGATATAGGAAATTTTCTTTCCATCAGCTCTTACATTTTCCTGACATGTATTGGCATGGAAGATCAATTTCAGTACATTCAATGAACTGAAAATTATCTAAATATTTCCGATTTAGGTTTTCATGATGCCCTTCCAGAAGCTTATACAATAAACCATGAAGGATTTACGTGATTTCAAAACATATTAAAATTCTTTTTTTCATTTCTTCCTTCTCACACTTATTCTCTGGGTGCAGTATAAATCAATACACACTGTACATTTATAGGATCATAGGTATTCACACCAACTAGAAGAGACAGTGCTGCAAGTACAAATTGAGAAATCAGGATTTTAAATTCCCTGCCTTCTCACTAGCATTATCAGCATATGCATTTGCAGTATGTGCACACACACACACACACACACACACACAAATATATATGCATACTCACACACATATATATGTATGTATAGACACTTATGAATTGCTTAGCTGGATCATACCTGCCTAGCCTTTAAAACATTTTATTTTCAAAGTGTAATATTAAAGCCAGCTGGCCAGCTTCACATTTCCTGCTCACAGAACTCAAGCCATCAGCTTGTGCCAGACTGCAGTTAGCTAATTCCAAAAGAACTTGCAAAAACCATTACAGAAACCAAGCAATGGAAATCTGCATCTTTTTATTGTCCTGATGCAACCTAATATGCTATCAAAACTAAAATGTATTAGATAGACTTCATATCATTTTCAAAGCTTTGGGAGTAGTGTTCATAGTAGAAGATGAAGGATGTGGGTTATCAGTTATTTTAGAGCAATTGTTTTCTGGCTGAAAAATCATTTTGACCTTCAGGACACATGACTGTTGCTGACTTGACCAGTTGTTAAGGAACTGCCAGGAGACGGTTTACTGTTTCCACAGGGGCTGACCCAATCCAAAAATCACACCTGGTAACCAAGAAGCTGCTCAGCCAAACTACTGTGCATGTCTACTTCTTATCATCCAAGTCTACATATGCATCTCAGAAAACAATAAAATAGGCACATCAGTCACTACATGTATTAGAGGAAAGGTGGCAGCCCTGTCTTATTTTGAGACCACCTCTCTCCACTAAAAGACTGTTTTTCACTTGCCCATAACATTGCCAAGACACAATGATTTCAGCTCAGATTTTCCATGCTAGGTCCTTGCTACAGCCTTGTTTTGGAGGATTTAATCCAAAACAGTTCCATCATTTCCGAGAACAAGGCTAGGAAAAAGGGTTTATTTTGCCCTTATTAAACAAAAATACCCTTTGAAAAGCTTGAGCACTCTTGGGCTTTGGAGTAGGAGCAGAAGAGTGTCAGAGTCTGGTCTTTATGCCAGTACTATACTTTCTGTCAGGTCAAAAGTTTTTGAAAAACTAAAATTTGTAAGAAATGGGACAAGCAGGGCAAACAGAGTGGAACATTAATAATATTACAGGGAAAAAAACTGGACTGTCCTGAGCTGAGAGTAAGATGAGGATTGGTGTGGGGGTTAGAGGGGTGGTTCGTTGCCTATGGGACAGGTTAGATAAAATAAAGATGCCTCAGTGAGGATGCAAGAGACACAAGGACAGGTTGCAGGAGACAGGACAAGAGAGGTCAAGCTTCTGTCACATCTCAGCACTGTCTCTCTCCAGAGCCTGAAGTGTAATCCCTGATTTGCTGGTTCCCACCACTCCTTTCTATCAGCCCAAACATGCTGTAGTGCACCTCCCAGCTGCCCTACATTGAAATGAGTGGTTTTTGCTGTTTCACTACATGCTAGGCAGACACATCTTCACAGATAACTAACCTGAGTTTACACAGTGCCACACAGTAATTCTTCATTTCCTTCTGTTGGCTTGGAAAAGAAGAAACCAACAAAATAAAGCATGAAAAGACTTTTAGAAATATTAAGGTTGTGCAGCTGGGCATGAGATTGCAAGGAAAAGCCAGAATCAAGTTCACTGTGTAACTTCATTCGAGCCTACTTCTGAATATTACGGGCAGACAGCCTCTAATTACACCAGGTTTTCAGCCTCTGCCTTAAGCTTAAACTTTGGTAATATTTGTCCTTTTTTATGCTACTTTCCCATCTGTAAACATATCTTGATGTACTTTTCCATATTAACATATTTCAGATCTTCACCCATTTTCTTCTGTTTGTCTAAGGAAAACTTTATAAACTGAATCCCCTGCCAAATAAATGGTTATTTGGCTAAGGGGTGCCTGAATTATGGTTTGCTGAACACATGCTGACTTCTGTAAAGCCCAATAAATCTCACATTTTGTGATATTTGAGGAATGCCTCCTCAACAGAAACATTTTGCAACTTGTTTCCATGGGGAAGAAGACTTTCACAAGACCTGCAGCATCCAGAGAAGGTTTTTGGGAATTGCCAGAGGCCAATAAACCATGTTGCAGATCATGGTGTTTCTCCCCCTCCTACACATCTTCAGGCCCAGAAGCAGTGAGACAACCTTCTCCACAACTGTTTTAGATATCCTGACTTCTAGGAAAACAGAAATTGTTCTTCACAAATTCATGCTGGAAAAGATTTTCCATGTAAATGTCTGATGTTAAAAAACCTGCCACCTCCAAGGCTGTCAACCAGTTTTAACTGTCATGCTCAGATGTCATCACTACTCACGCAGTTGATTATGCCACATAAGCTACTAAACCTTTCCAGAAGCAATAAAGAAGTACCTAAACAGGAGATGATAAAAGTAAATTATCAACTTGCCATTTAAACTTTTCTGCCAATATCTTAGGATGATACTGTAAGAAACTCTTCTAGTATGCACTTGCTGAACACCAATAAAATTCTTTCTTTATTCTCTAACAGTTGAAAGGGAATTATGAATTCTGTTATGTTTTATGGATAAAGTACTTAAAAATCCCATTGAAACTTCAAGGTATCAGTATCTGACAGAAAACACTACTCAACAAATAGGACTGAAATTTTAAACATAAATTTGCCTCTGAACACAATCTGGCAGGTGGTTTTTGGTGAACTTCTATGCTCAGTAACTACTGTTATTTCTAAAACTAATTTGTAGTGCATAAAATGCTTAAGGTGTTTGTCTTTAATTTAGAAATACTTAGAGTTGCAAGACAAGCTTCCATTCACCTGTTCATCATTTTATCACACTCAGGTCCATGTGTAGTGATTCATCTGGATCTCCCTAGATGACTCACTAATAGTGAAAATCTACATAGCAATCAGGGTAACTATAGAAGTAGCACTTAAAGAAATCTGTGTAAAAGTCAGTCTTTGTAAAAAGAGTGGAGATTACATTTCAATGACTTAAGGACTTAGTCTGGAGGTGATATCAAATACCAATATGTTACTAACTTGCTGAGATAACATAATTACCTTTCCAAGGAGACATTGAAAATTCTTCAAGTCCGTTGCTCTTATTTGCATTAACTTCTGGTTTCATACTGTAACCAAGCAGTTGAGTTTAGGGAAGTAGGATTAGCTCCCCATTTTGACCAGAACTTACCAGTACTTTTTAGATTAATTAAAATCTGTAATTGAGTACGATGATTATATGACTCACATGGGAAACAAGCAAACAAAAATGAGTGAATGTGGAGCATGCTAAGAAACCAAGACACAACTGGCTTTTGTTGCAGCTCCTCTGGTGAAATCTCCAGCTAATTCACTTTAAAGGCATAGTTCACTTAGGATTAACACCTATATAATAAAGAACTCTGAGAAGAGAAGGCAAGGAAAATCTCAGAATTTGGCAAATTTGAAGAGTTGGATCTTACCTTGCAAGGCATAGGCTTTTTGAAGGAGATTTCAGCTTGAGTCCAAACTCCCTTTGGGGAGTCCAACACAGACCAGATTTTCTCTTGAACGACATGATTCTCCTCAAAGATATAAACTGCAAGAGTTCCACTCATCTTGAAAAACCCATATAAAGCATAATAAAAACGCAGACAAAACTGCAAGTTTCCTGGCAGGGTCGGGCCATACAGACGTCCAATGTACCCAGGCTGTGATGTAAACTTTGTGTTTGCCAACAAATAATAACCTGCAAGACATCATAATTATTGTATTTAATATGCTATTAGCACAGCTGATTTGCTATAAAAGCAGCTTCTGTTATTGCATCAGACTTGGGTTATAAAAACAGTTCCAACTGGCAAGAAATAGATTATCACACTCTGACAGGAAATAACCATTTTTTTCCAAAAGCATCCTGTCTGCTTCTAGCTAAACTGGCACATGGCTAAGTTACCAGAAATAAGCACTTATCAAATGTATCCTGAAAAATTCCCTGGCCTGCTGGCCTCACTGGAAAACTGGCCTTTTCAGGGTTACCACTGTGAGACAAAAAAATGGAGAGTGGGGCACAAGGCTTGTTATTCTGTGCACCAAGTATAAAGAGCTGAGACTGTAGTATGATTAATAACCATGAATACTCTACACAAAGAGATGTCTGAATTTCAGAACTTATTAACAGTCCTTTCACCATGTGGTTTCACTACACAATATTTCTGTTTTCCCTTAAAAACGCCAACTATCCAAAGCCTAGAAGAGCTAAAAGGCCTCTTTTCCTCTCCAAAAATAACGCATGAATCTATTATTACATTTACTTCCTTATTTTTGTGGATTCATACCTCCAGCAACTACAGAGAAGTATAGTGAAGATACTCTGATTTACGGCCCTTCCTGACTACTCAATAGATGACCTTCCTCCTCTACACATGGGAAAGCACAGCTAGAGTTCCAGAGAGGACCAAGCTGTGAACACTGATTTTTAATAGCAGAGGGTTGCACTGAGGCAAGCTAGCCATTGTGCCACTGATATTACTTAACAAGAGTGAACAATGATGCAATGGGTTAACCTTTATGTAACCTTTTATATAACATTTATATATAGTTTGACTCTTCTAGGAAAAAGCAGTTTTGATTCACCAAACCCAGTAGTGTGATCTCCTGCTCTATACACATTGCGCTTCACTTTCACTCTGCTCCATCCTGGGCCATCTTTCTGATCTTGGTAAAAATTACATAGATCTTCCTCAAAATTGCAGCCTGCATTGGCAGGATTGAAAGGAGCTCCTGAAAGAAAGATACATATGTTCTGTTAGGATGAGTACAGTGTGATAAGCATAGGTATTTGATGCAGAGGGATGCCAAAGCATACTTTGATTCATCTTGCTTTTCTTTACATAAACTAAGCATGTGCAAAGATGTTATGCATATATAGTGCACAATTGCAATGAAATCAAACTATCAAATTTCTCTTGCAAGTTGGTCTTATATTTTTGCTGGAGCCAGGAGAAAAACTCCTTCATAGCCCCTCTGAAACACAAATAAGCTACAGATATTAAGATCAGATTCTTCCTTCAGGACACAATTCACAGAGACATTCAGACCATTTTTTTTCATCTGCTCCTTCATTAAAAAGATTATTAGGACAAAATGAGAGTGTTGTCGTGGGGTAACCGTAGTCAAAAACTCCCGGTACAGAAGAAAGGAGGTGGAGCCGGAAATGAGGTACCCAAAAGGAGGCATTACAGTTTCCGCCTCCAGAACTCATAAAGCCAGGAGACAACTGGGAGAAGTCCTCTTTTAGACTTCCAGCTCACTGAGGAAAAACGTCTCTCTCTCCTCTGCTCCCTCTGGTGAGGTCTGCCCAGGCCCTCCATGGCCTGAGGCTGCTAGCTGGGATGGCGCGGAGGAGGGAGGGGAGGCAGAATCCGGGGCAGTCTCTCAGTTCATCACGCTGGTTTTATGCAAGAGGGAACTAAATCAGCTCCGCTCAGCTCCACCCGAGCCAAGAGGGGCTTCACTCTGCTGCCTCAAGCTAAGAAGCCTTGCTGACTCTGCCCCGCCTAAGCTGGGCTCGGCCAGCTCCGTGCACAGTCCAGTGTGGGAGAGAGAGCTCGGGTGCACCTCTTGTAACTCAAACGCGGTCCCGCTGGCCCTGCGGTATAGCACAGCATGGGAGAGCAGCACAGTCTCCCTGCAGCTCGGACACAGCCCCACAGGGTCAGTTCCGAAAAGCAGCTCAGCACGAGAGAGAGCTCGGCCAGCCCTCTACAGTTTGGACACGGCCGCGCCAACCCCTGCAGCTGAGGCGCAGCTTGGATGGAGAACGGCACAGACGAACTCCTCTCCCTCAGCTCAAATGCTGAGCATACTGCACTTGAACAACGCGGGCGGAGGTCATGTGACCATTGCCCAGCCAAAAGACAAATTAACTGCTCCCTTTCAATATCAGGATGGGACTTTAGAGCATCCATTTCCCCCCATGCACAGAAAGAAAAGGAATGAAAACACTTACAACAGGTACAACATAAAGATTCCAAGTTAATGCAGTCAAGCCTACATTCAGAGAAGGAAGAGATGAGGAGTACATTGAGGCTGAAAATTCTCTTGTAAGGACATGTTGATAAACTCAGCTATAATATACCCTGTAATATATGAACAATAGTCTAGAAGGAGGGAAAAACGGGGATGTAATGTTCTAGGTATAAGCAGTGGGCTAAGAGTCTTACGTATAAGATTTCCTTGCCCTGGGAATAATAGAAGAAGACTTGTGTTGCCAATAAGGAGAAAAGGGGATTTCGTTGCCACTGTAATAGAAATGTCCATCCTCAAAAGAGTACCTCAATGACCATCATATGTCCATTGTAGTAGCCCTGGGAAAGCTACTGAAGCGGGAAGGGTTTCTAGAACAAGCAAATCTTTTCTTCTAGGTGGTTGCTTGCTGTGAGGCTGACAATCATAGGAACTGTATTTCCTATGGAGAATCAATATACTAGAGCAAGAGAAAACTTCTCTCCCTACATGAACTGAGAAAAAACCGTTCCAGAGGTGGTAATTTAACTACAAGTTGAAATGTTGCCTTTTGTATGGTCAGTGGGAAAGAAATGAAGAGGTGGGGGGGAAAGGTGTTCTCAAGATTTTGTTCTGATTCCTGATTATTATTATCCCTGTTTTAAGTCTATCAATAAATTCTTTTTATATTCTTTAAAGTATAAACCTACTTTTCCTACTATTAATCCTTATCTCACAAAAATCAAATAATTTTGGTAAGTGTGCTGGCATTTAGCCAAAAAACTCAAATAGGCAAATTAAAACCACTACAAATTGGTGTTTCTGCCCGGTTACGATTCCCCAAACTTCAAAACCGCAACAAGTGTGTGTGTGCTTGTGTGTGTACTGAACATCAACATTTAATTTTTAATTTTTTCTTTAAAATCCTTTTTATAATGATGTGTGTGTGTGCATATGCATGCTGTAAGTAGGTAAGCAAAATAGTTTTTAGTTCATGTACCACCTTATGGCTACTTTCCTCTGGAGCTTGCCTCACATAGTGCTAACACTGCAGTGAAGAGAGCTGAACCATTCATAGTAAAGTTGATGAAAAACAAAGCTAAGACCCCCCAGCCCTGCTGATGGCTCTCTCTTGACCTGCAATATGGAATTCATCGGTCAGGACCTGCTTTAGTCTGAAAAAAGTGCCCCTGCTGTATGGGTGCTAATGAGTAAAACATTTCTACTTCTTTAAAGGCCTCACCAGTCTCTTGCACAAGGTGCTTAGGAAAGTAGGGGCACAACCCAAAGCTGTCAGGCAGATTTTGGCTTCGTCAGGAGCCCGGATGCAGGACACTTGTACATCACTCTACAGCATCACACATGACCCTTCTGCATGGAGACTGAGAGATCTTTCAGCAGGGGCAGGTACACAGGCAATCAGCTTTAGAAGAAGAAACATTTTGGCTTTGGAGTGATGCCTGAGGTCTTTTCAGCCTCAGATAGGCCAAATCTAAGCCCTGCCTATGTGTCTTGCTCTTCCTGCAGCCACAGCCTCCCACCTCTGCTTTCCTAGCTAAGGAAAAGGCAGGTGAAGCACTACCATGTGGCATTAAACCCACATTCTGATTCATCCTCTGCTGAGAAAGTTTAGTACTCTGGTACCTTTTCCTCCATTTGGTTAACATGAAGACTTTCATTGAATGAAACTTCCAGAAAAAAATAAAGAAAAAACTTAGTGCTGTTACATATACTGCTGTGGCCAAATACAAGGAGAATGGACATTTCTTGCTTTTTCACACCTCTACTCAGAAAAAATGAAGATGACAGTAATTGATAAGTCTGAAGGATCAAATAGCATGTGTTGTATTTCAACAAAGTATAAAGCAAATTACTAACTTTCATTTCTCAAAAACAAACCAACCTTCAAAATCAAAGTTAGTAGGCAGAGCTGTAGAGGAACCTATCATATTCAGAATAGATTCTGAACCATTCAAATTAGACCTGAACTTCAACCATTGAGGCAGAAAATGCTATAAAATTAATCCCATTCCTCAACAGATGTAAGTTGTCTGAAAATTAAAATGGAAAACACAGAGAAGCACACAGCTCCTACCCCTTGAAAAGTGAAAAGGTAACTTGGGATTTTTGTTGTGAAATACAATAAATACCAAAAAGGTATTGAGGAGATAATGAAACAATGGATTTACTCAGCCAGGAGGTGTGGATTATTAATGATTAATGTATGTGGAATCTACCTCCTTTAGCAGTGATACTTCAGCAATGGAGGCAGAACTAGCAGATACTTTTAGATAAAAAGGGGGGAAAACCAGCCTCTTTTTCCTTGATCACTTCAGAGAATTAGGCAAAAAAAATTCAAACTTATGACCAAAGGAATAGATGGCATCAGTGGGAAACCACTGATCTACTTTTGACTAGTGTTTAGCGCCACAGTAAAACCCCAGCAGCCAGAACACAGCTACTTAAAAGGCTGCGTTCACAAATGATCAAGTCCTTTGTCCCAGAGGTCACAGGGATTCAGGTGGAGTCTGTTGATGTGAAAACCTAACAAACACCCGACAGACACGTCACTGTCTGAGATGAGTAATACCTCCGGGGAGAGTGAAGACAGGAAGGCAAGGCTCATGTTTTGGCTCTGAAGAACACCTCAGGGCATGTGTCATGAGGAATGCCTACACTGGTGTTAATGGAAAGCCCATGGCATTTTCTTCCTCATACCATCACACCTGGGAAAATCCACCCTCTGTTTCTGTGCCAGGCCTACAAGTGGTAATTTCTCAGAACCCATAGTGATGCAAATTCAGTATTCGGTCCAGGACTCCAGCTGCAGAGCCCTGAGGCAAGGTCTTTGGAAAGGAAGCATTAAGGATTGGTTTCTGAAAAAAATGAATGGCACTGGTGTTATCTGCAGCTATATCTTCTGAAGGAATAGGAGCCCAGTGGGCTGGTCAGTTAAGAAGGTGGCATCAAAACTGCAAATACTGACAGACAGTTCTGAGGGGCAAGGCAGAGGGGGAAAACAGGGGAGGTAAATAGCAGTAAGAGCTCATACCTGTCTTATTGCTGCAGTAAACCGGAGAGAAAGAAATGTCATCAAGGGCAACATAACCTCCCTTGGCGCTATTGAAAGCAACTTCAAATATTACCTAGAAATTATAATAAGTTGTTATTCATCTGCCATATACTCAGCAATGATTTTAGTACACATCTTTAAAATACAGAATTCTGATTGGATGTCGCAGACAGACTCCAGCACATCTCCTACAGTGCTGCAAGTGTTGGGACAAATTAAATTATATCACTTATTAGGGATATAAATCAGAGCCTGGCCTTGGCACTGGATCTTTGCTCACTCAAGGTCAAGGAAACACCAAAGGGAACATAGCTCATCTTCTGCTTTATGAAGTATCACTTTTAAAGATGCAGTAAGGCTTCTGCCATTGTATTATACAAAACCACCACTCACAATCATCAGTCTCTACTGACTAGAGCTCCAGTTTTATCTAGAATCTGTCTGGATCAAAAGCTAAAAACCTCCTGTGTTCATTAGTCTGCTATTAAAATACTAACTTTTACAGTTTTCTGTAAACATCCTCAGTCATTGAAACGTGTGACTTGGCATTAGCTGTCAGGGAAGATTTCCTGTACAGAATTTATTTAAGGACCAGAAAAGCTATTGCTGTGTTTTGTTTACCACAAAGATCAAACAATGCTTTTATTCAGTAATTCCCAGAGGACATAATTTCCTCAAGTAAGTGGAGGACAATCTACAACTCTTGAGGAAGTGTCTTAAGATTTCTCTTAAGTATCAAAGCTCTGAGATACAGGAAAACTTTGAGAGCTAACCCCAGGGACAAAGCAAGGAAATAAGGACAAATGCTTTCAGAGTGAGATTCTTTTCAGTGAAAGCAATGCCTGTGATGTTTTGCCTAAGGATGGGAGGCAAACTAGGAGAGCTAGTGAAAGAATCCTGAGCAATCTCCTTTAGCCAGATGAAACAAAGAGGAAGACTCTCTTGAAGCAACCAAAGAATTTATATGTTAAGCTTTAATATTATTTCTATAAAATGAAATAATTAGTGTGTTAGATTACATAAAAATTCCTTCAGCAGATTAAAGGCCTATCTAGCCCAGTGTCTTTTTTTCCAGAAGAGAGCACCTACAGAAAGAACTGAAGACAATGACAGGCTCTCAGCTCTTCTTCCTTTACATCATATTCCTGATGGATTCTTTCTTTCCCCTTAATTTTTCTAGTCAGTTTTTTAACTGATCTTAATAATAGTATCTACAATACGTTGTGGAAGTGAACTCCAGGGTCCTATCATATATGAAAGACCCTCTGTTTATTTTATTTTAAAACCATTACATGGTAACCAAGAATTTGTAACAGCAATGTCAATTTTGAGAAACCGGGAACATAATCTTTTCTGTGTCTTTCATGACTCTTAAGAACCTCTACCATATTCTACTTCCCTCATTTTTTATCAGGGTTGAAAACTCTTATCTCATTAATGTAACTTCTCCATACTTTTAATTATATGCATCTCCCTCCTGGACAATATTTCTTAAATCTTTTTCAAAACTTTTAAAATCATTTTTTTAAACTGAGATAGCTGAAGTGGCATACCCTGCTGAACACAAGGTTTCCCTGTGCATTCACCCAGTGGTACAACATCCTGTGTTTTGCTATTTATTCCAGTATGGATAGTTTCCAAGATTCTGGATAGATTTTTGAATGCCACCAGGAAACGAGAAGATATTTTCACAAAATCAACCACAGTGTTGCCAAGCTGTAAGTGATCATTCATTAATTTCCATCAATAGTGCTAGGACTGATTTTCCTCTTTTAGTTTGTAGTTACTGAACCAGTAATTCACTTACCATTCATTCAGTATTATGAAGCCTTATGAGAGCTACCCTCCTTTCCCTTGAAGTCTGATGATTTCAATGGAGGATCACTGACTTTATAGAGTGTAAGAGGGCTATGTAGCATCCCATGAAAATCACCTGTACCCCCAATAATTTCTGGAAATCTACAGTTTTATGGTGAATTAGCAAATAACTTAGGTAGAATTAAAGCAAATAGAATTTATTTGTAATCCATACATTAGAAGCATATATGTGTAGAGAGAATATGTATGTATATATATAAAAATTACATATATATGTGTAAAATATACATGTAAGGATATATGTATGTATATAATACATATATATTGTTTATTTCAGTCTTCTAAGTTTGATGTATTTTTTTAGAAAACACTAGGGGATAAAATATTCCATTTTTTTGTGATACTCTTGAAAGTCATTATAATAACCATCAAGAGCTGTCTTTCACATTTAAGGACTCCTGTACCCTTAGGATCCAAATTTGGACTTTCTCTCATGAACTGCAGGATCTAAGTAAGGTGGAGAACAGATCTCAAATATTTTTTAAAATTTTTCTTCTGCAATATTTTTCTTAAACATTATTTTATGATACTCAGCATCCTCAAAAATGGATCATGGAGTCACAGAAATAGGGAAGTGAGAGCACCTTGATATTATTCAGCAACTGAAAAACCTCACATCAGTCAGGCTCTACAACCTCCCAAGGTACTCTGATCAAGCACTACACCACCTGGCTTCAAAATCAAGCATCAGTGTGGGAAGTGATCCCTCCTTGACCCTTACTATGCAAAGGCTGAAGGAAATCGCAGATCACCACCATCTTTACAGCCATCTTTCAGGCACTGGATGTTCCTGCCATGTTCCTGGCTTAGCCTGAGTTGGCACTCAGGTCTGAGGCCACCTGGAAGTGGCAGCTGGACTGTGCTGCAAGGATTGCTTTACCTCCATGGGATACGGCGCATTGAAGTCGATTTCTGCCAGTGCCCAGTCTGCATTCAGTGCACTGTCTGTTCTCCAGATCTCTTCATAGAAGCCACTCATGTCTCTTAGGTAAACAGTAAAAACAATGCTGCTTTCTTGTTTAAGTTGATAATAAAAAGATAAGCAGCCAGATATTGGGGCCGTGGTTCTTGGTGAGATTAGCTGGGCCACTTCCTGAAAGTGTTTGACATAAACAGAGTCCACGTACATGTAGTGACCTAGAAGCAGAAAAAAACTTGGTATAAGGACACTCTTTAAAGAACACCATGTACAAGAAGTATCAGCAGATGAACAGGGACTTGACATACATATCTATGACCTGGCTACCCACAGTTGCTTCCTAGAAAATTTTAGTAATTCTGAAAGGTTTTGTTGTTCTCTCATTTCCTCCTATGTGCAACCCAAAATTGTTTGGCTAATATACCCCTGGCAATTTTTTAAGTCTTTATTATTATTAGAAATAATGTGTTTGCTTATATTTGAAACATAAAAAACTCTAAACTTTGGGAGCCATTCATAAATGGAAAAATGTGCAACAACTGTGTGAATTCCCTGCCTCCCAACAACTCAGCACAGTATTCAGTCTTTCTCTAGTGCAACTTTTACTGAAGCAACCCAGGTAAATGAACAAGATTATAAGCCAGGTGTGTTCTCATGTTTTATGCAGCTGTTCATTTAATGTATCAAATTATTGTAAAACAGCTTTTAATCCTTACACTTCTGCTCAGTGTAGCTAGGATTTGGTTTATAAATACCTTTTGTTTAATGCATAGACCAGTGTTTTTATATAAAATCCTTAAAGAAGATTTTCAGGAGATGTTAATGAGCAGAAAAGTGCACTACACATGAGGAGAGTACATCCCCATCAATGAATATGAGCCAATATGACCTGCAGGATTTTCAAAGGGTACAGCTTCTAATACTTCGATTTTAGGGGTGCTATCTCAATTTAGACAGGACACATCCATGTTAACAAACATGCTGTGCATTATAGTTTTTCTTTTTCTGCACTCCCAGAAACGCAGCATCACACAGTATATGATGAACAAAAAAATGGTTCTTGCCAAGTGGAAAGCCTGGAGGAGATTGAATCGTCAGACTGGTGGGGTACTTCAGCATGAACACTGCAAACTGTGCCATTTGTTTTGCGTGGGCACCACTACATTAATTGGCACACAGCCATCTCAGACCTTTAGGTATCTCCTCTCGCTTCACTCTGGTGGAAGGAGGGGAAAGGACTTGCATTTCCTCCAGACTGCCCACTGCCAGGGGCCTGGTGACTTCAGCTACACTTGCCTGCAAGGTTCTCAGCTTCACTTTTGCTCTGCAGTTTTAGCACATCTCAAAGCTTAGCTACAATCTCCCTGGATGATGCAACTTCACAGCCCAGTTCTTGCAAAAAGAAAGCTCTTCCATGACTTTGGGGTTCTTGAGGTCTTCTGAGTAAGTGGTCAGCAGTGAGGGCTTGGTGGGAAATAGAAATGCTGAGGCTGCATGAAAACACATCCCTCCCAGCTGGGAGCATTTCCTGTCACAGTACTTATTTAATAGGCTGATCCACTGTCTGCTGTTGAAGTTGCAGTGCATTCAGCTTCCATCAAAATTTTACCAGCGTTTCAGTGCCAGGGGGCTGATGCAGGGGTGGAGTGACACTCTGTACTCAACTCACACAATTGTGAAATAAATAAGAAGGCACAGCGGCATGAGTTAAGGAAAGAGGATCAACCCTGTTTTTCAGATGTGATTCCTTGCACTCCCACAAGCATCATGCTGTCCAAGACTCACAGTGTGCAGCAGCAGCCAGGTGTCCTGACCATCACCTGCTGTGGCTCTTGTGCAAAGGTGAAGATATCCCCCAACCCTTCTTCATGGCTGTGTAAAAAACTCTCCCCTGAGCAAGGTGTCCAGGACAAACATTTCACACAAGGCAAGTGCAGAAATCCCAAAAATTCTTTCCAGCATTATGCCTCTGAGGGGCTGTACTAACAGCACCGCATTTGACTGAAAGAAACAAAACTTCTAAACTATAGTTTACTCAAAGATTCTCCAAGCATGTTTTAATATCTTAGTTTTCCTACTCAATTTTCACAATAGCTACTGGAAAGAAAACCCCTGCCAGATGTATGTACACAGCAGTGGAACAAGAATCTAAAACTTATTGTGGCCCATACATTTAGAATATACAGACAGTTGAATTTTCCACCTATCCCATCCAAAATTTTACCCTTGCCTCTGAGTACTTTTGAATCCTAGCAAAGAGTGTAACAACCTTCTTGTAAAGCTTACAGGCAATTTTGTCTGAACTGCAAAATCCCCCACCTCTTTCTAATCTCTTTTTTTCCCATAAATCACTCTTACCATCCCCACCCCAACCCCACAATGGAAAGAACTCACATAATAATAACTCACAGTATGAGAGTTATACATGAATCACAGACTCAGATTTTTCCACCATATTTCTGCTCTACATTTGCTGCTTACCCAGTACACTGTTAAGTGTGTGGTCTTTGGGCAGGATAGACTGAGAATTCCGAATGTTCCCTCCACCAACAAACCAGTTGACATTAGGATTCCAGCGGTTCACGTAGCCACAAAGATGATTTTCTTCAAAGTCACATTCTGCAATTGCAGACACCACCAGCTGAGTGCACACATTTTCATTACAGAAATAGGAAGAGCAAATTGCTAAGCACTGGCCTCACTTCACATATGGCACAGCAGATAACGCCTATATTTGTAAAACTGGACACAGCATTTAAGAGCTCATAATAAACAGAAGCAAACCTATCCACAATTTTTGACAAACTTTTGGTAAGATTTTAATTTCCATCCTCTTTGGACTAATGTTTGTCAGCATAGGACTGCTGTAATTTAGAACCAAATGAAGCAGATTTAAATATACCACCTCCTCATAGTAAATAGTCAAAGCAGAACTTTCACTTGTAAATCAGGGGAGGCCAGAAATAAAGCAGGATTAGAATTTCGTAACAGTAGTGCAATTGCTTTGTTTCCTTCACAGAGCCAAAGAATTCTGTTAACTTGATTGGACGCCACAGAGCTCTCCAGAAATGTGAAGACCTCCCAGCCTCCTCGACACTGGAATTTTTGAACTTCATTAGCAGTTTTTAGCAAATGTCATGAGGAAATAGCAGTGAGTGTAAATATATATCAGCGGAGTTTTTAGTCTGCGGCCTCAAGATGACACTGTAAGGAAGCCATGAGCAGGCAGAGAGCAGAAATAATGTTGCAGCTGTTATGTCTAGTATTTAAAGCAGTGCAAATTTTTTTTTTTAAATACAACAGTTGTTCCTGATGGAACAATAAATGGATTTGGAATTACATTGCTGTATATAATGTGTCTATATGTATATATACCTAGGAGATAGGTGAAAAACCCCCACTTACTAGAAAGCACTGGTTTGTGCATTCTTAGCTTTAAAAGTATCTGTATTGAATACAGCAGTGTATTTTTCAATTAGGAAAAAGCCATTGTCTTTTTCTTAAACCCTTCCATACAGTTTTAAAACTGCCAACAAGGCATTTTTTCTATGCAGAGAATATGAGGGTTGAGCAGAGACTACTTACCGATACAATATCCAGAAGTTATTTTGATTTCAAAAACTGCTATACTGGTGGATTTATCTTGTCCCATTTCACCTTCCAGTACAAGCTGCACAATATAAACCAAACTGTCAATTTTAGAATTTTACTAGTACCTTGAATATTTAAACAGGATAAACAGGAGAACAAATGAAATATTTCTTGGGGAACCATCATCCTTACAGTCAGGTGTGCTTTCGTTGAAAGAGCCTGGCAGAATGCATTTAAGATGGAGCCAGTGCTCTTCCTCAACCCCAGAAGACAAGCTGAAGGACAATGAGACACGGCAAAAAATTCCCACACTTCATTTAAGAGTCTGGAATTCCATATTCCTCAACTGTGGTTATGCAAGATGTTATTGTGGGTGATGCAACATGATGGTTTCTGGGTAGAAAAACTCTTCTGTCAGCTTTTGACTTCTTCCAGAAAGGCACAGAGGACAGGAAAAAGTGAGCCCAGCTGCAGACCTGGGACCTGAGAGTTCCTGTATCTGCCACGTGGCACCAGCAGCTACGCAGGGATACCAGGAGGTGAAGCATCCCCAGGAGGTGAGGCATCCCCAGGTAGGGCTCAGCCATCCAGGTGTCTCTGTGAGCTGCTCCACGCAGCTGCTGGTCGGAGCACTGCCTCATGCCAGCTCTGCTCATGGGTGCCAGGGACAGAGGGCTCAGCTGACTTGTGCTGCCAGCCTCAGAAATGAAAGCCAAGAGTAGGGCTCAAAATAAGTTGGCATATATTTAAAATGCAATTTGTGCAGCCCAACATATGCACCAGAAAGCCCATGGCATCTTCTAAAATTGGGCTTACCTTATACTTCTTTGTGCTGTTCTTTAAATCTAAGCTGGCTATGAGCCAGCTGTCTGATGGCTCTTTGGCTGACCACAGCAAGCGATCAAAACTTTCTCCTTCCTGCCTCAGGTACAGGTTGAGCCTGGCAGGATCAGGTGAGGTGTCTGAAGTTGTTGCTATCTGATAGATCAGCCTGACACAGCTCCATTCCTCAGAGTACAGATCAGGGCTGGACAGCACTGCCTTCTCACCCTCATAAGATGTATCCACAGAAATGTAATGTCCTGGGAACAGACATCAGAATAATAAATGTCAGAGGCTTTGCTTTTGCATCCCTGGAAAAAGTACTTATTGTGGAAGGAATGGTAGCTCTGGGACTAGGTCAGGAGGCTGAGACCGCCACTCATCTGGTAAGTCATTTAACCTTTTCATATCCTACTGTAACTCACACAAGTATCATTTCATGTATCTCCCACCATTTTTAACCACAATTTTTAAATTATTGGAAATTTTAAGACAAGATGTTTTATCAGTGTAAAGCAGATTATTAAGTAGTACCCTTTGGAACTGATGACTGTAGATAGACAATTTGATTGACAAGACAATTTGCACACAGAGAAGTATTTTGCAAGAATATTTAGTTGTCTTATAGGTCAAAACTTTTTATTTTCACATAGGTTTAAAAACAATACATAAAATGAGATACTGGAGCTTATAACTCCCAAAGCACTTCTGGTTTCAAAGATTAAATCTAGAAACACACCTCTAAGTAGTAAAATGAACATGTTCAAACCTGCTGATTCAAAAAATTGCGAAATATAGAGCAACATTTGAACATAACAACAGTCCAACATTATTTTAAAATTACTCTCTGGAGCAAGGTCTAAAACAGCCTTCTGTATAAAAATGAAAGGGTGCAATGACAAACTAAAAGTGCATGAGCTGGCAATAAAAGTGCAAAAGAAACAACGTGCAGAAAAATGAGGCAACAGTAAATAAATTACAGTGAAACATGAGGATAGTCATGGGCACTGCACTAAGACACCAAAACCAAGATCAGAAGAGTAAAATGGAATACAGGAGTCACGGAAACCTGAAATGAAATGCCAGAAACAAGTGATACAAAAAATGAAAATTTAAAAATAAATTTTAAAGACCCCAAACACCACAAAAAACAATAAGGCAAACTAGGACACCCATGCCTGAAATATTATCCCACAGACTATCAGGAACATGATCCTTCTAACCTTGTGTCAATGTGTGTAAAACAAATCCCATTCCTGATATTAATTCTCATCACCCAAACTGTATGTATGAGTTTTAAGTGCTGTAAGGGCCTGTGTAAAGTTAGCCCTTTACACATCACACTTTCCAGAGCATATTCATAATTATTTAATCTCATCTCACTTGACCACAGACCTTGTCAGTTTCCATGCATACGTAAGTACTTGGATAACACTGAAATGTCAGCAGTCAAACTGATGTTAAATACACTGTTTGCCTTTGGGGCACTAAAATCCCCTCCCAAATCCAACCTGAACCCTCCCACTCTACCAAGACACCCTGGCATTGCTTCCCAAAAGCTCCCTTGTTGCCTTTTCAAAAGTGTTCCCTCCATTGGAAAAAATAATCCGCATGGAGGGTCACCACCCCCTCAAGGCAAAGCACAGGTATAGATCTGCTTTATGAGGTTCCCAAAGTCCTCTCCCACAGACTCCCAGCAAGATGCCAGGAGCACACAGGCACTCTGGCAACACCTGACTCTTTGGGAAGTGCATGTTACAGCATCCCCCTGCATCTGCTCCCTCTCTCACCTGCAGACACAGTGCACAGCAACCCATTTGTACTGGAGATTTTGTTTAACTGATATAAGATAAATGATTGCTAGGAGATAGCTGCAGCCCTAAGCAGTGTAAGGGGCTGTGCAAATACAGAAAAGCTGCATTTTCATTCCCTTTTAAGGGAATGGAATTTTTTTTTGCCTCTTGTCATAATTTCTCTTTGTATCTTCTGTCTGGTTTTAGTCTACTGGGGAAAGATATAAAATTGCTGGTTAAGTACAAGTAACTTGTTACTGCAGCAGTATTTGAAAGAAAAATAAACACAGGAATAAATATTTAAAAATAGGCACCTAATGTGCGTGCCAAATATTTAATCTGTCACTACATAAAATGGGAGTCCATAGCATCCACTAGCATGCATATATCCAGCTAGTTGACACAAGTTAGCACAGACAGCATTTGTTTGCTGGCATATGCCTGCCCAAGGTATGCATGATTTTTCACAGGAAGATAGAGGGAAATCACCAAGACTCCAGCACAAGTCAAATGCTTCTTGCACATTTGGTTTTAATTGATATAATTGACAATATCCAATTCAGATGAAGAATCTATGTTTTCAGGCTAGCCTGAATTTGGATCATTTTACTTACAAAGAAACCTACAATTCAGAATCAATGCCTCGCAATTTCAGTTTAGATTTCAGCCCTCTTTTTGTCCGCACTTCAAGTGAAATCCCATAGAAAACAGATCCTTCTTATAATAGTAATCTTCTTTTTTTCTTTTTTTTTTTTTTAGAAATAAATTAGCATTGACATAGGAAAATGCTTTCACATGAAGACCTCAAATTACCAGTTATGAGGCTTAAATGGCTGCCAGGTTTTAAAACTTAATTATATGTAGACTAAGGTTTCTTCTACAAAAACAGTGGTTTGAAAGAAAACTTTTTATAATTTCCAGTCAGGATGATTATGTCACTGTAAATTTGACTCTGCTGTCTGTGTTGTGCACTTGCTCCCACTTTGTCTGAATTCACCACAGGTACAGGAGCAAAGATCATGAACTCCCTTTTTAACTGGGGGTGGGGGTTGGTTGCTTTTTCAAAAAAGATTAACTTTACATATTCATTAACTCCCCAGAAACAGAGTGCTCTCACTCCCAACCTAATAATTTTAGCTTCTTTTGAAAGTTTAAATGTGTAATTAGCTCCACTGAAATCAATGTGGGCACTGATAGAGAGCTTTATGTGTACGTTTAAATGCTTTGCTAATCAGGATCAGGGAGCGTGGCACTTGGCAGTACCAAGCACGGAAAATGCCAACATTAATTCTCTTCCAAATGAATGCCGGCATTGACTACATGGCCTTTACCCTAAACTGTACTTCAGCAGCAGCAGTGACGTGCCATTGGTGCAGAAAGGAAAGGCTCACAATGCAGACCTCAAACACTGACACAGAGCAATTGTGAGAGCAAAGCAAGGCAGAGTGGGGGTTCCTTGGAGTAAAGAAGCAGACAACTTTCCACACTTGATTGTGGGAGTAATAGAAGGTTATTTTCCAGTCTGTGGAGGATTTGATGAATGCACAGTGGTGTAGCCTCTCAAAAATGTAATATGCAGCTTCATTTTGCAGAATGTCACAATCTTCCTGCAAATACCCATGACAGTTAATTTATAGCAATCATTCAGGAGGTATCAAGGGAGGGGTACTCTTCAAAATCACAGGAAGGCAGATGAGAGTAGTCACAAAACTCTAGGAAAAGCCTGATGACATAGAAACACAAGCACGCAATTTCCAGCAATTACGTACTCAGGAGGTTGATGCAGCTCCTTAAGCAGTGTAAGTGGCTGTGCAAATATAGGAAAGCTGAACTTTGTTTTTCATTTTCTGACTGACGTGACTTTTTGAGTATCACAGAGAGCAGCCTGGGAACTACACAGTCAATTCCCTCAGGACTCTGGGATGCATCTCATCAGGTCCCATGGACTTATGTATGCTCAGGTTCCTCAGGTGGTCACAAACCTGATTCTCTCTGAAGGACTTTGCTCCCCCAGCCACATTTTACAGTCCATCCACTCAAGATGTATGGGAAAAGATGATGCCAGTGAGGATTGAGACCAAAAAAATTTGAGCACCACAGCCTTCTCCTCGTCCTAGTTACCAGTTTGCCAGCCTTGCTTATCAAGGGGGTAAATGCTTTCTTTGACCTTCCTTTTCTGGCTGACACACCTGTAAGAAGCTCTTTGTGTTGTTCTTTGTGACCTTTGTCAAGTTCAGCTCCAGCTCAGCCTTTGCCTTCTTCACCCCATTCCTACACAACTGGGCTGTGACCCTATAATCTTCCTTGGATACCTGTCCTTGCTTCCACTGACTATGGATTTCTTTCTTGCCCTTCAGTTTGACCAGCAGGTCCTGACTAACCCATGCCAATCTTCTGCCTCCTTTGCCTGAACTTTGCTAGCTCTTGTGCTCTACAGAAAGATCTTAAAGATCTGGCAGACCTCTTTTGCTCTCTTGTCCCTCAGAGCAGTTTCCCAGAAGGTCCTGTTGACTACATCCTGGATACCTGGAAGTTTGCTTTCCTAAAATTCATGATTCTGACTCTTTGCCTGACCCACATTCCTCAGGACTGGAAACTCCACCAGTACGTGATCACTGTAGCCCAGGCTGCCTCCAATCTTGACAGCCCCAATGAACTTGCGTTGGCAACCCACGGGTCCAGTATCACATCCCCTCTGGCAGGGCTGTCTATAACCTGGCTTCAGAAGTTATCTGCCCACAGCTCGCCGTATCTCTTGCCCAGCAGGTGTCAGGGTGGCTGAAGGCCCAGACCAGGCAAGAACCTGCAAGCACGATGCCTCCTGCAGCTGGAGCAAGAAGGCCTTGCCAACAGGCTCCCCTTGGCTGGGCAGCCTGTATTACGTGCCAGCCATGAGGGTCTCTTTGTTGTCTTGGTGTCTGATCCTTACCCAGAGTCTTTCAACCTGCTCACGCCTGTTCTTCAGAGACAGAACTTCACACTCAATCCACCTCCTGATATAGAGGGCAACTCCTCCACCCTTACTTTTCTTGAACAGCCTGTAGCCGTCCATGGGTGCAATCCAGCCAGGGGCTTTGTCCCACCAAGTTTCAGTAATGGCAACAAGGTTATACCTTCACAGCAGCACAGTGGCTCCCTAATCCTCCAGACTGTTGTCCACACTGCATACACTGGTGCAAAGGCACCATAGGTGAGCTGTCAGCTCATGTTGCCTTCTTGGAGGAATACCCTCTAATTTCACTGAGATATTTCACTGGTGTTCCTTGGCTTCTGTCACCTTAGGACCCCCTGGTTTGTCTGCATAAGACATCCAATGTGCTCCAGTGTGGCCAGCACATCTCAAGTCCTTTGGCTGAGGGCCCTCACCTGCACCCTATCCCTCTAACCTTGGTAAGTCATCCCACAGCTTGTCAAGGACAAGCCTGACATTGTCCCCTTCCCTGGCACATCTGGTTTAGAGCTCTACCAATGAGCCCTGCTAGCTCCTGAGCAAAGACAAGCTTCTGCAGACATGACAAAAGCCACAGATTGCTAACTACCTTTGATTGCCAACAGCCAGCAGAAGCCTGGTGAAGGCAAACATCTGCAGCCAGGACAAGAGATGGGAGAAAGGAGACACAGATATATTTCACCCACCACTCTCTCACTACTCTGGCTAGTGAGTAATGCACTTTTTATTCACATTTCTATGATGATATTTTACCTACCATGTAGCTTGACTGTCTTCTGCTTGACAGCAGAACCAAGCTTTACTGGACCAAGCATGTGTCCATTTTACATTACTCCATGTCCAAGCAAAACACTGAGCCCAGGGGGAATTAGGACACTGTGTTTCAAGCCTATCCCTCCTCAATGCAACCATGCACTGCAGCAGCAAGACTGACGAAGTGAGATCTTCAAGATCCTCCTGTATCAATGTCTGTCATCTTGCTGCTCTAATAAGCAGTTCTGTACAGAGCCTCTCTCAGTTACAGTTGGTGATGCATTAACTCCATGAGTCATTCACCCAAGTTTTCCAAAAATATATATAAAAATATTTTAATGTACTTACTAGAGGGGCATCAATAGATCAGTCAATCAGCAGTGGTTATATGAACGGCTTAGGAAAAAGGGCTGCTGAGATCAGAAGTAGTGCTTTTTCCAAAAAAGAGCACAGAAACAACACTGATTGCTTTCTCTGTAAATAGCACAAACAAGAAGCCAGATACTGGCTAATAAACTAAAACAAATTGCATTGAGAAAAATGGAGAAAAAACCCCAAACAGCCACTGAGATAAATAAAATTACCGGTTAGCTTTTCCAAGATACATTTCCTCTGTAAAAATTTGGAAGGGTAATCACAGATATGTTCTGGCTCTCTGTGGGGTTTATGTCTGACACAGCTGTTCACTTAGTTCAGCCACAGTACAGCTTTACAAGAAAAATTGAATATAAGCAGCAAGCTCCAAGACAAACAATAATAATGAAATATGAATCAGGAAAAGTTAAAAAATTGACATTTGGTTAGCTACTCATTTATACAGAAAAACTGCAAGAAATGTCTAACATTTGTGAGTCCGGTTCAATTTTCTCTGTATTTCACATACAGAAACAGGAAAGAATGTTACCAGGTTTCTTAGAACAAAAGTTGATCTATTGGTGCCTTCTGTGGAATAACAGAATCTCAGTTTTGAGCCTTGGCTTTAGTTTTGGGATTTCTTTTTATATCTTATTGCCAAAAAAAAGAAAAAAAAAAGGAAAAAAAAGTACCAAAGCAGTAACATTTCTAAGACCTATGAAGTCTTCTTACATCTTTTAAGTTAGTTAAACGTATTAACAATAGCGCCAGAGGGACAAAATTTTGCAAATGAAGTTTGCATATGGAGGCCCCATGCCCTCCTTCTCAGCTGGATCCTGCAGGTAAGAAAATGCAGCAACAATGTTGTGGGTAACCCAAAATTTTATTCTATTCCACATCTATCTGTACCCGAAATTTTACTGTCTCTCTAAGACATGCCAGTGCGGCAGGAAACAGCATCACGGGACCAGAAGGTGCTGTCTTTTTATAGCCAGGGTCACCCAAGCAGAGCTCTCTTGCCTCCAAGCCCTGGCTCAAGGCAGAGGCTCCCCTTCACAGGTTTTTTTGTTTCTTTCTTGCCCTCAGAGGGGGGTGCTTCGGGTAGGTTTATGGACTCACAACAGTGGCAACCCGAGAAGCTGCCTTTCCCAATCAAAATCTGTTTCAGAGCGTATTTTGCAGTGTAGGGCTAGAGCCATAGGGGCTGGAGGGTGCTGTTTTCACTGTTTGGGGAGGTCATTCCTTCCTCCCCAACACACCCATGGCTCGGGAATACCAGCACCAGCACCAGTGGAGTTCAGGAGGAGGCAGCAAGACCACGGCAACACCCAATGAACCAGAGGCTGATACCATGGGGCTAGAGTGTCCTGGCAACACCAGCAATTCTGCCACCAGAACTGCTTTTTGAGTTCCTGTCTTCCCAGTTTTTTGATACCAAGAGAAGGCAGCACCAAACGGGGTTTGTCTGCCCTCTTCCTTGTGTCTCCCAGACCATGCAGTTGCATGAGGAGGGCACTGTCTTGGTGGGGGTCACTGCCCCGTTTTGAGTTTCCCCTTGTTCCCCAGGAGTCAGTGAGATTTCGGCACCTTTGTAACTAGTGACTATTAGTGTTATTTTTTGCCTGTTGCTATTTCGTTTTGTTAGCAAACTGTTATTTTCTTCACATATTGTCCACTCATATTTGTTTCTCCTTATTGATGGAAAGGGATGAGTTAAAACTTTAACTCATTTCAGAGTGTCCACTTATTATATTGTCCTAAAAGAAGACAAACAATGATCTGCTTTTTCCAGAACTGGGGTTAACTCCTTCCCCACGGCCCTTGGGAGACTTGCAGCAGGAGTTTCTCCCCTGGATGGATGGATGCACTCACAACACACGTAGGGCTGAGTGGAAAAGCCTGGTCCACATTAATGAACACAGAGACTCAGTCCCAAAACATTCAGGGTGGTGCCATGATTAAAGCTACTTGATATTACAAGGTATAACTAGTGTTTTCATTCCCATCAAGCCACAGATTATTTTATTTCTGGTAAGCTGTTAGATTCACACCAGACTACCTACATGGTGCACTCTGGGACTAATCAGTGTTGTCATCACTGAAAAAATGTTCTGTTCTTCAAGCCTCCTTCTCTCCTCCGTGGTTTCTTACAAGTAGCTCTGTGAAAACAGCTGAAGGATGGAGAAGCAGGAGGTGGGTGGTTTGTGTTTGCTGTCTGCAGTGACTTACATGCATTGCTGTTGTCAAGGTTTTTCCTTCTCTTGTGTGTCTACAGGGGCAGCAGCAGTTTCAAGCCTAAAGTTGTCATTTCTTTGTCTGATCCCACCTGGCCACTGCTGGTTTCCCTTCCAGGCAGGATGGGAACCTGAATACCCCACCAGATCTGCCCCTGTGCTAGTCATCTTCTTCAGGGAGTCAACAGGGTTTCCAGGTAACTCTCACAAAGCTGAGTAGTATTTATTAAAAACCAAAGAATTTTTTAGAAAAGCACAGCCTGGGGTGATGAACACACAGGCAGTTCACCCACGTAGTCACCCACGTTCCTCTGGCCAAATGGACAAACCTGACAATAGGAGTTCCTCCAGCAGCTTTCTCTCCAGTTCACCCTACTTTACGAACTGAGTCTCCCTACAGGGACTGAGATTAATGATTTGACCTTTTTCTTGCCACATTTACCAGACCAGGCCAGAGAACTGTTTGCCAGCCCTGGGGCATAAATCTTCCAAGGCTCCTTTCCCAAAGGATGGCTGTATGAATTAACTACCAGCTCCACCTCCTGCCCTGGCCTTTGCTCCCCCAGGAAGCTCAGAAATACAGCTGTTAGCAAGCCTGTCAAAACTAATACAATTAGCCCTGAAATACTCTGTGACTGCGGCATCTGCTTGCAGCTACTACCACGCTGGAAAAGTCTTCCAGCTTTCATCCATCAGCTTGCCTGTGAAGGTCTGGCAAAGGTCCAGCCTGAGCTGCTGTTTTCTGCTTCTGATTTAGAGGAGTTGCTCCACTGTACTGGGGATACTTCCTCTCCTTGTTCTCCTTCGAGTCCCAAGGTCCTTACATCATGCACCAGATCTCCTGTTTGTTCCGAGCCACAAGCATGTGGGTTTTTTCCTTTCACACTGACCTCAACAATTTTTAGACACTTTCAGATTTTGTTTCTGTTGTTCCAACCAACCCATCAGCCCCAGAAATCTGCTGTTCACACCACTCAGTTCTCATTTTTATGCTATTCATTACATAATTTTGACAACTTTTTATCTGCTGACTCAAAGGCTGCCAAGTTTCTGTTTGGTAGCTCTGATTTTCCTTGAAGCAGCTCTTTGCACAAGACATCTCCATGACTTCTGTTAGCTGGTATATGTCAACAGAATGTAGGTAATATTTGGAGACACAAGATTCTCTGCTGTGAATTTCTGGATGGAAAATAATTGAAAAAAGTTTTTTCTTTATTCTTTGGCATCCTAAATGAGTTTCCATCTAAATGAGTTTCCCCCAGTGCACAGGGAATATTAAAAATAAAATGTAGATACAGTAGAAATCACCAGGCATCTATTTGTTCACAGTTCTCATCTCTTTCATTACTAGCTCTATCTCTTTGCTAGATCATGTTTCCACCAGGATCAAGCACACAGGGGAATGCACTGTGACATCTCTTTCAGCACAGCTGCTTGCCCTGGTGGAGTGCATCCCTCCTTCAGCAGAAATATACAAAATTTCACTCCTGCAGTATTCCTTTGCAATATGTTGTCCATCTAGTTTGCTCATCACTCCTTTTATTTGCTTACACAGGTGCACGTGGTGTGATGTGGTGGAGTATGAGGGTAACGTATTACAAGCTCTGCTCTGTATTATGGGCACATAATGTGCTCTGTGATATGAGCACATCTCAGCCTGGCCAAGGCAAAACTGCCCACTGTAGTCCACACAGTTTTGGTGGCACATCTTTGAAGAAAAATCTATCAAACCTGCAATCCACATCAAACTGTAGACCAGCACCCCACAGGGAGCCAACATAAGGAATCTGGTGAGCCAGACTATGAAACAAGGGATTTGTTGTGTTTTGAAACACAACATTTATGGGGCCACATTTCTCCTTGGCCCAGAGTGACAAGAACAGCCATGGGGCGTAAGAGTTTAAGAAAGAGAAGAAAGAGATACTCCAACCCAATAAACACTGTTTGGTTTCTGCATGTCTGGATTTCCATTATCTGGAAGATCAGGTACATCAAAAGTAAAGATTTCTTGGTTGAGTAATGTCCTTGGTGTACTCCAAAGGCGTTAAACTAAAAGCATGTGGGGCTCACCCTCTAAGCCAAGCTCTGAAGCAATCCTGGACTTAGACAGGGAAGACACTGGTCACAGAAAGCAGAGGCCCTGGGAGGGAGAGGGCAAGTAAGCTTTGGAGTTGGCATGAGGAGGGAACAGAAGTCTGCTCATCATGACTTGGCTTTGGTGCATGAAGAGAGTAGGGTCACAGCATGTATGGACCAGGTTTTCCCTTGGGGAAATAAAAAAAACCTCAACTGGTGGCTTTCTGGAGTGCATCTGCAAACCATGTAGATGCACTAAATGCAAGATTATAAAAGCTAAACTCTTCTACTGCCTGGATCTGCTCTCTCAGCATCTGCCAAATCACTTGGCCTACTGCATTACCCTGAAAAACAGCTCATCTGCCTGAACACTTGTCTGTCTCTCCCAGCTACCTCAGATCAACTAAGATTTAACCTTTGTCCACAAGCCTTATCTCTCCAAGGGAAACTATGAATCTGCTTGGGTTGTAGAAATTACATTTATTCTGATACCTGTCTGGGCCCCAGGCCCTACACAGGTGGAAAAAAATACTTGAAATATATATTTGGTTTCACTGGAATCAGAAGTTGAAGTCCCATGAGTTCAGTTTCATATAAGTGTAGTGGTTTCATATTATTTTTTATACTAGAATAATTGGGATAACTGGCAGGCTCATAGTGGGCTGATCAATGATCTCACATGGTAAAATGCAAAAATGCAGAACTGCAGACAGGTGAGGAACATATTTATATACATAAGCTGAAACAACTGACTATAAAAAGAGCTTACAGGTGAGCTCATCAAATCCTGATGAGTGCTGGCAGTAACCTGGTTACAGGTCACTTGAGGGAACTGACCTAGCCACACTATCAGTTTCCAAAAACTGATGGAGATCACTGTCTTGTAACGAGCTCATCACTGGCTGCTGTTGAGCAGCCCCTTAGCTCCTGCCCTGCTCACTCGATGGCCACTCTTGAGTAACCGACCCCAAACAAGAAAGCAGCTGCAGTGACTCATCTTCTGCCTCAGCAAGCTTCATCCTGGACCAGGTGCATGCAATGGTGAAGATTCAACATGCACAATCACAAAACCTTCAGTAAGGGAGCACATCTATTGATGTTGAACATCACAACCACCAGGCCCATTCCTAACATTTCCTGGAGTTCTGCAAAATTGCATCCATCAATTAACCATTTCAAAGACTGGCTTCAGTTTATTAGGAATGCTTCTAGGCTTGCAGTCCTATACATCATTCCTGCTTGGCAGGGCCTGGTAGCAACTTAGGGTGTGTATGAAGTGTACACAAAGACTGAGACAAAATCTTCAAAACTGGAGAAGGGTTTATCAAAACAGTTCCAAGATCTGTAATCTCTGGAACATCTCTCACACACAGCTGAATTTACTGATGGTCTCAATATCCATTAAATTCATGCAGTATTTTACAGCATGCTCTGGGCCTCTGTGGGGAGGGCTGATGCCCTAGGATTCTCTCCTCTGTCCCTGAGAAGCTGCAGTCCTCAGTATCACTGGAAGGAGATTCAGTCGTGCAGCTTCTGCTCCAAGCAGGATAATTGAACTATCCAAAATTAGTGAGGATCACTTAGTATCAAAAATAAAAGACAGCTCCTTGTGCTCCTTGTACTCTGATATGAGGAAGAGAAAGAGATAGATGCCAGTCAATGGTATCAGTATTTAGTAATTTAGGAGATTTAAGAAGTAGTATTTGGCTTTCTATGGCATATCTAACTGCTGATTGTAAGCAACTGAGTTTTGATATATTTTAGCTTCCCTGGGTTTTGTTTTAATTAAAATAGCTAGTCAAATTCTTCTTTGTGCTACTCAGTGAACCACCTAACACATCTGAATTCACCTCATTGGTGAATTGACATGAATGTCACCAGGCACAGAGCCATCTGTCTGTCCCAGTCCAGTCTTTGTGTGTCTGTCACATCATTGTGGCCTCTCTGCTTCCCCTCACTAGGCAACGGTCAACAAATTAATTCCTTCAGGCAATCCCTTTAAATGCTCCCCAGCTGCCCTGGGACACTTGTCATCACAGATGCCAAGACTTTATTTGTAACACGAGCCTCAAATATCTCCATTTTTTTTCTAAATTACTTTTGAAGTGAAAAGCTCATGAAAATGTTGGTGAATTTTAGCACTTTCTGCAATGTCATTCCAGTGAATATCCAGTATTTTCCTTGGGCAATTGTTCACAAAGGAAGTCAGCATACCCAACTGAGCTGTAAGACACATTTATCAAGACTGAAGTAAAACCTGAGACATAAAAAAGTCCTTGAAAAACATCTATCAATCTGACCCTGCCAGTTCATGACACAGTTTTCTTCAAGATGTCCTCACTCACTCCTGTTTCACAAAGTAAAAGCTTGTCAAAACTTTCCAAAGTAATAGAGTTTATAGCCTCTCATTAGATTATTGTTATTATTATTATTATTATTATTCCCCCTAAGAGATCACTAAGGCTATTAGGATTTACTCTACTTACTTTATATCCTAAATATCCTAGAGAGGAGGAGACTGAGGCAAGGCCTTATTGTGCTCTTCAACATCCTCACGAGAGGAAGCGGAAGGGCAGGCACTGATCTCTGTACCCTTGAGACCAGTGAGAGGACTCTAGAAAACAGCATGAAGCTGAGGCAGAGGAGGTTTAAGTTGGATATTAGCAAAAGGTTCTTCACCCTGAGGGTAGCTGGGCACTAGACCAGGGCAGTGGTCACAGCACCAATCCTGAGTTCCAGAAGGGTTTGGACAATGCTCTCAGGCACTGGCTGTGACTCTTGGTGTGTCCTGAGCAGGGCCAGAAGTTGGACTCCATGATCCCGATGGGAGCCCTCCAACTCAACGTATTCTGTGATTCAGTGATCCTAAAGTGATCAAACAGGTATCAATGAATTTAGGTAAATCCATAAAACTCTATTTATATTAACTTACACTTGGTGTGCCAAATCTCACTGGACACTTAACACTACCCCAAAGGAGTGGCTCCCTTGCAAATGTGCACCCGACATTTGAGTATTGCTCACAATGCAATTAAAGAAGCCCAAAATTTGCCAGCAGATCTGACCTCGCCTCTTCCCAGCTGGCTGTTAGTACCCAAGAGTGGTCACAGATGGAAGCTCAAGTATGAATAAAGTGTAGAATAAGCCCACTGTGACACTACCCTCCTGCTGCCTCCCAGCTCCTGCTGCTGTTTTTCAGTGTGGAGGCCTGCCTCTGTTGGTTGTGGTATCAACTGTATGAACACACAAGCCTAACTAAGCAGCATGTGCCTTGCATTTATTCTGAATAAAAACAAACTGTGCAGAAAATAAACCCTGCAGAAATAACTCTGCTCTATCTGCCAAGCTTTGTGTGGTCTTTCTAAAAACACTCCTTAGTCCATGCTTTCTGAGAATGCCTTTTAGTGTCTTATTTGCCATAAAATACAACTCAGAAGTTGAGACAAGGCAAATGTTGGAATGTTTGAAGGCATTACCAAAGTTCATACATCATCATCACATTCAGTGCCGATCCCAACACATTTTCTCTGTGTTTGCAGCTTCCCCAGGAAGAGCGAATTCTCTGCTGGAAAAGTATTTTCCGCAAACATGCGTCCCTTGAGGGGAAATGGGAGCCAGGAGCTCCCATACGCTGCTCATAGCACCGACAGGAGTGCTGGCATGCCTGGCTGGTCACTGGCACTGACTCTCTGCTTTGTTTCTAGTCAAACAATTCAAGAAACAGATTTTCAAGCCTGTCCCTGCGGCTGATCCCACCAGTTTCGCCTGTTACCCTGCGGAGTGAGAAACTTCTGCTGCTTGCAGAGAAAGCTCATTGTTTACGGAAGAAATCTGCAGTGGTGCTCATCCAAGAAGTATCTGGACATCCCTGGGAATACAGAGACAATTAATTCCTCATTAAATGTTAATGAGCAATTAGACAAGGTGCACAACCATTATTTTGGGTTCAAATTTCATAGACAGGCTGCTCAACTCTTGAGAGTGAAGGTGTAGGAATGTCTTTTCCAGCCTCTGCTCCAAGATAAAGGCTCAAATAGCATCAACAGCTGCCTCACAACACACACACAAAAGATATCTGCCATGAAACGTGGTATCAGTGCAACCTTCTGACATGGTCCCCAGCCTCTCCCTCTACTGTGAAGCAGAAGAAAGATCCACTTTCAGAGCACACAGAGGGGAAAACTCACAGAGCTGTTGCTCCTCCACACCTCAGAAGCTGAGAGTAAACTAGGCCACAAGAAAAGATGCTTGCCAAGTTCTATCCTGGAAAACAAGGGGAATATTTATAACCGTTGGGAACTTGGAAAAAACAAAAAGACAACTTTTCAATGCATGATACTGAAATAACCCCAAGTACTGAGTCAATATTCCTATAGCTGCAGTGCTCTGAGGAAGGAAAGAAAGCACAAGGGCTCATATACCAGTCTTCAAAAGCCTGGTCTCTAATGCTACCGAGAAGCTGATACAAGTTGACCTGGTATACAACAATCATCCAAGGCAAAAAATCTTCACGTTCTGAATTGAGGAAAATGCAATGACACAAGAATGCTGCAAAGAATTTTGCTATATTTATTTTACTTTTTCCATTTAAAAAAATTATAATGGGGGGGGGTCAATAAAATATATAATGCAAATAGGTAACTAATTTTCTGAAAAAATTTAAGAAGTAAAGAAGCATGCAATGTTTTAGTAAGCCAGGGATGCCACATGCATTACAAAGAAAGCAACAAAGGACAGATACTCATATACATGGTTATCTCCTTGTCTTTAAAACTTGTCTTTAAAACTCTATTTTATTTTTTTTTCACAGAAGGTGTTTGTTGTTTTTTTTTAATTTGGGTTCCTTTTTATCCATGCTGGCTCTTTTAAAATCTGCTTTAAAAAAGAAATCAAAGTCTTCTATAACTTTAATCTTTTGCAAAGAAAGGAATTGCTTCTTTGTTATACTTCCAACTCTTGAGGCAAAATATAGGAGTATTAGCAGTCAGGAAACTGGCCTCAAGAAATGCCCATGGTTGTCCTTGCAATCCTCTGTGGAGAAAAATGTCTCTGCTTCCCAGCTGTTCTCAGACCTGTGAACCATGCTACTTCAGGAGAATACAGATTAACTTCAGCAGGGGAGGCATACAACACATTATAAAGCATCTCCTTGCCACATGAAGCCCAGTCAGGAGAAAATTAAACACACAAAACTTCACTGAAAATGGATCTAACTGGCTAGCTCAATCTCTGATAAGAGAATACCCCTGTAGTTACTTCTTTGTAACTCCCTCTGTTAATGTGGCATGCCACCCTTCAGGGGAAGGGAGCACATAAGATTCATAGAGGCTCCTACAATTACATTTTATAATTCCTAGGAATTACAAAAGTCAGAGGGTCTGCAAAAGCTTCCCAAGTTTTGTTAGTAAACTTGGCAAGAAAATTGGTGTTTTGGTGTGTTTGTCCCTGACCTCCTATGTAAACACACAGCAGTGGGTTTTGGACAAAGGGGTCCCGTAAAAGAGAAGAAGGAGAAAGATGTTGATTAAAGAGAGAGAGAAAGGAAGAAAGAAAAATACGTCACCAGTCCTGGCTCTAGCATTGATGCAGATGAGGTGCCCAAGCACCTCATGTGTGGAGTTACCTCTCTACAGGTAAGTTTTCCCTGCCTTGGAGGTAAGCTTCTTGCCTTCTACACAAATCAATTACCACGCACAGTACAGTCTTTAAGACCTTTATAGAAATGGTTCAGAGGGCTTCAGTAGTTTTTGGTGATCTTGATTTCCCCCTACAGTCCATCCCCACTTCTTGGTCTCAATTCTGTGCCTCCGCTGTACTGTGTTGTGCTTATCTCCACATTATTATTATTAAATATTAATGCAATTGTGCAATAAGCTGGTGAGATAGGAGAATAAAGCAGTAACTATAAAGTAGTTCATTACAGCTGGTGTTTTAAAAGCAATTAATTTCATTCATGTTCGTTGAAAATTAAAAATATGCTATAAATGGAAAAAAGAGAAAAACAATTATTTGGAGTATTACCTATATAATCAATTTGATTTTAATCTGACCAGGGAATAATTTAATGAAGAATAAAAGTTTGGAACTGAACAACCCATCTGGTGCTCATTTCTGATACTCACTGAAGTTGTCACAGTGCTGGTCCATCCTCCCTCACAGCTTATGGGTCTTTGGTCATGGATGCTTGCAGTCATGTTGCTGACATAAGACTATTGGTATTAGCTAGAGATGATGGGCAGTAGAGGTGGTTGATAGAGGCCTGATAGAGGGTTCAATATTTCATAATTTTAATAATTCTCTCAGCTTTCTGGAAAAAAATTCATTTATTGTTTGGAAATGTACTGCTATAAAAAGTTGGAAGAGATAAAGTGATTGGAAAACAGAGCCATGACTCCTCGTTGAATTTTGAAATTCCATGCTGCGTATCAATTCCTCTTTGACCCGAACTCCTTCTGCACCCTTTTCAATAGATTTACTGTGATCTAACTATCTAATGCATTCATGTCTTTGGACTATCTACCACTCCTGAACTCTCATCCATGCCTTGGCAGGGCTGTTTCCTATCACCTTCAGGTACCTCAGGGCACAACAGAGACCACAGAAGCACTAATGGAAACACTGCAGCAGATCCCCTGGGCACGGCATGCAACCTCAGTGACATGTGCATAGACTGCACAGACCCCCTGGCCAGGTACAGCCTGCAAACCTCTCTCCCAAAAGACCTTACAGGCTGCCTTCCTCCATCAGGCTAGAGCAACATGTTTCTGTGAGGCCCCTTCCATCTCCCACCCTTCCCTGCCAGGGTGTGCACTGCAGTACAAAAGAGCTCACACACAAACTGTACAAAATCGGATGGCACAACCACTGAATCAGAAGAGATCTTAAGAGGATGATTCAGCTAGTGCAGATGTCCAGCAGGCAACAATCCCATTTTCCAGCAAGTTTCAAAGATAAACTACTTTTTTTTTTTTCTCTTTTCGCAGAGCTGATTAAATATTTTCAGGCTGTGGACTTCTGTTGAGACTTCTTACTGCTCTGGGTTCAATTTTCTTCCTCTCATAGTGGACTAACCCACAGGTCAACTATAGGCACAGCAGTGAAACTCCCTTCTAGATGTATAACTAACAGAAAACACAAAATGGTCTCTCTCTTAAAAAAAAATTCAAAAAAATTCGCCCAAAATCTAAGCAACCATGATAAGAGAACCCTTTAACTAACAGAAAAATATCTAGCTGACCCAGCACAGGAAAAGATTCTCATTCCTATGTTAGTAAGGGATGATTGATCATGAAACCCCATTTTTGCCTTCAATAGCCATCAGCTGTGAAGTCTACTCCAAATTTATATAAAAACAAACACTGATTACAGCTCTCTGGTTTTTACCTACATGTGGTAGTCCAAACTACACATACCACTCATCTTATTTCCATATAAAGCAACTTCACTGTGCAAAGTTCCCTCTTCTTTTTTAAACAAACTACAGTTACTGCCCTAATAACTCCAGTTTGACACTCAGTTTAAAATAACCACTAGAAGCAGCTATATTTAGAGAACAATCTGGTATTGGTATAAAGCCTCTCATGTTTCCACTCAAGCACACAAGAATATCCTTGGCCAGGAAAGAAATCCCTCTGCAAAAGGTCTTGTAAGAATTAAAATGCAAAGCAATGATTGTACAGGAACTAGAAAAGATTCATTCATTTGATTTCCTCCTGCTTGTTAGGAACTTCAACTAAGTTCTGTCTTATATGCATCCATTATAGCTAACCCTGCCTAGCTGTAATGGATGCATATTTAAAATGTTAAAGGTCACACTACTTAAAATGCTATAATCAACATCTTAAAATGAAGCACTTCTATATCATGTAAGTTTTTGAGGCTGTCTATGAAGATGTTAATACCTGACAGTAAGTACTGTGAAGCTCAATATTAAGCTGCAGATGCAGGTGTTAAGCAAACCCATATATTGACACAGACTAGAAAACACACTTCACTGTGTATAGTGTCAGATTTTATCATTGCTTGTTCCCAGAATATTATCATGTCTCTAAGGCCTATCTCTAAGGGAAGAAAAGATCTAGTATATCCAGTTTTCTTAAAAAAAATTATTGCTGCTATATTTGTTACTCTTTTAAAATCCAGGTACCAGGATAGCTGCATTTGCAGTTTGCTTTTGGGTATATCTGTGTACTCTAGCATTCAAGGCAGACTTTACTTTCCTTAAGAACTCAGGAATTTACACAATCAAAAACTAGTTTACACTATGAAAAACCATATCCAAATTTGTTCACACCTATGAGAGTAAACTAAGCTGTAGCTTAAAGCCAGAGCAGTACTAAAAGTTCCTCGTTTTCTTGCAGTCTGTATTGAGTAAATTTTCTGAACTGTTAAGGATGACACCAAACCTTCAGGCTTCATAATGGAAAATTATTTACTATAGAGGCAAAATAGAACAACAATGGCATTACTCCAGTTCTGCTACAGATTCTCACTGTTGTTCTGCTGTAATCATACAGGACAAACTTGACTATCACCTGACACTTGCGTACACAAATATGATTCTCCTGGGATAACAAATACCTCAGGAAAATTGTGAAGCAAGAAGAAATGTGTCACCAGGTATATAGTGTGCTGGTTCCCACTCCTACCTAGAGCCTGTAAATGGCTATGATTGTTTGCCACAAGTGTTTACGTGTCTAAGGCAGGGAATACACTTCACTGTACACCAGGCATCTGGCACTCAGGGGAAGCAGAGAAGAAGAGATTTGCTAGGAGCAGACAACAGCAATAAATACTGATAGTGAACTGCAGGTCAGCTTGAGGATACATGGCTTGGGAGAATTAAGGACTCTATTTCCCAAACAGATGCAAGGGAGACAGTACAGACATCTACATCTGTTTCATCATTTGCCTGAACCTAGTCTGATGAGTTGAGAGCAACTCAGAGTCAATATCCATTCATTCATCTGCCTCTCTGCTGGCTCCAGTAAACAGTGATGCCAATTACCATCAACTCTCTCATATGGCCCAAAATGAACTCAATTCACTTTGGCCAAACAGCTGCAAAACTGTGGTCTCAGTCAAGGAGGCTCACGTGCAGAATGATCTGCCAAGAGTGATTAGATGGAGCACAACTATTTTGCTAAAACTTCCTCAGGATAACAACTGTGTTTAAAACAGAACACACCAAAGACAAGCTTTCAAATGGAAATTACTATAAAAGTAGGAAATTATAAAGAACAGATCCTGTCACAAAATGCATCAGAGTGCTCTACGCTTTAACCTGATTCCCTTGAAATTCTGCAGCTATGAGCATTAAAAATACCAGCTACATGACAATCAAGCTCCAAAGATACCAGTAAGCAGCAAGCTCTCCCTATCCTGATTACAACTAAGAGGTCATTCATCGAAAAGAATCTACAACAAACTCGCTTCTTCTCCTGCATGAAGGTGCAGAGATTTCATATACACATACATATAAATGGATCAGGCATCTACACATAACACATGACTATTCTGTTTAATTCTTAACTTTAAAAGGAACCAGAAATTCTTATGTTCTTTTACTGTGCATGAAGATATCTCTGAAGGACCACTGCAGTATGGCTTTTTTAACTTTCAGTCAAAAATATGAAGATACCACAGGATCACAGAATAGTTGAGGCTGGAAGACACCTCCAGAAGTCATCTGCTCTGACCCTCCTGCTCAAGCAGGGCCACCACAGCCAATTGTTGAGGACCGTGACCAGATAACATTTAAATATCTGCAGGGATAGACTCCACAGCCTCCCAGCCACCCTCACAGTAAAAATGCACTTCCTGGTGTTCAGAGGGAACATTCTGTGTTGCAGTGTGTGCCCATTGCCTCTGGTCCTGTCACTGGGTTCCACTGGAGAGAGCCTGACTCTGTCCCTTTGCACCCCCCCTTCAGGCACCTCTATTTATTTATAGGATAAACTTCCCCCTCAAGCCTTCTTTTCTCCAGGCTGAAAAGGCTCAGCTCTTGCAGACTTTTCTCATCCGAGAGATGCTCCACTTTCTTCATTATCTTCACAAGCCTTTACTGGGCTCTCTCCAGGAAGTCCATGTCTCTCTTGTACTGGGAAGGCTGGAACTGGACAGAGCTCCAGACAGTGCTTCAATAGTGCTGAACAGAGGGCAAGGGTCACTCTTGAGCTGCTGGCAACTCTGCTAATGCAGCCCAGGACATCCTTAGCTGCCCTGGCCACAAGGGCACACTGCTGGCTCGTGTCCAACCTGGTATCCACCAAGGCCTCCAGAGCCTTTTCTGCCAAGCTGTTTGTAACTAGGCCACAATATTAAAAAAATTGAATGTTATCCCAAAAGACCCTCCAGTGCTCACAAGTCTTGCAGTGTCCATGCAGATTTTAAGTCACAAGTGACTTTGCCTTACAGGTACCTATAAGTCTATGAGGCTGGTTGGATTCTTACAGCCAGGCACCAACCTCATCACCTAACCCTGGAATGAACAGACAGAATTAACAGATGTTAAAGTGGTGTTTGCTGCATTCCACAGTTCCCTAACCCAGAGAAAGCACTCATTCCACCTGCTGACTTCAGCCTTCCTCAAGGGCCTCCTCAAGCTGTGTTCACAGTAATTTGTGAAAAGCAAGAAACTATGTTCCAGGCTGGAATAAACACTGTTCAGTAAATGAGGAAGAGGCACATTTTCATTGCCAGATCTACAACTTAATTAGTAACTACACTAGACAATTAAGGTTCCCCTTCTATATATCAGCTGAGGATTTCTACTGCAAGTGGAAAGTGCTTTGTGGAACACTTAGAATTTTACTGAAAATAAGTGTTTACAGAGTAAATGTAAATTTTGTTTAGTGCATTAGAACATGATCTTCAATGTTATTATTAGAAAACAGGGAAATCTGCTTATTCACAGATCAGATATGATTGTCTGGCTTCCTTGCCCTCCAGGCATAACATTTTGCCATAGAAGTATTAGCATTTCCTTAGACACCACTGTCATGCAGAAGCCTGCTCCAGCCTTTTTGAACCATGAGGGATAACCAAAGCAAGAATCCTACATAATTGATCAATTGTTAGTGATGTAACATCCAAAAAACAAGAGAATCTGACAGACGGAGAACTACTTCCTTCAATAACTATGTATCCCACTTCGGTTTTGTATACAATAGCTGCAACCTGCTCTTCCATTTCTGTAGCTCTTTATGCATTTATAATATCAAATACAGTTTGTAGGCCAGGAAATTTGAAGAAACTTCTCACGTCGCAACAGTGCCTCTTTAAACATTTTAATGGTTTGGTAGTTGAAAACTGTGAAGACTGTTTCCTAAAAGACTTTGGCTAATGCTTCAATGGAGATCTAATTACCAAGACTCATGGTTATTTTCATACTAGACTCACAAGGTTTTCAGAACAGAGCAAAGTGCCAGTAACATGTAGTTCATACTTTATCAGAGAATATATTTATTTAAAACAGCATTCAAAGTACACCAACACAATTACTCACACTCATAGAGTAGCCTCAAATACTGATCTTGAGCCACATTTGGCAAAGGAAAATGTGTTGGAGGAAAGAAAAAGTCATATAGTGTAGAAGACACTCTGTTAATCAAAGAGCACTATATTGTAATGTAAAAATGTAGGAATCTTTGGCTTGATTATCATGTGAAGAAGGACTGCAGTAATCACATGTTAATCTCTGGCTGCCTAGAGACACAGTGAAGAATGGAACAGAACAGGCTTACTCTTTCCAATGGGAGCAATAAAATTCTCCAAATGACATAAAGCATTCTAAACAATCAAAGCACTATATAAAATTACATGGATGACTGTGGCCTTTTATGTGTCCTTCTGTAGCACAACTGCTAAAAAGTATTACTAAGACAGTAAAAACTCAAACATTAAAGGAAAATCTCTCTACTTTTTATGGTATATTTTCTTGAGATGTAACCATAGAAGATTTGACCCTATTTGATAAGTTTAATCAGTCAAATAATTATAGCTTTGCTTGTACTGCTCATGCACACAGCGGCTGGGGACGAAATGTCTCAGAAGGTAATGTAATGGGAGAACTCCAAAAAAAGTGAACAAAACCTACGAGTGGTAACTGGTTTGGACTTACTTTTTTAATAAGCTTTCAAATATTTCTACTTGATAGCATCCTATATAATAGGAATATTAGGGCATTTTCAGGCTGATTCTATTAAAATTTTGAGTCTGTACCACGGCAAGGTGAAAAAGTCTCCTTTACTAGTAGAAATGCTTCTGGAGTGTCTGTGATCATCCTTTCAGCCCAAGGAAAGCTTACTTTTCCTCACTGAGGACCTTGACTCACATTGGATCTTGACCAAAATTTATAGTGAAAATTTCTTGCCTCCAAAAACTGAACTGACAAAAGGTTGGCTTTCCTCTTCATTTTTCAAGATCATTACACGTGTAGTGTAATAGGTGCAACAAGCACAAACTACTGCCTGACAGCACTTTTACTGACAAAGAAACATCATGCCATACCTGCATCTTGAAATTCCTGAAAGGAATTCCTGAAGTTGAAAGAAACAACTTCAGTTCCTTTGCATCTTCCATTCTTTTTCAGAAAGCTGAAAATATTTCTAGCAGTTTTCAGCAAGTGATTTGCATGTCTGTACTTGAATTTTAGTAAACTTAACAACATCTGCAAGGCCAGAGGTTACATGCAAGTGATTTTTTTTTTTTGACTGAGGTGATTTCACCTCCATCACAACACACAAATACTCTTTTACCCTCCTACAATTTTTTCTTTTTTTTAAATTTGAGTGGCCAATAATCTATTTTCAGGTTTTTCCATGTAAAACGAAGTCCAGCCTATTGTCAGAAGTGCAAGGTATATTCAGTGAACATGAATTTTCTAAGAGTCATCCTCTCTCTCTTGTGGCCAAATTCCATGGCTCAGTGTAAAGCACACTAAAGCAGTTGTTGCCTCTGTAAGCACTGAATCAGTAACAGCTGTATGTGAAAATACACTTATGAGAACGTTGCTATTCTGTGGAGAAGAGGAATGCTTTGAAACTCATCTCTCATGCGGTGACTCACTGATAACAATTTAGGCTTTGTTTGTTCCCCTGCTGCAAATGGAAAGGCCAGACTTATCACAAGTGTCATCATGCACAGGCAACTGCTGCTGAAGCCTTTGGTGGACATAAAGTGCTCTTGGCCATTTTTTTTTTTTGCACAAGACCTGTCTCTGAAGATGGGGAAAAAATATGCAAATAACTGTAATGTGGGCACAATTGAATAAATATGCCATTACCCGGAAGCCTAGGATGGAAATTATACCCAGGCAAGTGAAATGTAGTATTTCATACTGGGATCAGCAAGACAGGTAGGCTGGAGCAAGATGGAATGCTACTCACACATGGTACTACAACTAAGCTGCCAGGCTAAACAGGAAAATAGCATGAAGAAATGGGTTGCTGACACAATAGTGGTGGCTGAGTAGTCAAAGTCGAGTGTACAAGAGAAATGGCACCAGAAGTAAAGGAAAATAAGCACATGAGATTCTAAGTGTAAAGAAATATGTGAGTCAGCCTTTCTTTCTCCCATCCTCAGGAAGGACAGTTCTCACTCCAAATTCAATTACTCTGGCCAGGAACACCAACATTTTAATTATCAGGTCAAGGCAAAGCAGACCGTGTGCCAATCTGAGGGGTTCTACCCTCCCTCAAACAGCACTCAGTGCAGAGATGCCCTGGCAACAGGTTTGGAAGTCTCAAACCAGTAAGCTTCCATGGCAGGGTGAATTTATCAGCCGAGAATTTGCCAGCAAACAAGCACTGTGGTGTGCCAGCCTGGCTCTGTTGCAGCTTGGTACAAGCTGGTGCAAATCTCCTTGACTCCCAAGTACACAGTGATCTCACAACAAACATGTGAGACCACTTGTCTCATCTCAAGAATTGTACAGTGCCAGCAATGCTACAACCTTTTTAAAATCTTCAAATTATCTGCTTCCCAATGTACAGTAAAGTACTGTAGATAGATGGAAAGAAAACTGAGACTTCAAGTGTGGTGATTTGTTTGCCAGTAGGTCTGTAACAGAGCACGACAGAGCACACATCAGACATGAACTGTGCTGTGCCACAAAATCTAGGATTGCCAATTATCACCTGCTTCATTACTCTGCATGTAACAACCACATGATGTGACATTCAAGATCAGAGAGCTCAGAATGAAAGAGGTCAGTTTTAAGTCATATGGCACAGCTGTAAATACAAGCTATTTAAATGGTATGCAGGCAATGTTTAGATTTGAGATTCCTTATGCTGCTACTCTCACGCCTGACTTATCTGATGGCCTGCAATAGCTGTCCTGTCTCTTGAAATTATTTTCCATATATTTTTAAGTGTAGCTGTGTGATAAATACGTTCCAAAAGACAAACTTCAGTTTTCTAAAACTGTTGTTAGTGATGTTGCTTGCTCACCAGCTTTACATAAATTGTTACCTGATGGATGCCTGTTTGGAGTGTATCACAGGAATAGCATCTTGGAATAATGTGGCAAAAACAGGCATATGCTTTAAGAATAAGAAAATAAGGCTGTATTTGTATGTAATGTAATGCATCACATCACTCTTCTGAGTGAAATCAATCTCTTTTCCTTCAAAATACTGCAGAAAAACGTTATTAAAACCCCTGAAATATGTGCTATTAAAATATATCCTTGGTGATATGTCATATCAAGTAATATACACTTCCAGAAGTTTTGAAGGAAAGCAACACTTACAAAAATATGCATTCGAAGCCGTCAATTATCCTTTGGGAGCCAGGTGCATACACCTGTATCAACTACCAGTTATACCTTTAGTGTTTCAGTGCCACAAAACTCATCAGGCAATGCACAGGCACATTAAACAATGACCACTTGCTTTTTGGAGCACATTGCTATTATAGACAATCTTTCTTCCCTTTAAGTTGCTGTGATGATAGACAAGTTTCTTATCTGGTGCTTAAATCCAGGCAAGCAGATGCAGCACAGCAAACTCCATTAGGGCAGATTTAAGCTGACAGCCACAACGCACATTATTTTTAGCACTGTTAAACTGGTCTCTGTTAAGAAGGGCAATGGAAAACAAAACATACCCACAGTTCACACGAAGTGCTGTACAGATATTCTAAGCAAAAAATGTAAACATTGCCCAGAGTCACAGAAAAGACATGCCATAGTTATTGTGTCTAATGAAATTTATCTGTAATAATGTTGTGAGCAGGATGTTCTTACAATCAGGTTATGGCCAGCTTTGTGCTGGACATGGCTAAGAAGAATGCAAAATATGTCCAAACCTAGCACTTTAGAATGGTTACAATTGACCCAAGGCTCTATTTCCTACTGCTGTTGTAAGTGGGTCTGCATGGTTTTATTTATTACTCTACTCAGGATTACTGCCTATTACACATAGCATCTAGAGCACGTCTGTCCTCTAAATTAATTGTGCAATTTGGTTAAAGAAAATCTCAAGATTATTCGATGCATCTCACCCTACACAGCTTGACAGTATGTATTAGAATTAACTGGTGTTTCCCTTGCCACACATATGCTGCTGATGAAGAAGTAAATTCCTGTGGAAATCAGCCACTATACATCTGCAAAGCTTTATGCCCCAAAATAACTGGACATTAATTCATGCTCTGTACACCTGCAGGTGTTAGTAGAACCAACACAGTATTCAAACTTCTCAACTATCTCTAATTACAATAGTAGTGATGAATAAAGATGTTATTTCTAAATTTCCTATCTATTGGTTGAATCCAAGAGTTTGATCTTTGTCTTATATTCTGAATTTAAAGATAAATTATCTGTTAGAGGTATTATGAATGCAAGAACATTTCTGGGGGCATGGTTCCACCTCTGAAATGAAAATGGACCACTGTCCCCTTTGTTTATGTCTAGAAGCAAGTCACATAAAGCTTTTATTAGATCTCATCACTGGTAACATACAAATTCATCTGTTGTTCATTTCAGAACCAGGATTACATTATGATGACCTTTGCCTGAGCAACAACATTACTGTGTTTCTTGTGCAATTGGTAACCCACAAACACACGAAGCACAACATGTTACATGGAATTTCCCATGCTACACTGAAAGCAGAAGTGGCTCAGTAGGGAGCATGCTGCCTCACACCTGATGCTTTACTTACCCAGCCTGGGCCATGACCTCAGCTGGGTGTGCTTCCCAGCCATGACTAGGCTCACTAGAAATTTATACCCTCAGCTTTTTCTGTATTTTACATTTTTCCTTGCATGGTGTTTGTCTGCTAAAATCATTATAGTTCTAAAAGGCAAACACTGAGCTAGCCAGGGACTGGAAAAGCTGACAGTTACAAAAAAGCACCTTGATATACCTGAAGGTCCTATTCCTGAATTCAGAGTCATGTGAGAGAGCTTGAGGCTTACAGAGGGTTTCAGTGGAGCAGAGGTTTTATGAGAGCACAGGTCTACTGGACAGATGCCTGAACTGTTTCTTGTGTAGCTGTTCCTATAAACAGCCACTTCTCTAGGCCTGATTGCCAGTTTCAAGTAAAGCACTTAGGAGTGAAACAGCTGTCCTTTGTAGCATTGAGTATTTTCCTTTGATTTGTACTCGATTAAAATGGGCCCTAAAATGCCAGTTACAGGTATTAAAACCTTGGCTAAAAAAAAAAAATAATCTCAATTACGAAAGTTCTAAAATTAAACAAAAAAAAATCTTGTATGATGGAACTACCAGAGCACTAAAGAGAAGCCAGAAACATTTAGAACACCAGCTGAACCTTAGAAACAAATTCATTTAAGTGGGACCTCACAGCTGTAAACAAAAGCAAAACTTATTCTCACACTTCCTCTCTGTATGCCTGGCCCATCAGAGGATACTGGTTTCCTTGGCAACTGGGCAAAATACATTCAAGTATGGAGTGGAAATTTTTGGGCACGGTTTTAGTTATATTTACATCACCTTGACAGTTTGGCACAAGACTACACTATTGAGAGATTTGTAAAATGCAAGAACTTGCACTGCAAGTCAGATAATCCCTGTAAAAGGCCTGCTGAATGTAATTCTATACCAGAAATAACATTTTAAAATAATAAAGCAACGTTGAAGCAATGCAAGGAGAAGTTGAACAATTCAAAGCTAAGCTGTCTCTCCCGTTCTTAACTTCCTCTGTTGTCCCAGTAAATTACCACATGTACATATGCTGACCAGCAAAAAACAGGACACAGTGCTGCCAAAAGGAGCCCGGTTTTATGAGACAAAAGAATGAAAGAGCGTCTAAGTAAGACTAGTTTTGCACACCTGCTGTGTGGATTTGAATGAATGATTTTCAGCTAGATTTCGTTGTGATTCTGTGAATGCATTTCTGAAGAGACTAATATAATACCTTGTGTGCCAAATGTTTTCACAGAATGTCTTGCTATGATCAAATTACAGACTGGAGAAAAACTGTTTATAATGGAAATGCTGACAGAACTATGCTTATTGCAAGAGCTGGTATACCACATATCCTCCCAGAGTGTAACAGTTCAGTTATGTATCTCTGAAAATAAGATGTGCAATAACAGAAGCAGTGCAGCCACTGGTATGTTTGTGCTTGTACAGAAAGATCAAACTACAGCAACAAAAATTGCAACGAAAAAAAGCAGGCTGCTGCTGATCCAAATCTCTGGTCAAATGTCTTTATATCTTGAAGTATACTGTAGTGTGGGTGTACACAACATGATACACACCCACTTCTGCACGTCTTGCTCCCAGCACCTCACAGTCCCTTGGAGCTGAATCAATACCACTACCATGTGGCTCCCTGTAAATCTCAAGGAGGAAGTAAATGCTGCTTTGCAGATAAGACTAAAAATGCAGGAAAAATCTATGTCTATTTAAAAAATAAATAAACTGAGAAATGTATATCAAATAAATAAGAGCAAAAGCAAGTGTTCCAATTACAACATCCTTGCAGGCTTTTCTGAATTAGGCATTTTTGTACATTCTCAAAGCCTACTGACTAATCTAAAAACTAACAATGAAGGTGACTTATTTTGCATAGGTGAGAACTGGGTACAAATCAGGGGAAAAAATCCTTTTTCTCAACTGAGTGACAAGTGGAATACAAAACTGGACCCGCCAGTTTTGAATGGAGCACTGATTATGGGGTTCTGAGGGGGTGTCTATCTCTTTGTATCTGTACTCACCTCTTCATTATTCTTGGCACCTGTTTTAGAGCTTAAAAACTTTAAAACACATAGTCCCTTTTTCTGTGTGAGCCCAGCTTTCATTTCATGAATGACAATTTGGTGAACACATAATCAAAATTAAATTATTTTATTACCCAGTTACAACCATGATGTGCATATTTTTGTTCAGTCTTTTGTTCATGTAGATTCTGTCATAAAATTGGAGCCCACACTGAAAACTTACCAATAAGTAGTTACAGTTGCATGGAAACTCTGTGCAGGGTCTGGATTTTGCTCTCTTTTCAACAGCATTAAGCCTTGTAATGCCTAATACAACTTACTGAAACTCTTGACTTTTTCTGTTGAACTGGAGGTACCATAAAATGGGGAAAAGTTTTAAGTGGTGAGGATACTCTTGCCAAAGATTGTCTCTTGCCCTGGAAATGCATCCGCTTTTGGAGCAGAACCCAAAATACATTTAGGAAAAAAAAATAATGTGGCTCAATAGGAACGTGACAGCTGTGACGGGTCTTTTAGAAAGAAAATTTGATCAAATACACCTTTTCTCAACAAAAAGTGAAAGACAGAGGAAAAAAGATTTCTGAGGTAACCTGCGGAGATACCTGTGCGGGAGGAGTGCAGACGCCTCTCCGCAGGGCCTGCCCATCACCAGCTGTCAGGGGACTGTCACCCACACGGGAGAGACCCGACGGCGGCTGTTCCCCCGGGAAAACCGAGCGGCGCGGCACCGCCGGCAGCAGCGGCACCCCGAGATGCCGCCGCTCCGCTGCGGGGTCCGGCAGCGCCCGGCGAGGGCTCCGGCAGCGCCGGGGGAAAGGTGGGAAAGGTGAGCACGGCGGGGGGAGCTGCGCCCGGGAGCGGCAGCGCTCTCACCTTCCCCGTGCAGCGTCCAGGGCAGATGCGCGTAGTCCCACTCGTAGCCGCAGGCGCTGTCCTCGAAGGTGCACGACCCGGGGGAGAGCAAGGCCGCCCCGACGAGCCGTAGAGCTGCAAGGACAAAGCGAGCCCGGGTCACGGCGCGCTCGCCCGGGGGCCGCGGGCTGGGGGCCGCCGCCGCCGCCCCCGGAGCAGCGCCCGGGCGCGTCCCGCCCCGCCGCCGCTTACCGTGCGCAGCGAGCAGGCAGAGCCGCAGCATCTTCCGCGCCGGCCGGGCCGGGCTGCGGCAGGCTGAGCGCGGCGCTGAGCGCGGCCGCCCCGGGGCGCGGTGTGCGGGGCGCGGTGTGCGGGGCGCGGTGTGCGGGGCGCGGTGTGCGGCAGAGCTCAGCGCGGCCGCTCGGCCCCCGCGGGGCGCGGGAGGGCAGCGCGGCCGGGCAGGCAGGGGAGGGACGGGGAGGGCCCGCGGACACCGCGGGTGGGCGGCCCGGCCCACTCCCGGCCCGGAGCGGGGTCGGCTCCGGACGGTGGCCCCAGGGCGGAGCGGCTGAGGCTGGAGTGCCCTCCAGAGTGGGGGGTGCCGCCTCCTCTCCGAGCAACCTGCGGAAGAGTAACACCCCCCGCACAGCGAAAATGTGGTTTCTTACGTTTAAGTAGATTTTCCCGTGTTTCAGTGCTTTGCTCCCCTCATTGGGTACCATCACTGGGTACCACTCGAAGAGCTTGACTGTGTCTGATGTACTCCCTATCATGTGTTTGTACACAAAAGTGAAATGTCCACTCAAACCCATCTGCTGAGGTCAAAGGGGCTCACACCCCACCAGAGCTCCTGTGTTACCACAGCTTGTCCTTCTGTCCTTCCCAGCCACTAAACCTGCCCTTCCAGAGGACCATACCAGGGTACCCTGGCACTTTTAGCTAAGAATGGTCCAGCAGCTGCTGAGATGCTCCAAGAGTTGTAGTTCATAGGGTTACAGAATAACTCAGTTAGGACCGAACCACAGGAGATGTCCAGTTCAAACCCTGTCCAAAGCAGAACCAGCTCTGAGCTTAGACCAGGTTGCTTAGACCAGGCTGGGGTTTGATAACCTCCAAGGCTGGTGACAGCACAGGCTGGCTCCAGTCCTGGGCTGTCTTTGTGGGGAAAATATTCTTCCTTGTGAATGCTCTGAATTTTGCTACTCCCTCTCACTCTCCAACCGTGCACCACTCTGACGAGTCGTGATGCTGCATTTCCTCTGTCCCTCTCCTGTCCGTACCAGGACTGCTGTTGAGTGTTGCCAAAGTCATCTCTCTTCCCAGCTGAACCAAACCTGGTCCTGGAGCATCTCCTCGTGGGTCAGGGCCTCCAGGCCCACTGCCTCAGTGGCCTTTCCTCACCTCGCATCTAAAAGAGATTAAGATAATTTAATTTGTTACATTGCAAATACTGAAATTCTGACTTATTTCTCTGTCAGGGCTGCAGACATAGCTTACTTGTCAGGTCTGACTGGTGGCACACAGTAGTATTTGAAATACAGACTTTCTTTTCAATACCATGCTTTTATATCAAAGCGTTCAGAGAATACAACCACCAGAGACCCCTTTTGTTACTCTCCAGGACCAAAAAAGGACTTCCAGCAGGAGGTGGATGCATGCAAAATTTTTTCTAGGGAAGTGATGTTTATGCATTAGCTAAGAAACACATTTTAATGAATATGTGTGATTATGATGGATAAAACCCCTGTTGTAAAGTCTCACCTCACACACACAGAATGAGGATTGATCCTCTGTGTGCCCTGTGCAGATAAAGAATGCCTGCTTTCTAATGCTTCAAATTGTGTTAGAAAGTTTATTCTGGCCAATTTCAGTATCCATGAATTAATTTCAATACTAAAGAAGTTGATTAACTGAATTTCTCCAGCAGCTTTGACAAGCACTAATTTTTGCACAGAATTGAGTATAGTGCATTATCCAGAATACACCACTTCTGAAGAGCTGATGGCCCAAATAGCCCAAATAGCCAACTGATACTGGTGACACACCAATATAAGCACTCACTAAGAACAGCTGAATGCCCTCAGTCTTTTTCCTTGCTGATATCCAAGATGTTCCACCCCTTAGCAGAGGTGGTTTAGCTGCACATGTCAGCCACCAAAGTTTACAGCACCATGTGTTAAATCGGTTTTTAAACTGGTGCCTCCAGCTTGCTGCAACCTCTCAGGAGCCAAGGAAGTAACAGATGTGTGTGAATGAGATGACATTAAAATTCCTGAAAGTAACGTAAAACCTCAGACTGCCCCACTACACTCTTTTCCAAGAAATGTATAGAAGACATTTTCCCTAATAATGAATTTGTAAAGGCATTTTGCACCTTATTAACCCATGTTTCCTGAAATCTCACCCCATCCTTTCCTGCTGCTGATTCAATTAGGTTGTCCATATCAGGGAGTAACATAGTCAAGGTCATGCTAACCAGGCAGTCTCACTAGGGAAAACAAATGTCAGAAGTGTCATTGTTATATCGGAGTATTTGACAGGTACAAGAGGCTTCTACAGATGGCAGAGTTTAATTCCATAGGCATTTGCCCAGTTTGTTCTTCACCAGACAGGAAATGGGTAAGCCATATTTGTCCTCACTGGCTTTTGAGACAGGGAATGCAGAGGTCTGGGATAAGGCAGAAGGCCAGTTACACCTCCTGTCAATTCCTATTACTAAGTGACCTTGCTTTAAGTACAAAGTTAATCCACAGGCTGCCATTTGACTTTTATTAATTGGACTCCTTTCATTTTTGCAGGCTAACTGCAACACCAAAGAAGCAGGCAAGTAATAATTAAAGGTTGAGCTTTTCCAAATTCTCTGCACAGCGACAGATACTGTCCTCTCCAGTGTTTGCTTTGAAATCCTGGAAAATACACTTCATAAAAAGACCTCTTTGCATGCCCAGGCACATCCAAACTTTCCTCTTGTTCTCAGACATTGGACACCAGTACTGTTCTCAGTTGGAAAAGGACCTCAGGACTGGAAAAGGAAATGAGGTTTTGTAGCACCTTTCAGTGTTTAACTTCAGTCTTCTCAAATACATGTGTTAATATTATTATTTTATGGTTTATATGCTTTAATGGTACTGTAACCATGCATGACACTTTACAAGTCTACTTTGGCAGAAGTCCTGGCATCTTTTCTTTTTACATTTATCTTCAATAAGAAAAATATAAATAATTTTAGCCAAGGTAATCTAATCTAACTTTGCTTTGGTATACACTTCTTATGTTCCTTGCCCATTGTCTCCCGTGCTTGACAATTCCAGCCAATTCTGATCTTGCCTATGAGCCAAATCTAAACATTGCCTGCTGTCTTCTCCATACTCTGGAAGTGTGTCATGCTGTAGGAATACTTCCATTGGTAAGGTAGAAGGTACTAGCAGTCACTGGCTGTGCTGGACATTTCTGCTCCCATATGGTTTACCATTTGAGGTTGGGCTAAGAGAAGAAATGTACCCATGGGATGAGCAGGAAAAACTCCTGGCAGTGTTATTTCATTTTCCTGGTTGCTACCACATTTACTGTTAGCAGCAAACTGCAACTGCCAGCTGAAGCACCGGGGAAAGCTCTTCTGCTGCTGTCTATGGCATGAGCCACACGTGTACATCAGCAAAGCAGGTACATCTGTGTGTTTTTGGGGACGGCTCAGAGAGGAAATCTGTTCACATTCTGCTGAACTGACTCTGTGTAATGCTTTGGAAAGCCCTGCTCTGCACAGCCTGACGTGGTTTATTCCCAGCAAAGTGTATGTGTTTGTCATGTTGTCCCCACGTATTGTGTCTTGATTCAGTGTATTTAGTCCTCTGTGCACTGAAGCTGCATCTACTAATTGATGCTCCAAAAACTCCACGTGGAGACACATGGAGCTCTCCACTACTTCTAGGTTGCTGTGGGTTGGTGACTGATCTTAAGGGGCACCTGACTTTGCTAATGCAAGTTGCAATCAAATCAGTGCTGAGGCTCAGAGAAGGGAATCCTGCTGCGACTGAGCTTGGCAAGACAGGCTCTTGCTGAGGGTTGTGATACAGAGTCACAACAAGAGATGGGAGGGGGTTGACCTGTTTTATATATCAAGTCAGCCTTTGCTGTATATATGTATACATACAATTACATGTATATCTGTAAGTAGTGCTGTACTTACAGGTAAGAATTTAGTTAGTGGCTGAACTGAGAAATCCTTAAAAAAAAATTAATCATTCTGCAAAATGCAGGCTACTCATAGTAGGGAAAAGACCAGGAGGCCAATCTCAGAAAAATTAAAGCTGGGCATGAAGGCACCGCTCAGTAAAGCTGACTCTTTGTGACTACAGGACTACAGGAACCCTCTCTTACATTAAAAGAATCAGACTACTTTTTATAATTATTGCATTATTTTACTAAGATTATACTTTCCAGACCTTGTTTAATTCCCTGTAAAGGAAATTAAAAGCTGCTTGAACAAAGTGGGTCCTTACTGTACATGGTTTCATGAAGAAGAGGAAAAGGAACAAGAAAAGGAAAAAGAATGACACCTGCATGTGGAATTACCGAACAAGTTAAATCCCAGTGATGTGTCATTTTGTTTGTAAAAATTCTGCTGGCACCAGCAAACTGCAACTTCCTCTTTCCCAAAAAAACCCAAAAAGACACCATTCAGGTGCCAGAGAAATAGCTAACCACAAAATGCTCAGTTTAATAGCTGATGAATGTTTTACAACTGCTCTCACATCTGAGTTCTATGATTTTTTTTTTAAACCAGACATTTAGCAGATTATTGTAGCAGTAAAACGTAGCTTTTCCACGTGCATGCATGTACCAGAGTTTCTTGGCATAAATCCAAGATACAGCACTTTGCTTCACTAGCAAGAGACAAGAAACACCACGAGAGAAGACCTTGCATGGCAAAGCTGAGCCTTTCTGTGCTGGAATTCCCCAGATGCTCTGCTAGAGATGAGCAGTTATGAAATTAACTCAGGAAGACAAAGAAAGAAATATTAATATTCCATATTTTGGTTTTGGGGGATCAATATTCAAGGAGGTTTTGGTTCCTGGACAAACCCACAGAAATACTGTAAGATTCAGGCATTTTACTGAATATTTCAGCTACTCAAGTGAGAACAAAAATAAATGCTACAATTAAAGCTGTAGTGTGAGTGTCCAGTTACTGAAGTTTTATCTACATGAACAAACAGCGTTTGCTGTTCTACGTGAAAAGATGAGTTTAAGCAAGTATAGGTTCCTGGTGTGACTCCTGGGGTGTCCTGAGCAGGGTCAGGAGCTGAACTCCAACATCCATGTGGGTCCCTTATGACTCACCACACTCTGTGATTGTGTGAAATATAGAATAAGGACTACTTGCAAAAATATAGTCTGAATATTAATTCCAACACAAGTATATTTTCCATTTAAAAAGGGATTCACCGTCCACTGAAACAAGATGTACTAGAGCAGGCAGTTATACAATGATTGCCAGCATAACTCTGCTTTGTAAACTGCAGTTTTCGCATGAAGACAAAATTCCAGGAAAATCCAGATGGGCACAGGATGGAGTAGAAGGACAAAATATATTTTGAACTGGAGAGGTTTATGAGGTTTATCACCTACTCTGCAGAAAGCTGGAGTTAGGATTTGGTTTAAGGCTAAGGAAATCAAAGACCTCAGAGCTGAAATGCCAGCAATACCTTGTTCAGTCCAAAGACCTGGGATGGCAGCTGAACTCAGGGCAAAGCTGTAACTCAGTGCACTTCTGGAATCACAAACAGGTCTTATCCCCTGCAAGGACAGCTAGCTGTAAAGTTAGGGTCTGGGTTAGTTATCTGAGGACCACATTGGAGCAATGTCCAATCGGCCGAAGTAAACTGTTCTTTCCAATACAGACTACCTGTATTCTGCTGCAAATTTTAGCTCTCAAAATAGAAAAGTTTTCTTTTGCTCAAAAAACATTCAGATCTTCTTTGGACATTGCAGAATGAATCAGGTAAGAGAAAAAATTGCAAATAAAAATTTGTAGTCCAGAAATAACAAAACACTGTGGACAGTAATTTGTACCAGACGCTACAGTATAGATGTAAAAGTAAATATAATTAGGCCTATTAAGAGCAAAATAACATCACTGATTGTTTTAAAAGAAGTAACTCTTACTTACTGTCATGAACAAAAGCCATGGACAGTTGCAGAAAACCTTTTCTATGGATGGTGTCCCTTTTCTTTATTGGTTCTGTGCCTGTAACAATCTATTTTTAAGATTTCTTTGAGATATCAGCTGCAGAAGAAGCAGGGGAATGCCCAGCTGTTCAAAAGCTGTTTCATGATCCAGAGGACTGCACAATGAAAAAAATTAGGGTTGCCATGGTAAAATATTATTTGTGTACAAATACATGCCCTGCAGACAGTTTCTCCCTCAGATTACATTACTTTTGCACAACTTTGTAGAAAACAGAAGACAAAGCCAAATATGACGATATGTGCAGAGATGGAAAATGGGGGGGGAAAGGAAGTGAGACAAGAAAAGGAAGATTTATTCAGATCTGTTGAAAACCATTACTGCCTATTTTTTAGAATTGAGTGAAGTGGACCTGCATGTGCCTTATCTTGCTGAAAAGTAGCTTTCCAGGGGCTTCTTCAGACTGAAATGGGGTAATGAACACCCCTGTCAGGGACAAAATTCCTCCCCAAGTAAAGTAGCAAAATCCTGCAAAGAAGGGTTTCCCTCTTTATGAGAGACCTCCTGTCACAGGACTAGCTCAGCTGTGTCAGGGCCTTTTCTGTCTCCTGAGTCAGCAAAGAACCAGCAGACACCATGTCAGCATTGTATCCTTGGGGTTTGGAGTCCTACAGCTGGAAGTTACTGCACTCACCTGGCTGCTGGGCTGGAATTTTGTGTGGCTTGAAGTCATGCACCCACCTCTTAGCTGGGTATCTCCTCCTGCCTGTGTCAGACCTTTCTCTCTGCCAGCACTGGAACCATTTTTTCTGTTGAAACGTGCTGAATAGAGCAAGGATATGTACATATGTACATAAATGAAAGACGCTCACAGCAAGAGGAGTCCCAGTTGCAACATCAAATTGGAAGTGTATGAGATTTTTAAAAAAACAACCGAAAAACAACCAACCCACCATCACAAAAACAAGAGAGCTGACATACAAATTGCATTTTTGCCTGAAGGAACTATGGCTGCAGTTTTACAAATTCATAACAAAGGGAGGAAAACTCTTTATTTTACAATAAGTGCAAAGGAAATGAGGACACTCACTCAGCGCTAGAGATCACTGAGTATCACAAAAAATATAGCTTCACTTTTACAACCCTCCAAAGAGGCAGCTCCAGCTGCTCATAGTTCTTCTATTTGATACACAGCATAAATATATGGGCCACGAGATAAATATATATATAAAGCTGTACAGGCAGGTATTGCCACAGGGTTCACCCCAGCCCACTCATGTTAAATGCCAGCATTTCAACAAGTTACCTGCAACAAAGAAAAATCTCTGTAATGTATTGCTTACTTTGGTTACAGGTCATAACTTGTTAGCTACCTGATGAAAAACCTGAATGGCAGCTCCACAGAGCTCCTGCATAGCCAATTAATCTGACTTTCACCTTGTCTCATGCGCAAAACTGGCCTTTTGTTTCCCTGCTACACCAGTTTGTTCTTATCTGTAAATGTTGTGACACTCAAGCAGTTGACAAAAATCTTTAATGCAGCATTTATTACAATGGTAGGAGAAAGGAAATTGGTGGAAGAAGAAAGGAGAGAGATGAACACAGTGGTTGTTTATTGTTTGGAGTCACCCATTTCATTCCTTAGCAAGAAGGCAGCATGCTAGCAAGCTCAGATAATTATATATTTAGTGTTGTTTAAACAGTTACAGCCTGATTGGCATTTCATATCACAGTTTTATACTTCAGTCTACTTCTTCCTGGTTTGCCCTGTGGTTGGTGTGAGAAGAGAGAGGCTTCTTTACCTGAAATGTTATGTAGCCCAAGTTAAGGGAGTATAGGACCCAATAATGGACACAAAGAATGCAAACCTGGGAGGTACAGAAAAAAAACCTGTATATTCTCTTCTTTAAAAGCCAATTTTCATGAAATAGACTGCATCACTTTGCCATTCCTGATTTGCTTTCCAACCAAAAAGTCCTGCCAATTTGAAAATCTGGAAGGATAAAAATGTCTTCCACAGGTTAAAATATTTGTTCCCTAGGAATTATCAAGGACTGTCAGACAATATGAATGCTTCCAGCTTGGCAGAAGGAATGACTGAGTCACACTGATCATCTCTAAACAAAAAAATTAAATCTAGAAACTTTAGAAGTTCTTCTTCCTGTTTTTAAAGCTAACAAACAGATGAGGCTATTTCTTCTAAAGTTTTTTACTTAGACAAAAAAGGAAAAGCCAAAATTACACCCCTTCTTGTAGCTGTGGTTTTGCCCTGTCAGCTGATCTGATCAATGTCTCTAACAATCTGTGCACCCTGGCCATCTCATACCAGGGCAAAATTGTCAGATGAGCAAGTAGTGGTCTTTGCACTGAAAGCTGCACATCATGGTAAACAAGCAAATTTCATTTGCCAACAAAGCTACAATTTTGTGGCTTTCTTGCAACCATGTAGTGACAAAAGCAGTGAGTGAGGATTACAGTATATGGCAAGGTCCAAGGGGGGAAATGACTAATAATTAATGACACTGGATATGAGGTTTCCACAACAACCTGCTGTCATGGACTGGGTCCTATGACTGACTTACACAATACATGTATATGTCTTTGAGTTGTGTTCTCTTCTGGTTAAGAATACTCCATTTTTAGTTCTAGCATCATGGCAAGATGGGTTCAGTAACTAGCAAGCTGTCAGATCCCCTATTTCCATCAATTTCAAGACATCAATTGTTACTTGTTCTGAGACATGCAGGAGTGCTTAAACTGGTTTTTCCCAAGGTCAAATCTCAGAGAGAGGTTTATGATTATTTTGTGCCAATATCTATAGCCACCTAGGTAACAAACCAGAAAAAGGGTTGAGGTGCTCAGTTACAGGTGAAATGACAAGAATTGGTCTGCTGCAAAGTTTCAGAGCAGGGCTCCCACATAGAGCTTACAGCTGTCACTGTGACATAGCAACAACTTCATCATCTTCCTCAGACTGACTGAGCCGCTGCTCATCACTGCTCCATCTCCCCTATGCACTGGGGTACTCCCTTCTTTGTCCAGACCTAGCTCTATGAAAAGGGAGAGCTGGACATTGTTAACACATCCTCTCCTAATTAACTTTCCATTGATCTCCTTTATACTTGGCTGACAGTCTGGGAATCATTACCCCAGCTGACACGTTGTGAGTAATAGTATTAATTGATGGTGCACATTAGTCCCAGTTATACAACAGCTGACTGACTATGACACTTAGCTCACCTTCTGCACAGCAGTGGAGCCGTGGGCTCAAAGGGCCACAAAAGTGTATGGGAGAATAAAGAGGAGCGTGTTCTGCTGCTATTTGTATGGCATTGTGCATGACAGGGTAAAGAAAGCTGATGCTGCTGTATTTTTTAAAAAAGAAGCCTTTCAAATTGGCTTGTCAGCTGGAATTCCTCCCTGTAATTTCTTTACGAATAAGCTTTTCTAAAATTTACCATGAAATGTCCTGTGGATTTTATTTTTTATCACAGATTCACATCACAGAACCTCAGAGGTTTGCAGGTATCTCTGGAAGTCACTTAGTCCCAACCCCTGCTCAAGCAGTGTCAGCTACAGCAAGTTTACCAGGACTGTTGTTCAACTGGGTTTCTAATACCTCTAAGAAAGGAGACTCCACCACCTGCCTAAGACACTTGATTCACTAAAAAGATTCTTCCTCTCTTTAAGTAGAATTTTCCATATTTCTGCTCGTCATATGTCCTGTCACTGGGCATCATTGGAAGAGTCTGGCTTTATCTTCTTTATTCCCCCCATCAGGTATTTGAACACATTGAACTACACTGTCTTGTGGTAACTGCAGTCGTGGCTCCTCCCAACATGCTCATTCCCAATCAATTTTTCTGTGAAATTAACAGAAACAACAGAACTTCCTTGGCTTTTCAGTCACCCATGTCAGGAAATCATCCTCAGTGGAGTCCAGAAAATTCCTGAATTACTTGTGCTCTACTGATCCATCCATCACAGCACTCCAGCTATTTGAGCTATCCTAGCACACTAACATGATTGCAGTGAGACTGTAACCCTGCAAATGCACATAGATCTCTAACTTCTGCTGTTTGCTGCCCAAGCTGCAATAGATAAATAAATGGTAGTTGGTGCTTGCAACCTAAATTATGAATTCCAAAAGAGAGGGTGCAAAAAAGAATCTCATTTTGATCTCTGTTTCATCCTCTAGTTTACAGTCCTTTAGGAATAAAGATACTGTAACCAAGAAACAAGCAGTTGTGATCTTTTCTCCAGCTTATTCCAAAGACCTGTGGAAGTACTAGGCTTTAAATGGAAACAGCAAAGAATGCAAGGGAATAACTGAGCACTACAGCCAATTACTTCTTTAGTTTTCCCAAGTAACTCCTTTAATGGAAATAATTTTGTTTCAGTTTTAACTAACCCTGAAAGAATATATTACATCTGACTTCTGTTTTGATGCTGGTTAGAAGAAGGTAGGGAGAAAGGAAACTCCATGCTTGCTTGTGAGAAAGAAAGAATTTCAGGACCCTGAGAACCTGTCCCAGTACTGCAAGCTGAGGTGCCCCAAAGGGATGGTGACAGACACAATGACACTAGATCGTGTCACAAACCCTTTCCCACATGGACTAGAGAGTTCCTCACATAAGGCAAAGGGATGAGCTGTGCTGCTTTTGGGAGGTGGAAGAAACAGCACCCGTCTTTGTTCACCAGGCATTTTGAATACCTCTGTGGTGTTGCCATGTATGGGTCAGTGATTTCATAAGATTGCAAAGAACAGGCAGAGTGAAGGCAAACTGTTAGAAAAAGGGAGGAATACAAAGCAGTAGTTGGGCAGGGAGGTCTAACCTCTACAGGACAGCAGAGCCAGAAGAAGATGAGACTTGTTGCAAGAACAAAGAAATCAAGCATGTGCTGCAGCTATTTTTCATGAGTTATATAAATAGGTATATATAATCTCTTGTTACATCAACTGGCACATTGTGATGTTTGCAAAAAACCCCAGACTGGCTTTTGAACAGATATGAAAATTAAGACATTTCTATTGTAACAGAAAATTTGAAGCTTGCAAGAGAAGCTTGTGCCACAACAGTAGCAACTGTGAGCAAAAGCAGATGGATATTAATACTGAATGGCAAGCTTCTCTCATAAAACCACCAGAAGTTAAACTATCTTAGATGACCATAGGGACCATTTAACAATGCCCAGTTTTAAAAATCAAGAGACCCTAATTATTTTTGTAATCCAGTAACTTCTTGTTTACAGCTGCTTAAACCATACAAGATTTGCAATCAACTCACCTGACAATTCTATTTAATTGCTATTCCTTCCTTTGCTGCTACTGTTGATTTTAAATTTGATGTCTCTATGCTTTTCACTTGAAAACTTGTCTTATATATTTCATAATACATTATGATACCACACCAAAAATCAGTTACAGATACCTCTATAATGTGAAAATTAGGCTGTAAAACAAAACATGAGTGATTTGAGCTCGTTTTAATTGGAGACTCTTGGAAAGGCATACATAGAATGACAGGACCATAGACTGACTGGGCTGAAAGGGACCTCTGCAGGCCATCTGGTCCAACCCCCTGCTCAGTCAGGGCCACTAAGAGCTGGGTGCTCAGGACCATGTCCAGATGAGTATCTCCAGGGATGGAGTCTCCAGAGGCTCCCCGGGCAACCTCTGCCAATGCTGAGTCACCCTCATGGTGAAAAAGTGTTTCCTGCTGTTTGTAGGGAATTGTCTGTGTTTCATTGTGTGCCCATCGCCAGAGGGCCCATCACCTCTGGCCCTGTCAGTGGGCTTGTCTGGAAAGAGTCTGGCTCCCTCCTCTGTGCATTCCCTTCAGCTACTTGCACACCTTAATGAGATCCCCCCCGAGCCTTCTTGGAGCTCCAGGCTGAGCAGCCCCAGCTTTCTCAGACTCTCCTCGAAGGAATCATTCAGCACACAAGGATTGAAAACATGACAAATGGCCTGTTTTTATAGGGAGCTCAGAAATCACTCCATTTTCCACCCCTAAAATGAGTTGTTCTATTCGTGGCCTGACTGTGCATTGTGATTTCCTTTTATGCTATGGGTAAGAAGATTAAAGAAAATACAGCAGTACTTATTCACTAAGCAGTAGGCACTGTAAACCCTTGCAGATTTTGGTCTTAATAAGTATAGAATCTGTAGAAATAGAGATGAAATATCAGTATCTGAAATTATGGAGTATCTTAAAATAAAAAGGAGCCATGTTTAAAAATATAACACCATGCAATGATGCTGACAAGTCTGAGGTCAGCTGAAAAGATTATGGCCAGCTTAGTACTTGGCATGGATGTGGTAGCAATAATGTAAAATGGTAATTAAAATCTACAGTGTGTATGCAAAGTGAGTGTATTTCTACTGAGATGAGCTGTCCCAGTTTGAAGAAGCCAAAAATTTCATGGAAAATACATGTGAAAATCTGTGCCAAAAGGATATGCCATGATCAACAAAGTCTTTCTACTTGGAATCCCCTGATTCAGTCCTGCCAGCTTTTCATAATTGGTGCAGACAGCTTCACACAAAACATGAGTGTGAAAGCAGCAGCTATTCCTTTCTGCAGACCTGTGAGGAAATGTGGTACCTATCAGAAAATAATATTTTTGTATGGAAGACATTATTCAGAAAAAAAATTACAAAATTCTTCATTGAAATCATTTGCACTTAAGAACTACTCATCTTGGTTTTCTTCAAATAAAGAAATTCCCAAACACCACCAGAAGGGGAAACTTCTGTGAGCAGAACTGAAAACATCTGGTTTTAAAGACAGACATGTAGTGAATGATTCTTCAGACATTTGTGTAATTATACAGATAAAAATTCTAATCTCCAGTATCATCACAAAAACAAGAGAAAGGCTCCCCAAGACACTACATTTTATGAGCACATCCAATTTAAGATGGAAATATATCTGATACTGTAAAACAGCTGGTGACCATCAGGCCTGTTGAATTCAGACCACAAACTCATTAGAGCAGGAACTGCTTCTTTGTTCATGGCTGGTGTCTTATTTCTTAATTGGCAGTGTTATTACAAAATGAGAGTAGAAAGAAAAGCTCTGATTTTTGCTAATTCAAACCAGAACTAGAATTACATCAGTTTGTTAGTGTTGGAAGCTAAATTTTGACATGCATAAATAACAGAGTCCAGCACTATGCTATTGTCAAGCACTATGTCAAGCACTAGAGAATCCAGTTGTGTTTGACTTTGCTATGGTCACACACTCAGTTCAATACCAACAGTTTACACAATCTCCTGCTTTTAAAAATAGAATTAACCCTTCATGTTTCCCTTGTAGATTTCAATGAAGATTCAGAATCTCTTGATGAAAAAAGAAGTTAAAAACACCAGTGTTGAAAAAAACCATACTTCTGAAATGCTGGCACAGGCAGAATTGAATACTCATTTTACTTCAACCTGTCTCATAGTGATGTATTTCCCTGGTTTTGTTTGTAATACTCTCCAAATATTATTAACTAAGTCTTTCCACTGACAGTTCTTGTGTGCCAAAACAACAGACTGAATTTTGAAAACAGAAGAAGAGTGTAGTAAAAGGCTAGAGAATAATAAAATATTAATTAATTTCCATGAAAGACGCGAGGAGGAAAAAGTAAAAAGTGAAAGAAAACAGGATCAGATATTGCTTTCAAGAAACTGTATGTAATGACTCAATTGTGCTCCCATCGAGGGAAGAAGAAGACTTTCACTTGATATTAATGGAAATAGGCAGAGGTTTTCAGCCACCGAGAGATGCTGCAAATTGAAAAGACATGTATCCTTGAACACCATGTTGGAGACAAAGAGAACATTACATTTTATTTTACTTTGTTCAGTGTTATTTGGCCCTAGAAATAGAAAGATAGTCTCAACAGGAGCAAAAAGCTAGAACATCCAAACAGTATGAAAGGTATTTATTAATTCTTTTCTCTGGTTATGAAAGGTTATGAAAGGCATCTTACCTCAGCTCATCCAGCACATCACAGTAGAGAATCAAGACTTGTACTTTTAGAACAGAAACAAACCAGTATTTTTAAAAATTCATCAGTGTATGAATAGGTTCTTTCTTTGCCTCTCTGTACATTTTTTTCTAAATGTATTGGAGATTGAAATTTTATAATATGCTATAAAACTCCCCAGAACACTAAACATTCTTCTCCTTTCTCTGGCCACAGTATGTAGATTCATACTCAAAGACCTGCTCAGCTGCAGGCAAAACAGTTGCTAGTCCACAGGAGGCAAACTCAAGCCCATTACTTGTTCCTTTACACCCCTCTTCAGTTTTCTCCACAACTGAAAGGTGCATGTAAGAGGCCATGGGTCAAATCCCAGTCTCATCCAGTCAGGCATGAAAGTCAGAAAACACCCATGAAATCAAGGCAGGAAGAATAGCACACAAAAGAAGCCAAGTCTTTTAGGCAGGAGCACTAATCTGTCCTCAGAACAGCCTTGCACACTTTTTCCTTTTCAACCAGTTTGTGCGCAGTTGTGAGAGTTATCTACCATTTCTCTCCCTGCTTGTCTTCAAGGGCAAAGATGTGTTGGCACAAAGAACCTCTGCCCCCCTCCACCTTCACCAGCTGGGATTGTGCCCCTCCAGCCACCGCACTGTACTCCTTGGTAAACTCCCCTTCCCCTTAGGAATGCTGTCCCAAAAACCAAGTTCTGATTTGCACTTGGCAAGCACATCTGTGCTAAAAGAATTTTCAGCGTGTTCACAACTGAAGGCAACTTGTGTTTGAAGCCAACAACTACATACACAGCTTCAGACATATCTTGGGTTTTAAAAGCCTTTAATGCTAACCCCAGAACAATTGTCAGCATTTATAATGGTGATTTCTGACACACCACTGGGGATTGTTTCATAATCAGAAAGAGAAGAAAAAGAACCACAAAAGTAAAAGTTCTGCCAGAAAAGTAGACCAAACCAGACAGATGGTTCATATTAACTAAAAGGGCATCCAGATTTGTGATTTTCTTTTTCCTTAACAGCAATATCAACAAACAAATTCAGAAAGCTCATAATATTTCTTTAATTAACTGTTCAAACACTTAGTCTCTTTGTATTCCTTAGGTGACCATCAGCACCATCAGCTTCATCTCCCATCCAGACAGGGTAACTGGGGATAGATGGAGATTTCACCCTGTTCTGAAGACATTTTAGAGGCAAATTGTGCACAAAACCAAAAGGCATAGTGAAAACCCTGCCACTCAGTGTTACTGAAAAATCACGCTACTGATGTATTTTGCCTGTCCTAGCACAGGGCAGACAGAATGCAGTGACCTCCTGGGACTGCAGGTGGTGAGAGAAGCCACACATGGTGCAAGGTGTGTTTGTGCTTGTTACACTGTTTGTAAACATCTGTGTATTGCAACATCCTGACAGATCTGCCCCAGCTTCCCTTGCCCCACTTCAGAGCACACCAGCACATGTACATCCTGAGTGATGAACCCTAGGAAAAGGTCCTTCAAAGCAAAGCAGTCATTACAATAAATTGTCTGCTTACTCCCATGTACTCTCCAGTGGCAAAGAAAATTATGTCAAAGAAGTTCATCTATGTGCTTTTTTTTTGTCCTATACTAGTCCACTCTGTAACTAGGTCCCCATGTGGCTTTTTTCTTCTTGATGCTCAAGTTTCCACTAAAAACCTACAATTTGTGGCCACTAGATTATTATCTCCAGGCTTGGAAGCCATCTGTCTTTCTCCTTGGGTGGCTTCCACGGTCATATACTATAATCAGGATCAATTATGTATTTATTTCTGACAAAGAACAGCCACTTTTCATGGTTTACTCCACCTCTCAAGACAGCGATTGAGACAATTCTGATTCCTGTGTCCCAAACAGAGAGGAATTCTCACAAAATAAATAGAAGATTTAGCAGACAGGATTTATTGGAAATAGTTCTTCCACACAGCAGGTCACAACATGGGCAATATTTTTCATTAGAAAGCCATGAGAAACCCCCTGACAATATTAGGGCAGCCTCTGTACAGTTCTTACAAAACAACTGAAGGCAACACTTTGCAACAGACAAAAGAAGAACACAGATGAACCAAAGAAGAAAGAGGGAGCAAACCCTATCTTTTTCATACGTGAAACTTCATCTGTGCAGTGAATGGAGAAGCAGGCTCCTACAGCCCAAACCAGTGAAGCAAACCAAAAAATGCAGCCTCATCAAACACCGCTTTGCTGGAGTCACAAAGCGTTCTCTGTGAAACAGCTCCAGGTGACCATCAAGTGCCTGAGAGTGTGGGGCAGACAGTGCTCCTGCATCAGCTGGGCAGGGGAATGCTGTGAGCCCAAGACCCACCAGAGGGAGAAGTTCCTCCTGTTGAGTTTCCTCAACAAAACCTGAATTATCAACATGCACAAAGAAACAGGTCCATGTCGAACAGCCCTTGGCTGTAAGAACACCTCACCCTTGTAAATACTGGCTCCAGAATTCATGGTTGTTACCAGAAGAGAGATTCCAGCCGTATTGTACCAATTGACACAGCTGTTCAGAATATCAGATATCAGTATTTTGAAAGTTTTATTTGTCATTATCGCCAGATGTCAAAGGAATTATTAACCTAGATGCTAGTGGTATCAGAGATGCCTGTAGCAAGGTTATGGTGACCCATATAAAAGTCTCAGTTCAAATTCCTGTGGTCTGGGATTTCAGATGAGTCCTACTAGCAGATAATTTGTACATTTAGTAAGTTTTTATTTGTTTCTAATTGTACTTGAAGCTCCAGCTAACAGACCATAACTACAAGACCTTTAAAAGCTCAGGCATGACCCAGTAAACCAGAACAATGAAAAGGCCTTTAGAGACATGTCACATTTTAAACTGAAAAAATATATTTAAGGCCTGCTATTTTGTTCTAGTTTCCCCAGCAAATAAAAACCCATTCTTCAGTTGTTTAAAAAGAGATTACTGAAGTAACAACCACTTTCCTTCAACATCTCTTAAATCAGGGGGAAAAGAAATGAGGAAAAAAAAGAGGCACAGAGTAAATCTTTCACTATTGATGTGATTTGGTCTGCGCTTTTTGTACTGTGTAACAGCAATGTGGCTTAATAACTCTAGCCTATCTCTTCGAGAGAAAAATTTCTGGTTTTAAACTTTCTAGAGTAAAGGCTAATAGCAGGATGGGGATTTGCTATCCCAGATTGCAAGATTCCCAGATTGCAAGAACTTAGTTTATATAGAAAACATGTTTTGCTAGCTAGTTATCTCCTACACCTGCATGGGTGCTTTGTTTTACGTGGCCTTACCATAAATATTTTAGTTGCAGTTATTGATGCAATACAAAAGAGGAAGAGTCCAGTGAAACAGAACAGAATGGGGAGAAGGGACACAGAGACCCTCTGTGACCCTTTTGAGACCTTTCTCATGCCTACATCTCTTCTGGAAGAGCTGCTCCTCCACAGGCTGTCAGCATAACCAGAACTCAGGGATGGACAGGGATAAAAGTCCTTCTCTGCTGGTTGCAGAGAGTGAGGAACAGAGAAACAAGAACAGTTCTAGCTTGAAGCATGTTTTGTGTCATCTTACCTGTGTTTAGATTGGCTGAAATGCAATGACTGCTTCCTGGTTTAGTAGAAATTGTTCCAACTGTTCATGTTAATTAGCACAAGAGAGCATAATAAATGTCAAGACAGATTATGAGCACTTGTTTCTACAGTGAATTTTCTTTGGTGAAAACTACAGCTGGGATGTTGTGGATAATGTTGTCAAACACACAGTGGGATCCTTAGGGCTGTCCTATGCAGAGCCAGGAGCTGAAATTTGACGATCCTGGTGGGTCCCTTTTAGCTCAGGATCTTCTATTCTATGAGTATTTGCTTGTAACATTTTTTCCACTCTTCTAACTTAAAAAAAAATAAAAAATAGTAAAATACACAACATATAGGCCTAACATGAGAATTTGTCCCTGCTTCTTAAATCAAATGTAGAACTTGTTGTCAGCACACGAATAGCTTGGATAAAACAGTGTTTTCTTAACAGTGTTGTCATTACTTGTGTATAGGAAGAGACAGAGCTAAATTTTATTTAGAGAAAGTTTACAATTTTAGAAATCCACTTAATTTTTGCACTTACTTGGTCTCGTTTAAAAATTCTTTTCTCAAACACCTCTGCAAAAACTGTGCTCTTTAGAACATTTTCTGAGCTGAAACACAAAAATTCTTTGAGTTCATTGTGGAGTCACTGAAAATTTACAGCCAAAATTAAGTTTTCTCTTGCGTTTTTCCTTTTAAATTTCTGCAAGTTTGGGGCAGGGGAAGAAGAAGAAAAGCAAAAAGAGTGGGAGAGGTCAACATAAGTACTGAAAATTTTAAATGCTGACAGTAGTAAACTGAAATTTTACTCTTTTTTTAAATGCCCAGATTATACTTAGAATTATTATTTTTTAAATTTCTCTATCACTAAAATGAAAAATCAAGGCACAATTATTATTCTCTCACAACAACAGCTAAAGACAACACCAGCATTCTGTTCTGAGGTGCATTGGAAAGCAATGGCTTGGAGAAAGAAGCAAGCATAATTAGAATAATGTGTATCTAGCACAAAATGCCTCAAAGTCTGAGAGGACCAGACTAACACCACGCATGTAAGAGACAACCTCTGCAAACACTGATTTATTTAGTACAACAGACCTCCTGAATAAATATCGCAATATAAAATACAGTTTTTTGATTGGTTGTTTGGGGTTTCTTTAGACTGTGGGAAGCTTAACATGGTTATCACCAGATGCTTGTGCTTTTATATACCCAAGGTAGAACAGAACGGCTTGTACTGCTGCACACTGCAAAAGCCTTAAATTTGAGTTGTACTGCCACAAACAACTGCAAAAATGGTGCTGTCTGTTCCTTAGGAATATGTATACACACCTTTCAGCAAGTAATGTTCTTATGCTCTATGCATAATGTAAGAATGTCCTTCTGTGCCCTTGGTTTTGTCCATCAGATTCATGTGGCATCTGCTGCCTGACACAGAGCTCTAGCAATCCTCATTCTATCAATTGTGCACCATTTTTTGATGTCAGTGACAGACTTTGAGTTCTGGACAGGTAGATTAGAGTAGAAGGCATGGATCTAAACAATGCACCTCTCCTATGCTGGTAAGCACCCAATTACCAGCTTTGCATTCTCCATGCATTTTGCATTCAACCTCGGAGGTTGCTCTATCCCAACACACATGATTTTAGGAAGCTATTTCAGCTGTCAGCTGCCTTTTCATTTTAGAATCATAGAATTATTTAGGCTGGAAAAACTTTTAAAGTCAATCTATCATCATCATCATCATCATTTTGTGCTTTGTTTGTCAAATTACAGAGGACAGGAGTAGTCAGTACACGACTAAACTCTAGAAAAATGTGCTCTATGATAACAAAAAATAAATTTGTTTTCATGGCAATAGTAAACTACCCTTATATCAGCCTTGTTGACCAGAAAAGGATTAAGAAACTAAATAATTCACTGTTTTCACCAGATTGTAAAAAGAAATATTTCAGGAAATTCAATGAAAATCAATCTCTTTAACTAATTGTTACTATCAGCTTTAACATAGCTCAATTTTGATACTTCTTATATAATAATTTATCATATCAGCTTGTACCATGAGTGATTTAATTCTCATTAATAAATCAGTAACCTAGAGAGCAATAAACCGATATTCTGGGAAGAATATTCAGATGTGATTAACCTCTACCAGAAAGAGAAATTAAACCTATGAGGCAAGAATGGTAGACAATTTGCAACTACAGTACCTTTAGGAACTTCACTGACAATCTAGAGGAAGACTAAGACAATTATACCCTTATTCTGTGCAACATTCTCTCAAAAGTAGCATTCTACTTTAATGTCTCAACTTGATTTTCAACAAAGACACATGGAAAAGATGAACCTGTAAACAAAATTCACACTTCTGCTGAAACCAAATACACCAATGCAGTGAAGAGTGAATTTTGTATTATTTTACTGTCTTTCCCAAACCTCTGCTGACTTCTCTGTTCCTTTTTGTTTAAACTTTTTCACTGAAATCTGTCTAGTTGATGAATATAATTAGAAACTTTATTTCACCATTTAAATCCATACTAACATACAGGAGGAATACCTGCCCCAAAAGATGTACAGTCATCAACGGGCCCAAACAGATACTGAAAGCAGATCCCAAGTGCTGTCCTGAATTATTTTAGCCAGGAATTTGTTATTTCTTTATTAGACTTCATGTGCCTGAAAACTTTCTTTTGACACTCCAATCTATTATGTAATCCTCTATAAGTTAGCTTCCACTCTTCTAAATTTTCTGTTAGTAAAATTATCTCAAGAAAATGCTCACATGCTTAACAGTTTGTGTATTTTTTCTGCTAAATTATCTAGTCTAACCAGTATGTTTTGTCTTCTATCTGTCCTTAGATCACCAGAGCTAAAACAATACTATCATTATAAGAGCAATCTGTTCCTTAAATATGCTGTTTTGTAGCTATGACACTCTTCAGGTATGAATTGTTGAAATTAACATGTAAGATTTTCAAAAGCACTTGTCATGACTTACAGCTGATCCTGTAGAAGCCTTGGGGTTTAGCCTGGGATGGGGCAACCCTGGTTGTGTGTAGAGACTCGGAACAAGAGGCTGGAAAGCAGCACCGTGGAAAGGGCCCTGGGGGTCCTGGTCAAAGGTGAGTTGAACACGAGTCAGCAGTGCCCTGACAGCCAGGAGGGCCACCTGAGTCCTGGGGGGCATCAGGGACAGCATTGCCAGATGTGCAAGGGAGGGGATTGTCCTGCTCTGCTCTGCTCTGCTCTGCACTGGGGCAGCCTCACCTCGAGTGCTGGGGTCAGGTCTGGGTGCCACAATACAAAAAAGACATTGAGGTGTTAGAGAGTGTCCAAAGGAGGGCATGAGGATGGTGAAGGGCCTTGAGGGGAAGCCGTGTGAGGAGTGGCTGAGGTCACTTGGTCTGTTCAGCCTGGAGAAGAGGACACAGAGAGGAGACTTCATCACAATCTACAGCTTCTTTTGAGGGGAAGAGGAAGGGCAGACTTTGATCTTTTCTCTGTGGAGATCAGTGACAGGACCCGAGGGAATGGCCTGAAGCTGAGTTAGGGGAGGTTTAGGTTGGATATCAGGAAAAGGTTTCTTCATCCAGAGGGTGGTTGAGCACCGGAACAGGCTCCCCAAGGAAGTGGTCACAGCACTAAGATTGTTGAGAGTTTGAAAAATCATATGGACAATGTTCTCAGGCACTGGGTGTGACTCTTGGGGTATCCTGTGCAGGGCCAGGAGTTGGACTCAATGATCCTGATGTGCCCCTTTAAACTCAGCATATTCTGTGATTCAATTATTTATTGGAGAGCCATTGATTTTAAGGGGAAAAAATAGAACCAGAAATAAAACCCTTCAGATACCTTAGCCTTTTGACCCAACTCGTATTGAAATCAGACGGCTAAGTAAGAGTTAGGCAGGTAATAACTTTCAGGTGTACCTGATTAGTTACACTCTTTCTTCCTGCTGCTCTGTGTCTCTGCTGAGCACAGAGTGTCTAAGACCTAGCTCTCATTCATCTTTTTGTAAAAGAATAGTTCACAGGAACAAAAACATCAGCTGTCTCTCCTGGCGTGTTTGATTTGTCACTATTAATAGTAGTTTTGTTACTAGGAGGCTCCCATGGGGTTAGGTGCCTATCATGTACTTGACATGCACAATCGGCATGATACAGACTCACCTTTACCACTTGCACTTTCTCTTTTTCTATACTGTTTGCAAAACAGACTTTAACCAGGTTAAACATAACAAAAATATCAGAGAAGCAGGATACAGCCGTGAAAATACAGTCTTTATCACAATATGAGTCTAATGTAAATGTAATAAAACAAGAGCCATTTATGAAAATAGGAAAGGCTTATTACGCAAGCCTCCAAAACAGCCTCTGCAAAACCCAAAATCTGAGTCCAGATGTAGCTTTGCTTCTAGGTCTGTTTTCTCCTCTTTTCTCCCCTTCCTAAATTCACCTTCAAATGAATCCAGGAAAGGAAAATAGAAACATAAAACTCTTACCTGTAGGTAAGAGTTTATTTTCCAGGTATGCCTTAGCAAGTATTTGACATTTCTTGGGTCCCTAAGATGGTAATTTCTTCTTAAGAAGCACCTGCAGGTATAAAACAGTTCAATATTTCTCCATGTTGGTTTACCTAGACTTATTTTTGTCTACAAGTGGGTATTATAGAGCAATAATTGCAAACTTTTTCTTAATGTTTTGTTCAAACTCCATGGATTTTTCAACAGAAGTTATTTACCCACCTTATCATCACCTCTTGTTGATCTATGAAAATTAATGGGTAGTTCAAACACTATCCACTTTCCTCATTCACAAAAACTGCAAAAGAAGCATGCAAGTAACTAAGGATGAAGTAAAAGGTGTTCCGTCTATTATTGTGTGCAATGTTGGGTTTTTCTACCCAGTAACAATAACAATTAATAACTGGGCCAGATTTAAAACATAGAAAATACCATGTGAAAGACATATGCCATACTCATATTTACTAAATATGACTGTCACTGTGACTAATTCAACTACCAGAAATCCCAAACAAATTAAGACTAATAAGATGTTCAAAATTAAGTGTTACTCTGGGTTTTTCTAGGTTCATACACAATGGAAGAAAATATTTAATACATGGAGTGTTTGATGAACAGACAATATCTAGGGGGAGGAACAATTGAAAATGTCCTACTTAAAATGTTACACTGGTTTTGCGGAAACTTAAGCCATGTTTGGAACAGGTCCAGTGACTTGACACAATCACATTTAGAGCTCTCAAGGTTTCATATGAGTGCATTGCTACATGGTCACTTCATATAAAAAGTACTGCAATGAAAACAAAAACAAGAAAAGAAATTTTGGAGAACTTTCACATCTTCAGACATATATAAAAAAATTAGGTTCTACCTTATTATTAATGGCAGAATAATTTCTCTTCTTTGAGGTTTCAATTGCAGGGAAAGGAACCAAATAATGAATAGCACAATAAATTTTTATATTAAAATCCCCCAACAAAACCTACACTTTGTAATTCAGAGTGGTCATTGCTTGGGCCAGTGTCCCAAAATAAAACCTACAAATTGTAACTCAGAGTGGGCAGTTTCAGGGATGGGGGCTATAGTTATTCTAATTCCATAGAACTGAGCTTAAGCCTACTAAAAACACTGAGAAAACACTTCCCCAAAAAGTCCTGAGAAGATTCCATTTGCTGGGGACCAGATGAGAGTTATTTTACTGTTCATCACCTTGACTCAACAATCTCCATTTGGTTCTGAGATGAGACAGTGGAAAAAAAAAAGGCAAAATTATCTGGCTTTGGTAACACATCTGGTTTTATGATGTTATACTGTCTACAGCTGTAAAGAAAAAAACCCAACAAACCAAGCACTGGAAAAATAAAAGAAGGAAAAGCAAGACTACATAATTTCAGAAAAATGCATTTTGAAAATTCTTTCCTACTAAGCCAAGAATTGTGGCTGCCTGGAGCTGGAGGAACATTACAAGACATGTTCTTGTTGGCCTTTACAGCTGGATGGAGTAATGTATACACCAGACTTAGGGGTATCCATTTAGGTAATGGTCCATTTAGGTAACAGTGACAGGTTTTGTATTTTCTAGCTTTCTGAAGTTCTCTAATGATCACAACATTCAAGTTTGACCAGCTTTGAATTAAAAAGAACAAGAAATTTTGTCAACAGACAAGTAAGAACAACTGCTATGTCTGCAGATTCTCATTTAATAAAAACCATTTTATCTCTGTTGGCTTCAGTGAAATTACTTGTAAGGCATTTGAAGACACTCTGTCAATATGTCAGAATAGTTTTAAGACATAGCTGTCAATACTCGCATCAGATATCCAGCCCTCAAATTTAACTTGGCTAAATATAACATAAATAACATAAATGTCAAAGGAATCTTAAACAGATTTGGTGTTTAACTGTGATATGAACTTATTCAACTCCTCAGTTGAGTTTCTACCCTTGAAATTCTAAAAGAGATTTACAAGGCTGAAAATCAAAAAATGTGGACAGCTATACTGCTTATATGGGTCAGAGAAATGGGTGTAGTTAGAGGGAGAGTGACTCTGGAATATTACTGAGGACAAGTTCTTATTTTTAATTAGAGTCAAACTCATTGCTTCAGGTGGCACTAACACATATTTACCACCACCTGTTTTACCAGAGTGATCTGCTTTATCCAGGAGTATGAAACACCCTGCATGTGTTCAACCCTGCCAGCCTTTTTTTAAGTCCTATATTTTAAGTGCTTTTCCAGAGATGGCTGAAAACCATCCTTCAACATTTGCCTACTGAAAAATTACAGAACAGGAGAACAAAGAAGAAAAATAAATCACACCTTTATTTGTAAAATGCAATACGTACTAAGTCATCTCTGTCAAGAGTTGCACCAGAACATTTGATGGCTGATATCCAGTTGTGAAGTTTGCCTTTCCTCAGCTACATTTGCAACTAAAGATCAGAGGAGGAGAAAACAATAAAAGGAGTAAAATACATACATAGGCTCTCCTCCTGCAAGTTACACAATGTCCTCTGGCATCCAAGTTATCATTTAAATAGCTTTTCTACATTTCACCTGTGCTTTTCCAGGATAAGTATCTGGGGGAATCAGTTTGGAAGTCAACTTTTACTGCTTTATTTCCAGTCCTGGAAGGCAAACTTAACACACTGACAATCATGAGCAGAATGAAAAGCAGTTCTGAACTACACTGTGTTGAAGTTTGTTACAATCTTCCCAAACTTTTTCCTCTGTTGTCTTACACCATACAGATCTGTAATGTTCTTTACCTGAAATAATAAAAAGTAAAATCATTAGTACTTTAATGTGATCTAGATATCAGCCTGAGAAAACAGCTACAGAGTATAAAAGACATTCTGTCAGTTTCCTGAAAATCAATCACTATTAGTTTGAGATTCCACACTTACTGCATTCCATCTGGTATGAAGAAACGTTTAAATAGTAAACAATTAATGATGGAAAACTGATATGAATCAAACAGTTTTACAGGAATTTTTTAGAGGTTCACAGTATTTCCTGCATTCAGGGAAGGTTGTTGCTGAAGATTTAATAATACAAATCTGTCACAAAATTTTGCTTCTGTTGTTTTCCACAGACAAAAAATGGTATAAAAATCTGCAAAGCAAATTAAGCAGTACCATCTTCAGCATGCATTATGTGATTTATTATTTAAATATTTGTTTCTAAACAGTCCCTCCTCTCAACTGTTATACATAGAGAAAATTTTTATTTGAAAGACACAGGTTAAATTATAACCATATTTGTACCATATAGTGTTATACATATTTTCAGGCTATATGCATTCTCTTCCCCATCAGGCCTCCTCTATCAGCATGGCTTTAGGTCAGGGATTAAAGGCCTGGATTGACCAGGGGAAAATCCTAAAAATTAAGTCCTTCAAACATCAGATTGAAAGGGCTGTTCCAGCTCATCATGCTACAAACTATTATTTCAGAGGTCCAGTTCAGAGTTTTGTATCACACACAGAGATAAATGCTCATGATGGTACCAGAAATAACACATGAAGTCCTCATTCCTTTAATGTGGACTTCTAGAACTCTTAAATACAATTTCCTTGTATTACATATTGATAATCAGCTGAGAAAGATGAGCTTGACAAGTGATGATTCAAGTCTGCAAGGAAGCAGAAGACAATTCTCACGGTTATCTTCTGGCACAGTGATACAAAATCTGGTGGAATTTTTATGGAAAATGTTGCAACATTTACTGCTAGAATTATTTTTTTAATTTTATCACCTTTTCTGAAAAAATCTATACTTCTTCACACTATTGCCAGTGCAATAGGCTGACAGAAACCTCATGAATTTCAACCAGAAGTGCACAGTCCTGCATGAGCGAACAGCCTCAAACATCAGTACCTTCTGAAGGCTGCCCAGCTGGGAAGCAGCTCCACAGGAAGCACTTGGGGGTCCTAGCAGACACCAAGCTAACCATGGGCCAGCAGTCTGCTCTTGTAGCAAAAAGCCCCACCAAGAGCATCCTGGGCTACATGAGGAGCAGCACTGCTGGCGGGGGGATGGAACAATCCGGCCCCTTTACTGGTGATAGCACCCCCGGTCTGTGAGTTCAAAAATAAATGTTTCTGTACTCAAGAGAACACGAGGAGTTTATTTTAGCAGTAGCAATGGTAACATCACTTCCTGCAATGCTACAAAATAAGTTTTCCATTGGAAGGCTCCTCAACCATGCAGCAGTACCACAATAACCCCTAAAACACATGACATTACCCACCTCTTTGCCAATTGTTGCACTTTTATTGCCTTCTCACACTAGAATGGCTGCTGTGAGCTCACTGTTTCTGGGCCAGCCCTCTACAACCACGCGTGGCTTTTTTGTTTCATGCGTGCTTATCCTTTCTAATGAGGACAATAATACACACCAAATTCCATTTTTACTTCAAGTGAAGACCATCAGGGAACAGGGGCAGACTCAGATCCACTCAATGCAGGATTAATCACTGTTAACTAAGTATTTCCTTACAAACATACAGTTCCTAAACACTTAAGGACTTCAAATACTATCTTCATCACTGCTTCATCCACTAGCAAACAGACCTACAAGCAAAGCTATTTGGTGCAGAGAAATCTGCAGTAATTTTTTTTTAATACGGGACAGCATCTGGGCAATATGCAAACTACTGCATGTTTTTACGCTATTTTGGCTTTAGGACTAGGATTCAAACATCATTCCATCTTAAAAATCCACAGGCAGTACACTAGACAGGATGACTCATTAAGAGGAGTGTGTTTCAGACACAGCATTTTCTTGCCACAGCCACAGAGAGGGAATCCATCCATGCATCCATGTATCCATGCATCCATGCACCCACCCGTGATCTGCAGTCCCAGGAGTGTCCGGTCCCCAAAGCACCGGGATAAGGTGTCACCGCGCCCTCTGCTGTCCCCGGGCTGGCTTCGGGACCCGCTCCGGCGCTGATCCTGACAGTCGTTCCTGTCCTCACATCCAATCCTTTTCCTGCAGCTACAGCCGAACTCAAGTCATTAAAACAAAATACGTGAAGTTCAAGTGCTTTTTATCATAAAAGCCTTTTCATTTTTAATCCCTTTTTTCTTCAGACTACATTAATATGTCGTTTAGTACCTTCCCTGTCACATGGAAGCCTTGAGTGACTGCTGCTCAAAGTAAGCAGTGAGGAGTTATTCCAAGACCACAACCTCACAAAACAGTTAAGCCCCAGCCCTAAAAGTTTTGAAAAATGAGGTTAAGTTCTAATATAAATCAGTCTTCTACAACTGCAACAAGAACTGCTGTTCCAGCAGAACACAGCTACCTGTTTTCTTCTTTTTTGCATTTAAAAATGGCAGTGTATTGCTGCGATTTAACACAAAAGGAATGCAGGAAATACTACACGTCAGAAATCCATGTGCTATCTCTGTTTGTCCTGGACTTGAGACACTTCTAATCTCTCCTCTCTGCAATAAGTGTTAAGTGTTTTTCCTATGAGTCAGATAATTAAATCTGAAATGGGGCTTTATCAGCCATACAAAGTGAGAAGTGAAGACAAAACAACTATATTGTCATCTCAATTAATGCTGAAACAAAATGAAGGGGCTCCCCCACTACACTTTACCACCACCAATTCCTAGCACATTTTCCTACCACTCAGGAACAGGAAGATGTTTCATAAGAAGTTCTGCCATGAAGAACCACTGCATTAATTGAATAAAGTGACAGTAAGTACGTCAGATCAGTAAGTCTCAGTAAGAATAATATAATTCCATAATTTTTTGGTTTAAACACCTATCTTTGGTAAAGAATGATAGTGTTGCTAAGGAGTGGCTTTAAGTATTGTTCAGTATTTTAAGCAGACATTTACAGCATTGTTTTTTAATGTGTGAAAGCTCTTCACATTAAGTAGCAGTGGCTGTGTTTTGTATTTGTTAAATATACAGTTCAGTGCAACACAGAATCTATCTCTTTGGAAACCCCTTGCACCTACTGCAGTTTTACCAATATCCTTCCTATTTACTGTATTCCTATTCTGTGTGACAGCTCTAACACCCAGATAAACATATGCAAACCCAAACACAGTAAGTTATGTGACTTCAAGATACAAGATGGGTCAGGACATATTCCCACAAGTAGCTGCATTTAATTTGCATCCATGTGAGTATTAATGGAACCGAGTTTGTACAGACAAAGCTGGGGGAAGGGTTATGAAGTCCCACACACATCTGATGTAAAAGAGTAGTCTCTTTTTGGTTCTATTCTAAAAAATGTTCTTCAGTCTTGGCTTTTCACAGAAAACACTTCAGAAATTGTAGAAGCCTGACACTTTTGAATAATTGTATTTCAGATACATGAATGCTTCTAAAAATAAGAACATCATTACATAATGCACCTTTGTAGTGAACTGAATAAAAATGACAGCTAGTTCATCTAAAGTTTTCTAACAAAAAATGTAAAGTGCATAGGTGACAATGAATCAAAGTATGTTTTACTTTAGACTTAGGCTGCTGAACTGGTTTACTTTCATTATTGAAAAGGTATCTAATACCTTTTCAATAATAATACCACCAGCTGTTACCTGGTACCTTAATTCACTCACCTTAGGAGACTCACAGAGTAATTCAGAAGAAAAAATCCAGAGATAGTCTCAGGGTGTTGTTGTCTTGGAAGCTGCAGCGCAGACGACTACCTTCTCTTGGAGAAAAATGTCTCTACCAATATTTTTGTTCAGCGTAGCTGCATTGTATTTCACTCCAGTAGAAGCAGAGCCACCAGCATGGAGTGATCCAGAGCTATTCCTCCTTTTGCCTTAATGGCATTCCTTTGAGCCATCAGATCTTGCCCTGAAAGATGCCATGACACTGCCATGCCTGCTAGATTTGAAAAACCTTGTTTTCTGTACACAAAAAAATGATTATTCACAGAGTGAATGTATCCTTAGTCTTTTATACAAAGAGGAAAAGCTACCTACTTTAATTGAATTTGCATTTCACGTTCTCAATGGAAAGTGCACATTTAAATGTTATGTTTGCTGAATAAACTAAACCTAAAGAACATGAAGATACATGTTTCATTAGTTAAAGCTACAAACAGACCTCACAGATGTGTGCATTTCAATTTCTGAGCTATAACAGATGAAGAGGCACAGTTACTTGCTTCTTCTGTACTTCCTTTTATCAAAAAAATTCACAGGAATCTCATTTATATCCTAGTCTTTTGAGATCAGCCTCTTGGTGTCAAGGCATGGCAAGGAGAAAGGTTAAAAAAGTACAAGTCACATTTTTGGAAAGCCAGAGTGAGACATTCTCCAGTTTCAGGATAAAGGCTAAAAAACAACATTATTTTTAATACTGTTTTCCAACTCTCTCTGCTACCACCTTTAATTCACATATTGTTTGCAATTGTATCTCATTGCATGTGAGAGATGGCAAGTAAGATCCATGCCTCCCCTTCAAAGCAAAAAACCTTCTGACATACAGTATTTTGTGCATTAAAGAATAAAAAAGGTCAAATCTGTGTCCTGATCACTACACTAATACTAAACTAAATAGCAATGAAACTAGCTGAGATGTATGTAGCTGTACCACATTTCCAGAACTATCATAACTCTTCTTTACCTACAATAACGGGCACATAGACGAGTTTCTTCCTAACAGCCCTGTAAACCTTCTCCAGATCAACAACCACTCTCTCCAATTAACCACCTCAAAGATATTTTATCTTAATAAGACATATTCAGAATGTGAGTCAACAACTCCACAAAAATATCACTGGAACATGAAAACTGTATGAGCAGCTGCAGATACTGAAACCACAAACATATTCCAGGATTCCCTCTATTTGCTTCCCCGACTTTAAAAGAAAGATGAGACTTCAACCTATGGCTCCACATGGATTTTGCCATCACCTTAACTAAAAATGTGATTTTGTCACTTACAGAATGGAGGAACAAACAAGTGCCTGATTCTCTATCCATGTTAATATCTGCACGTTAACTACAGGTACCAGGACTGAGTGTTGCAGGATCTGAAGGCTTCAGAGCTGTTATTCTGAGTCACCTTCTGCTGCTCATAAGTGTTTCTACATCATCTAGATTGACTAAACTAATTGAGGCTTGCATGCATTACCCTTAAACACAATTGTTCCCTTCTATCAAGTGAATATATTTTTTAATCAGTCCAGGAGGAGGGAGGGTATGAGTGAGGGCTTAAAAAAAATTGTTAGTCGTTTATATCGCAAGACTGCTGTGAAGAATTAGTTAGATTATGTAAACATACACGAAAAGGAAATTAAATGGTCACAAAATTTCGTTCTCTACCATTCCTTTTGTAAATCAATGCTCTCATATATATAAAATCAGTTCTCTTACATATAAGGAAAAACTCTTAAGACTGAGCTTGGTCCTTCATCGGGAAATGAGAAAGCCTTCTCAAAAGTAGTCTAAGGTGGCATTTAGCAGTAAGCACAAACATTGAAAATATTCTAAGCACAAGACAAAATATGCTCATTTACAAAAACACACACTCTGCTACATTAGGAAGGAAAATTAAATAGTTATATTTATTACTTCTCTGAATCACTCCTTGATGATTCTAAGTAAAATCACACTGAAACTACATTGATATAGGGAAAGATTTTCAACATCAGTTTGCTGATAAGGAAGTTGCAAAGGAATCTCAACATTGTCTTGGCTAACATTGGACTGACAGTGTGCATCTAGCATTAGAACCAGCTACTTTTCCTTTCATAGAGATTTTAATAAAATTAAAATTAATTACATTTTAAAAGGGAGAAAAAGATGACAAATTAAGTGTCAGACTTACAATAGTTGATTATGCATGATTTGCTGATTTGAGTGTGTATGACCAACAATTGCTGCTAAAAATCCATCTCACTCTGTAAGTTCTGTAGGTGTACTCAAACCACTGGATATCATACAAATAAAAGTGCTGCTGGAACTTCTCCCAGTCACATGCACGTCTTCTTGAAAATGAATATAGAGTTTGTTTTTAAGAAATCTTTTGACATTAGTTAACACATCAGGAACATGTTCAGAATATTTAAAAATTATTTCTAAAAAAAACCTAGAACTTTTTATTAATTTAACGTATTTTCCATTCAAAAGAATGAGGAATTCAGTGTGTGTGAGATTATTTCTTCTTGGCACCTCAATTGCATTTTTTCCTGAATAAGAAGTGAAGAATTTGGAGAAACACAGACAAATTTATACCCACAAATGATGTCCATTATACCCAAACTGTAAAGCATATGGAATATTTTTCAGAAATGTTTTATCAAAAAAAAAAATTCAGTGTATTTTAGAGTGAGGTTTGCTTCTATTCCTTTTGTCTTTCATCCATTGGAGGGCCATGTCTGCACTGTCTGTCCAGGATGCTGTTACCATGAGCCCACTGATGCTTACTGATCACATAATTAACAAAGCCACACCACACTTCCTACAGTGGTAAGCATAAAATATAATAAAATATGATTTATTATAATTATTATTATCATAAAATATAATTTATTGCAGTAAAACCATTATGTCAGAATACTAAATTGTGACGCAATAACAACGTGCAATGAATTTTTCATGTGAACCTCGGAGCTTCCTTGGAGCAGAGCCAGAAGTACCTGACCATGTCTGAACCCTGCTGTAATAGAGTTGCACGACGAGCAGGGAGAGGAGTCAAGCTCTCCCTGTACTGGTGAGGCCACACCTCAAGTCCTGTGCCCAGTTCTGGGCCCCTCAATTCAGAAAGGACATTGAGGGGCTGGAGCATGTCCAGAGAAGGGCAGTGGAGCTGGTGAAGGCTCTGGAGCACAAGTCCTGTGAGGAATGGCTGAGGGAATTGGGGGTGTTTAGGCTGGAGAAAAGGAGGCTTAAAGGGACACCTTATTGCTCTCCACAACAGCCTGAAAGGAGGATGTAGCCAGCTGGGGGTAGGCCTCTTCTCCCAGGCAACAGGATGAGAAGAAATGACCTTAAGCTACACCCAGGTACAGGCTGGATATCAGGAAGAATTTCTTCACTGGAGTAGTACTGAGACACTGGAATGGGCTGCTCAGGGAGGTGATGGAGTCATCATTCCTGGAGGAGTTCAAGAAATGACTGGACATGGCACTTACTGCTATGGTTTATTTGACATGGTGATGTTTGGTCAGAGGTTGAACTCAGTGATCTTGAACATCTTTTCTAAACTTAATGATTCTGTAACTCTGAGTCAATGCTGTGGGGTTAACCAAATATTGTATTAAACAATGATTAACAGTAGTCATACAAACTAGTACTTACTACACGACAAATAATTGGCTTGCCTACAATATAGTTTTAGACCTTTTTAGATCATCCCTCATTGTAGACATCAAATGCTGTGTAAGGGACTCTGTCACTCTTGAGAGGTAACTCTGAGAAGCATCCCAGCCCGAGAGATCTCAGTGCATTAAACTTGATTGGACTTGTCCATAAAGCCGTAACAAATCAAAATTGTTGGGGGCACAGAAACAAGATTATTCCATGTTTTGCAAAGGTGACAATGAAGAAATTAACAATTACATTTCACTCCTGGTGAATTGGATCTAAATTGCAAGATTTTAACCTTTTAGGCATTTATTAAGGCAAGTTTAATGCACTAGGAGTTTGTTATGTCACTTTAGAAAGTTAAAAGGATATATTATTCTGTACCCATGAGAAAAGAAGTCTCAAGCAAATTGTTTCCAGTACTTTTGAGGCTGCCTCAGATGACATAAGAATGGGTTACTCAGGGAAATCTCTTTTCTGTCTGTAACAGAGAGACAATTCTTGACTACTTAATTACAGTGTATTTTCTACAGTTTATGGCCTATGTGAAATCTAACATAACAGTATTTTCTGAAAGAAATTATTATTATTTCCCAAAAATTATGGCAAGTAAGCATTCTTGGCTGACAATTCAATAATCACTCTCAAAAGCTACTATAAAGTATCATGTGCAATATTAATACCAATGCCCACCTTACAAGCTTTGACAATGCACATAATTGCTAAGATGTGCAATTTAAATACGTTTTATTATGACATTTAAATAAGAATAGCAATTTAATATTCAGTCCTCTTCAAAAGATATGCATGAAGTCATAGACAATATATTGTCATTTGATTGCACTATTCTACATAACTACTTTTGCAACTTTTAAGTACATTAGTAGTTTTACATTAATTTTCAATACTTTCAGAACTTTGTATTTGTTATGATTGATTTTCACTTGTACCCAATAGTAAAGCTAAAATAACACCCCAATCCATCCCAAACCCAAAAATTAGACTTTTAATCCATAGAGTATTTTTGTCATGATTAATGACATTTTAAAGGTGCTTCATTTAGGTCTAATTCACCAAAGTCTCTTTACAGACAACAAAAACCCAACCCAAACCCCCCTCATAGCTAGAACTATTTCAGTCATTGTATTCCCTGACTGAACTTCAATTTGCTGCCTTTAAAAATGTGACTAAAATCCATACACAAATGAATTGTACAGGACAAATTGAGAAGGCAGTGAGCCAGAAAAGGTATACTGTGCATTACAGACAGCTGACTTAGTCCTTTTCAGCAAGGCAAACAGGCATAAATTAAAAATTCAGGGCTGAACACAGCAATCCAAGCTATTTTGAAAAAACAGTTCACATTTTTCAGGTAAAAATATCTCCCAATACTCACCAAGTGTTGCAATACCTTTCCTCATATTTGTACTTTTGCTTATTTGACATCCAAAATGTATCATTTTGCTTCAATAATTTCAGACACTACATAAAAACTACTGTTCACAAAAACAGTGTCTGTACATTCTACAAGGTGAATGAAAACCTGGAACAGCACAGACGTAACACAATTACCTGAAGTCAGCATTATTTAGTCTAAATTCTTCCACTTAATCTGTAGATTATTAAGAAGGCCTCACAAAATGTCTCATATGCAATTAGTTTTCTAATTTAGAGTTCAACACACTGAACCTTCAAACAAATTTGTACAGGCCCAAATTTGTGAAAGACTAAAATCTCTTAATATCACATTTCAAGGGCCATATGACTTTTCAGGCTCTTGTCCCATTATTATTTGAATTCAAAAATAACTGAGTCGAAGCCCAAAACCAAAATTAAAGCATCATTCTTTTTTCTCAGCAAATGGAACACACCAATTGCTCAGTACTTCAAAGATGGTAATTTAGATCTACCTCACACTATTACATCCTCTTTTCTTGGGCATACACTGCAGTAAGAAGAACTATTGAAAGAAAAGTCTACTTGATTTCAATGTTTAGGTAGTTATTGTAATAAATCAGTTTCTCAAATTCCTGGAAATGTTTTGACAAGTAGGCTGCACTGGAGCTGCTAACAACACGTGCTGCCTGTCTTTGGCTTACAAAGGCATTCTGGTCAAAATCCACAAATTAGGGTGGATTGACATCTGTGAGCACCAAGAGATCCTTAGATTAGCTACCGAAATTAGTCCTGTAACTAGCCAATCCACAGTCCAAAATGTAGTATTATAATGGTGAAAAGAAGAAAGTTACAGTAATTGGGAATGCAGGAAACCCTGGTTTCTAATTCCTGGGTATGTGCTCTACATAACCTTCAACCAGAGGAATTTTGAGTCTAAACAAAACAAAACAAAACAAAACAAAACAAAAACATATTGGGAAAACAAGAATAAAGCATTTGCGTAGAAAAATATGACCATTTATAGCTTGAAGGGGCATTCATAAAAACCTAAAATTATTATTTCAGGAATATATAAAAAACAATCAGAGTAATGTTACCTCTCAGCAATCAGTGAAATATGACAAAATTTAACTAACAGAAAGACAAGGGCCAACATGAAATAAATTACAGCTTTAAGGTTAGTTTACTCACAAATACAGCAAAACGCTGGTGACTTCATCAGGTAAGAACACGTTTTTCTTAAGGGACTTGTCTATTTATTCATTTATACACATCACTGACGATGCACTCTTCCCCAGATTTTTTTTAAAGTGTATCTTATTTTTATTATTTTTATTTTTAAGGAGAATATACGGAAGGGTCTACCAGGCCTCTTGTGGGAGGTAAGGTAACGATGAAGCAGATGATGATGACATTACAAGCTTTCAAATTAGAGGCAATTCAACTACGCAGGGTTAATGTTTCGTAAATACATCAATTTCTAAATGAGAAGCAAATTCAAAAGTCACGGTTCAGAACTACAATCGCCTCTTCGCATTCGGCCTCTAAGATAAGCGCTCCCATGTCTCTTGGGAGTCAAGTGCAGCTGCACACACAATGCTTATCTGTTAAAGGTACGTGGTTGGCGCTATCGCTGACACAGACAGCGAGCGGAGCGACACAATCACGCGTGACCCGGCGCCCGCCGCTCCCGCCCGGCCCCGCCGCGCCCGGGCCCCGGCGCCGCCCCGCGCCCGCCGCGCTGCCCCGGAAGCGCTCCCGCCGCCGCCTGCGGGAACATGGCCGAGTCGCCGGAGGAGGTGGCGGTGCTGGTGCAGCGGGTCGTGAAGGACATCCGCAACGCCTTCCAGCGGAACCCACACATGTGAGTGCGGCCGGGGCCGGGCGGCGCGCAGGGAGCGCTGGCCGCCCTGCGGCCCGTGGCGCTCCGCGGCCGCCGGCGGGCGGGGTGCGGGTCCCGGCGGGGCCGCGGCGGGGCCGGCCGGGGCCGGGGCCGGGCCCAAGGTCACGCCGTGAGCGGCCGCGGGGACCAGCCGGGTCTCCTCCGAGCGGGAGGACTAGGACCGGCCCCGGGCGGCTGCGGCGGCGCCTGAGCCTCGCTGGGGCAGGGCGCCGTGCCCTGTCCCCGGTGCCCTCCCGCCGCTCCTGGGTAGCGCCACGGGCTCGCTCCGGGACCCGGAGCTGCCGGAGACCCGTGCGGCCGCAGCCCGCGGCCAGAACCGCCCCGCGGCAAAACCTACCGAGGCACAGAACCCAGCGGGGCTCCGCAGTCTGCAAGCGATTACTGTATTTTCAAAGAAAAGTCGCTAAGTGACCTCCGTCTGTACTCGGTGTTTGGCAGTGTTAAATTCATCGCACAGTCGGGATGGGGCTGAGCCTTCCCGGCGGGTGGGCCAGCCCTGCCGAGCCCCGCAGGACGTTCTGTGTGTGCCTGGAACAGAGCTCAGGATTGAAACCTCCTGAGTTGCACCCTTGCACACAGAGCAGTGTGGTGAATGTCACCTTCAAATCCGTATCTGTTGGTAGAGGTGCCTCTGCTTTTCATTGTGTGGTGTTGCGAGGGAGACAGAATGACTGTGAAAATGCAAACTACAGGAATTACTATCCTGTGATAATCAGATTTATCAAGCAATCTGGGGGGCAGATGGTGCATTTTATTTTCAGTTCCATTATTGACCAGCCTTGAGACCCTGTTTTAAGTGCCTCCCATACTTCTGTTTCCCAGAACATATTTCCCCACCCTTTAAGACACAAAGTAGGGAAGTATCTTTCGACCTATATGCAAGCTCCATATTGGTTATGGCAAATAAGATAGCACATAATGAATAATAACTTCATAATTTAAGTGAGATGCATTTGTGTCAGTTGGAAACTGCAGTCTCTGAGGTGAGAGAGACCCTATTAATCTGTTCCAGAAAGTGGTAAGCTAAACAATTGCATAGGAAAAATTTATGGCACTGAATTTATCCCTTTGCTTAAAAAGAGAAGATTAGAGTAAATACCCTCATGTTTCTCTAAATGTAGTAAGCAATTTGGGTGGGCGGCCACGTTTTAAAATGCAGCATATGGATGCTGTTTAAAAAAAGGCTGCGTTTTGCCTTGAAGCTTCATTTTTAGTATGTGAAGCATAATGCGCTGTAAATGGCCAGTATTTATGAATGAATGTTCTGATTTTTTCATAGTTCCCACTCCTCTGCCAGAATTCTTTATTGGTAGCAAACTTTGAGATGGTGTTTTTGAAGAGTTTGCTGCTATTGCAATTTTCTCTCATAGACACAATCTCAGAGATGAAAGTAGGCTGCAAGAGTTGTTTGTGCTGAGGCTGATGCACTGGGACATGCTTCACGTGAGAAAGCACAAGCTGCTGGTAGTTTATCCCTCAAAGTAGAAAAAGTGACAATTTTGTCTGCTAGGTTTCTGAAGTGGGACTTGAAATGGGACTATGCAGGGCAGTGTAGGCTGTGGGCCCTTTGCTGTGCTGCCTCTGTGCCTCGGGAGCACCAGACTGTGGCCATGCTGGCCGGGTGTTTTCATGTACCTGCACCTTGTCTTCCTGCTGCTGGCCAGCTGCAGTTCCTGACAGGTGGTAACCTGAATCCAGCATGTTACAGATCCAGGTTTGAATTCTTCTACGTGGGAGCTGCCTAGCTTCACTGAAAATAAGGAATCTGCTACATGCATGATGTTCTTATTCACCTACCATACTTTTGTCCCGTACTCACCTCTTTTCCAGCATTTATTGACCCTTGTCTATGGGGTCAAATATGCTGTGTGTACACCTACCCACTTACCATCTGTTAGAATGGGTGTTTTGGTAGGTTCAAAGTTTTGTAAGTGTTAAAATGGGATCAGCACGAAAAAGCGTGTAAAAATGAAGTTTTAGACTAAATTTAACATAGGATTGATGTTTCTCTTTTTTTCACTTTAAATGAAATTTGCAGTAAGACTGTATTTTTCTTAAGATAAGCTTCTAACTAAATATACAACTCAAAATTCTTTTTGCCTTTTCTTTCTGATAGCTCTGTTTATTTTCAGTTGAATAGCTGTGTCAGCATGCTAGTTTTCAATTTTGTACAGCTTCTTTTAAATTTACTGGGAAGTATTTTTACCCAGTCTTCCAAGCATAGGCCTCGATAAAGTCACGTGCATGAACCATCCTGCTGGAACTACACAGATCACCAACAGTGAGCAGACCAGTGTATACTTTCTCTTTGAACTTTGCTGTTCCTTTATGTGTAAATTGAAGCAGAGACATGTGAGCTTGTCCAAAAATTACGTGAATTTGTTGGGTATAACTAGCAAGATGAACTCTTAGATGATAGCCCAGCATTTGTGTACAAAGTCTGAGGATACTACTGACATGCTGCCAAGAGAGGTTGGATTATTTTAAAGCTGATTTTCCAGAAAAGAAATCAGATCAGGTCCCATGGAGTATGTAAAGCTGAAGACCCATCATGATAGTGTCACACGAAATGCTTCTTCCCCTGGCTGTACCATGCTATTGTGGTTTCGTGACAGAGGGAACTTTTTTGTATTATCATGGCTTTAGAAGTTTAAAGCAGATTGGCTAGAGTTTGTTGTGGGGAGGGCCATTGAATGGCTGAGTCAACAGACTGGGACTCTTGAAGCAGGCCCTGCAATGGCTTTTCAGTACCGTTCTATCCTGGCTAAAGTTTGCACTATGGACCAGGTCTGGATTTTGCAGCTCCAGGGTCTCCTAGATGTCATTTTGCACATCTTCTCTGGTCTCAGCTCAGGTTGAAGAAACTGTAGTAGCTGAAGACTTCATGACAACTCACCTAAAACCTTCCACCACTTTCTGGCTGTTTCAGCTGCGTATTTCAGGAATATTAACTAATATGGTATCCTGGAAATATAGAAATAGTTTGTGAAATTTTTGGAATGTGACTGTCATGCCTGCTTTGAGGAAAATAAATGTAAAAGCACCAAATAACTTCTAAACTTCAAGAGGCAGTATCAGGAAACTGGGAAATCTGGGGAGAGAAATTGAATCGTACGTTAGAATAGTGATGCAAATACCAATGAACAGCAGCCCTCAATTGGTGTCTCCTTCAGTACTGTGAGCATTTTGCACCTGTCACTTGACCTGTATGCAGGCATTGGCCATTCTGCAGTGAGTTTGGGTAGTCCTGTTATATGAACAGGCACAGCTTCCATCCTGTGCCCAGGGGTGTTTTGCATGCTCAGTCACTTCGTTTCACAAGCACTAATTCAGCAGTCTCTGCATGTGAGTCCTGCTTTGGGTGCATGATGGACAAGACACTTCAGGCGTTCTTCAGTAGTGTCTCCTGGTAGACTTGCCCTGTTGCTTGGTCCTTCTGCAGATCTGAGGGATCTTCAGAAGGACAAATAGATGGTGCCCTGAATAAATTGTTTTGTGAGATAGGCACCCCACCTTGGATAAATCTGCATCCCTGGTATTTTGCATTATGAATTTCTGTTGGTTCTTGGGAGCTGAATGCAACATGATTTCTGAACCACTTGAATCATCAAAAATGATACCAAAGTGTTGGAGAAAAGATTGTTACCAGATGACGAATTCTGGTTTACAACTTCACAAAAACTGAGTAGTCACCAGAATAACGCATTTTTGGTATTGCGCTAGGTCTCAGTATGTTTCAGTATGCAGTGGGTCTAGTCCTCTGGTGATTTTGGCTACCAGAGCGCATTCTGGAGTTGAAGTGTTTCGGGCTGACTCGTCAGCTTTGTGCAAACTGTACCTGTCTGTCATTTTGACATGTTCACAGCAGTATTGTGAAATTTAGCTCACCCAAGTCAGACTTCTTGCATTTGGTTATAAGTGTGGATTTGTGTTCTGTGGGTTTTTTTCTCTCCTTGCAGTTTACCTTTGGCATATTGTTTGTGAGTTACAGCTGGTAAGTTCTTGTGGTGACTCACAGAGTTAATTAGCCAAGCAGTGCCTGACTGCATCTCCATTGCTTTTGGTGTCTTTCATGTCCCTGTATGTAAGGCCAGGCAAAGTTTGGCCAAGGACTGGATTTAGCATTCATAAAGACTCAGCAGTACGTACAAACTTCAGGCTTTTAAGATACTGTGTTGAAAGAAGCAGACTGTAATGTCACTTTAGGTTTAATATTGCTTCTTGAAGAGCTTAGCTTGTGTTAAATGGAGCAGCACAGATGAGGATCTTGGTTTGATACCCATTTCTTGCTTTTAGTGGGATAGGAGAATGCTTTTTTCTTCTCTCTGTTCTCAGCTGACCAAGGAAGCTAAAGGGACCTGAATGTGTGTTTGGAGACAGAGCCACATGATTTACAAGTGTTTTACCTTGAGTTCACCTTAACTGTGTTTTTTGTGGCTTGTGATATATGTTGTGATTTATGGAAGATTAAATCTGTTTCCTGAAGAAGCAAATGCTTTCTTAAACATGCACACTGTGCCACTTTTGATTACTTCAATAATAGTCCAGTGAGGACACAACTAAATCAGCACACTCAGACTACCCAGTAATAAATTATATTTAAGATAATTGAGTTGAGGTTGAGGGGCTGACACTTGAAGTATCTGTAGATCTTGTGTTAAGAAGAGTTAAGATGGAGAATTCGTTTTCTGAGATCACAAGAAATCTTATCCTGGATGAGATCTGAGGTTTTCCCTCTTTAGCAACAAGTTTTTCCATTAATGGGAGTTGGTGGAGAAGTGATACATAATGGAAAGTGTAAAATAATGTTGCTTTCTGTCCAAATGAGTGTGAATCCTTGATAAGCTGTGTTTATTTTAAAGAAGCTGCTATTCAACATGCTAGAAAAACCTGATGAAAAAGTAAAATATGGTATAGCCCATTGAAACTAAACAGCTGATTTTCTTCTGCTTTGTTTGTTGGTACAAATGCTCATGTTTGTAACTGTTGTTTTAAAGGCTTAAGTTTCTTGTGCAGGTTTGTCATCTAATCAGACTGGCCTCTGTGTTTCAAATCTTCCCCGTGTTGATCATCCTGCCTTGCATAGGACAATGAAAAATGGGACATGTGGAAGAGAGCGTATGGCTGTCTATGTGATTTTCTTCTATATGATCCCTAGTTTTAGAGCTAGGTCATGCTGCTGTGGGGTGCACCTGGATAGCTTTTGGTCAGTCAGGTACCTGTACGACTTAGCATGTTCTGTTTCTCTTGCTGGAGCAGTTGTTACAGCTCTGTCACATGTTTATTACAAACCCAGGGGTGCTTGTGTTGATTCAGCTGAGTTAAACTGCTTGGATGATAGTCTAAAGACAGAAAAAATGGGGCCTTCGTCATTTAGGATCTTACAAGGATCGAATCAAACTTTTCAGATTACAGATTTCAGCAGAGATGAGGAAAAAAGATAATGGAATGTTTGATTGGGAAGCATTGCTAGCATGTTCTGTTGAGAAAAATAATTGTCACGTACTGGAAATAAGCTTAATTATGTTTCTTTCTGTTTTTTAAGAGATGAAATTGGATTAATACCCTGCCCTGAAGCCAGGTATAACCGGAGCCCTATTGTCCTGGTAGAAAACAAGCTTGGTGTGGAGAGCTGGTGTGTGAAGTTTCTTTTGCCATATGTCCACAATAAACTTCTCCTCTACCGACAGAGAAAACAGTGGCTGAACAAGGATGGTAAGTTCTGAGTTGGGGAGGATTATAAAATATGATTCTTAGTGCACATTTTTTATTTATCGTAGTTTGGAAAAGAGCTTTAAGATCAGAGTCCAGCCATAAACCTGACAGTGCTAAGTCCAGCACTAAACCATGTTCCTAAGTGCTATGTGTACCTGTCTTCTAAAGTACTTTTAGGGATGGTGACTCTACCGCTTCTTGGGCAGCCTGTTCCAATTTTGACAACACTTTCAGTGTTTGGTTTATCTAGCCTAAACCTCTCCCAATGCAGCCTGAGACCATTTTCTCTCATCCTACTGTTTGTTACCTGTGAGAAGAGACTGACACTCACCTGGCTACAATCTCCTTTTATGTAACTGTAGTGAACAATAAGGTTCCCCCAAGCCTCCTTTTCTCCAGGCTAAACACCTCTAGCTCCCTCAGCTCCTCTTCATGAGATTTGTGCTCCAGCTGCCCTTCTCTGGGCTCACTCCAGCATCTTGATGTCTCAGTGAGTACATGGAGACAGTCACTGATGTGATCCTGCTGGCCACTGTTGTGATTGAAGCCAGGATGCCCTTGGCCTTCTTGACCAGCCAGGGACCAGCTGCTGGCTCATGTTCAGTTGGTTCTGGGCAGCACCCTGGGTCCTTTTCCACCAAGCATCTTTCCCTCAAGCCTGTAATGTTTCAGGATGTTGTTACGACCCAGGTTAGGGCCCATAAGAGCCTCATACAAGAGGCCTTGTCTCATCAATCCAGCCTGTCCAGATCCCCCTGCAGAGCCTTCCTGCCCTCCAGCAGATCAGTACTACCACCAGCATGGTGTAATCTGCAGACTGACTGAGGGTGCACTCAATGCCCTTTTCTGGGTCATTTACCCTTCCTCATGTCTGGAAGAAATGGTGATTACTGAGGAGAGCAGGCTGTGGATTGTGTATCTTAACTTAAACAAGTTTAGGGTTGTTTAGTTGAAAATAAAATTTCTCTCTTCCCCAAACTGGGAAGGTTAGAGATAGACAAGTCACTTCAGTGAGTTATTTGAGGAGGTGATGTTAGTTGATACAGAAGGAATTTTCTCCTGTTTTCATGAGTCAGAAGGGAAATGTGGTGATGTATATATCTAAAGTAAGAAATTACTGCAGTGTGTTTCAGATGTAGAGGTACCAGAAATCATTAGTCCCTACAGCTTGGTAATTGTAAAGTTTTATTTCCCTTTTCATCTCTTTGGTTTGGTTTGGTTTTCAGTTTAACTTGCATGAAAAATTCTTTTGTATATGTTCTTTAATTTTTTTTTTTTAAATGTAAGCCATCTACAGTAGAACAGAGGAGAAAAACAGGGTGTTGATTTAAGTGTCTGCTTTTAGATGTGGTGTCTGATATTTTTTCCGACAGGATCCTGGAGGAAGGAGGTGCTTTATAGTCACTCATTGATAGGTTAGTGACACAGATGTTTAATTTAGTTACAGTTTCTTTTGGATACTTGGAATTCAGAATCATGATTGCTTCTCCTGAAACTATTCTTTCAGTTTAGAAATCTAAATTTTACAATATGTTTTTACCCTTTCTCCGATATTTTTTTGAATTTATGCCTGCATACTATTTATGTTATGTCAAGATGATTTTCTGAAATTGTTACGAACTACTCCCAGAATATCTGAAAAACTGGATACAGCCATATTTAAAAGTGAGCTAAAACCATGTCGTTTTATTTGTCCTTTTGCAGTTGGGGAGATGTTAATGTGCAAAAGGACATGTTCAGAGTGAGCACCTACAGTGCTATAGTTTGCCTGAAACGTCTCTAGTAGAAAGTGATTCCAAATTGTAAATAAAAGATGTTGGGTTTTGTTACTGACACTGGGGAATAGCTGGCAACTTCTATCACTGTGTACCAGATCTGTCATAAGACTTCCCATTAAAAAGTGGCTCAAAGGTTATTAAATTGTGCCATTTTTCTATTGAAAAGTGGCTCAGAGGTTACTCAATAGTGTCTTTTCACGTCTCTGGCTCAGAATCCACACTTCTTGAATCTTCATCTGTTACATACAACAAAGAAAGAACTCTTATAAACATATAACATGAAAAAACTGGATATTGCTTGGAGATTTTCCGTTTATCCGCATCTTTCCTTTGATAATGTTCAGGATGCAGTGGACCTCTGTAAAGGGAAAATGGACAAAATGTAAACAAATTCTGTATAAGGTGGACTTGACTGGGATTGCCAGAATGGTTATATTAACTGGAAATCATGACTAAACAAGCTGTATTGTTCTGAGTAGACTTTGAAAATATTTTCTGAGAAGTATTCAAAAGACTGAAATAGGCTGTAATAAACTTCTGCTTGATGTGTTTATAACATGTACAGTGGTAGCACCTAATAATCATTAAAACCATTATTGTAGGTAAAAGGAAAGTGTACATGAAACAATCACAGCTCACAATTTTACCTATACCTCCTTATAGAACTGATGTTTTGTTAAATGTTCCAAACTAATCTTTAAACGTAAAATTGAAACAGTAGCTGCAAAACACTTAGCAGTTGTTTAATTTTATGTATGTTTGATTTTGTGTATGTGCGTAATCTGGTTGTTCAAATTGGGATAGTCACCTGCATAAAACTAAATGGGGGTTGAAATACTTTGCTGGTTCAGGAATTGGGTAAACCAAGGAATAATATTTGTACGTTCAGGCAGCAAACTAGGAAGAAGATTTGTGCGTATGAGAAATAGTTATTCCTTTGCAGCAAAGAGGGGTTTAACTAAAACTTGTGAAAACAGAAAGTTAAGTTCGTTGCTTGAGACGCTTTTCAAAACATTACAGCTTAGTACAAAGTCAACAGTACACTAAAGAATTCCACACCACACCCCCCATCATCCCTTGCATTATATGGTGCCTTATTATATGATGGTTCTTCATAAGGAAGAGCGTAAAGGAAAACACAGAATTTCTTTGTTGGGCATAAATGATCAATCAGTCACATAATAATATATGAAGGTATTTCACTTTTTGACCTACTTAAGTATTGACTCTTGTTTCAAAGATGCATGAAGCCACATTCCTTTGCATTTTGAATTAATTTATGTCTTCTTACTGTTGAATTTTGTCAATGACTTCTTAACAGTTCATTTTATAGTCATATTAACTGCACAGCCAGAGATCTGTTTTCATGAGATACCATCTTTTTCCTTCAAGTAATGAAGCACCTCTTATTTGCTGGAAATCACCTGAAGTACAATCTAATTAGTATGTTAAATGAAGGGTGATTCAGAGACAATGTAGCCAAATTTAATTGACAGAAAAAGCCTGGATAGTCACATTCAATTTTTATGACATAGTTTAAAATAAACACAATACATAAATCTACAGTACACAGTGCTTAAATGCAGGGATGCAACCAAATGTTTTGAGTTTTGCTTTGGGTTTTTTGTTGAATTAGTCCTAAAACTTCGGTCTGAAGCACTTCACAATGTATTTAAAGTACTTTCTGTGCAGTTCAATAGGGAGTACTTTTGTAATCCTGATCCATAGCTGTGGTGTTTCATTTTTTAGCTGCAGGTTTTTTATAGTGTATGTATTTTTTGTAACAGTATGGTACATGACAGCCGTATGCAGCTCAGACTTGTTCTAAAATAGTAGAGTATATTTTTACTTCTCTATAGTACTTAAAAATCTTTGGATTTTCTTTGAAGAATTCTGTGCTTCTCATATGTAGTGTGTGTGCAGTTAAAAACACTAATTACTCAAGGATTTTATATAATGATCTTCCTTGCTGAGGGCATACTCAGTTCATTGTTTTAAATAATGAAAAGGGAGGATATGGCAGATCTTGCTCCCTCTTAAATTAAGCTAGCATTTCTTCTGGAATGAGAGCAGAAGGTACAGCAGCCCATAGCAGAGAGACTTTGAGGACTGAGAGGGAGAAGGGACTGCAGAGAGATCAGTGCTGTGTGTAAATCACTGCTAATCTTAATGTCTCTTGTTCCATTGTTTTAGAGCTGATAGATATCACATGCACCCTGCTACTGCTGAACCCCGACTTCACCACTGCTTGGAATGTGAGGTATGTTGCACTCAGAAAACACCATCAAAAGACCTGTTCCTTACATGAGTCAGCTGAAAGCTTTGTTTCAAGTGGTTGTTAGTGACAGAGCAAGAACTTGTCAGCTAAGAAGTGCTGAAGGAGTTAAAAATCTCTTTCCTATATATTGAAGAGAGTTTGAGACTGCCCTTTTTTAGTTATTGTTGGGTTTGTTTGTTTGTTTGTTTGTTTGCAATTTTTTTGGTTTTTTGCTTGTTTGTTCAGGTTTTTTTGGGGTTTTTTTGTAGTGCAGGCTACAGAATTCAGTGCTGCATAGGAAGGCACGTGTTTGCACCACATTTTCAGGGTGTGTAAGTCCCACTGAACTACCATTCCTCTTTCTTCCTGCAGTTAATGAGGGTAGTGCTCAGCTGGTGTCTGCTGTATTCACTGTTCTTATTTTTACCTCTCTCTGAGTTCCTTTGAGATTCCAGCTCAGTTTGCTGCCACTACCAGTGCAGGCTGTCAAAGCTGAATAGACCTCAGCAGATACACTGCAGGAGAGGGGGAGAAAGTGTCTACGCTTTATTTCGAACACGTTTTCCCCTTCCCCTCTCCTTTCTTCTACCTGTTGGGTTTAGTATAGCTTCATCATTGTAGAACTTGTCCAGGAGTCATGATGGAGGAGGAGCAGGAATTTACCTCCTTGCTCTTCAGGAAGTGCAGAAACAACAATTCCTTACCATTTTGTAATCTTATGACTTTTCTGTACATCTCAGAGTTGGAGGAATGTTCTCTTTCTGCTGCCTGGGTAAGACTGGAGACAGTCTTAAAGCTTTAGTTTCAGAAGGGCTGGAGGGCTGACAGAATTATGGTAGTCTCTAGGAGTGCATTAATGGAAAACAGGACTTCAGTAGTTAAGGTGCACTAATGCAGCTGGTGCATTAACAAAATGACCTAGAAAGATGATGGCTGTGTCTAGTTGTCAGCCCTAGTTATGGCAAATTCAGCCTTTCCTTTTTTCTTCTTTCACTGCTGGTATAGTTCTGAAGGATTCTGCTGTGTTCTGTGTCTTTATAGCATCTCAGGTCTAAAAAAAAAAGGGGTGAATGTGATAGCAAAGGGTTTACTGTCATGAAAATGTATAGCTTGAGTAGCTTTGAAGTGATAAAATGGAATTAGGAGCTTGTATAAGTACTAGAGCTGTTACAGTAATCTCGTCTTACGGTACTTAAAATTGATTTTTGGTTTATGTTTTGTGGATTTTTTTTTATTGCATGTGCATTCATCCTTACCAGTCTGGCTTTTTTTCTGCTTGACGGCTGAAAGAGTTAGCTTTTATGTGCATGAGAAGAGTAGTTCAAAGTTTTAAGTGGAACTAAAAATGCTAAGGAATATGGATGAGGACTGTCTGCTCTTTTACAATGTTTATGATTTACCAAAACATACAAATTACTATGGAAGGTGGCCTTACTCCCTGAATTGTTGACTAGTGATCTGCCAGTCAATCTGTCTTTGAAGCTCTGTTCAGCATCCAGAGGGAAGATCTTGTTACACAGGCCTGTCAGAATCTGTGGAGGTTACCAGTGAGCCTGCTCTAGCCGAGGAACTGCTTTGCTGAATCTCACCCCACATTGTTTCAGGCTTCTGCCAGGAGTTTGCTCTTTTGAAGGGGAGGCACTTTCATTATGTTGACATATATTTCGGCTTCTCTTTGAAACTACAGGTCAAGCTGGCTAGATGTGTGGCATAATCAGTCAGAGAGCAGAGGACAGACTGTGTTCTTTACAGATGCTGGTGATAAATCCTTATCCTGAGATAGTCCGAGCTGAGAACTAATTGTATGAGATTTGCACTCTGCTTGCAGAGCATAATGGATCTGTTGTGGGACGATTGATTTCTTGTTGCTCAGATGATGTTTATCACGCCAGGTTCATCTTGTATTCTCCATACACAAATTCACTGTTTTATTTTGAGGGGAAAAAAGCATCATAGACTCAAAGTAACCTAAAAAATAAAAAGTGTTCTAGTTGTTTACTGAATAGTGGCCCTGGACACAGTGTGTTTCTTGTAATTTACTGACTTTTTCATTGTAGGCTGGGATAATCCCTTTTTCATATCTTGAATTCAATAGCACTGAACTTGAAGACAGAGGAAGAGAGAGAAAAGGAAATCCCGTCCCAGGAAAGGACACAGGACTTGGCAGAGCCAAGTCAGAAGACTAAAATGGTGTTGTGGAAGACAAATGAGCATTTCAGCTCAGCTGACAATCATAGAAAGTTGGATCTGATTAAGGAAGGACAGGAGAACATAGAACTTGAAACTTGTTATCTAGGCTAGCTAGAAGTAGATGGTCTGCTTTGGCTTTGGAGCTGTTCTAACAATTGTAATGTGCCTACTACATAGGTTTGTTGTTTATTTAAATTAGAAGTGACTGGACAGTTACAGAAGGGCAGGGACTTATAACCTAAACCCTGAGACCTGAGCAAGAGGTAATTATATGGTGGGGGAAGACGTGCTAAAGAGTAGATGTGTCACTTCCTAGAACTGAGAGAGAAACCCCTGTTATACTGAAGGGATAAGGCCTATCTCCAGTTGTTAATCCTAAATTCAGTTAATCCTGTGTTTGTAGAAGTTGAAAAGTCTTACAAGTTAAAATAACCAAAATTTCTATGTAAGTGATTGTAAAGGAATTTTCATAAATGCTTTTGTTCTTCCTGTTATACTTCCTAGCATGCGTGGTTGATGAAAAGACATTAGGTAACAAGACACTCTGAAAAGTCACATTTTGCTTTCAGATATGAGTGACTTCCAAGATGTAAGCATAAGGCAAGTCAAAATTATTCCAGTTATCTTTTGTGGGAGCTATGATCCTTAAGTCTGAAACATTATGATCCACATGGTAAGAAAGTGAGCTAGAAATTCTGTATTCCAAGCTGGATGTTAGCTGAAAGCGCTTAGGAGGGGTTAATATGGGAGTGTTTGGTACTTCAGTCACACTTGTGCTTGCAGTCCTTTGTAAATGGGAGAATCTCTCATTTGAAAATAATTACAACTAAAAACAGCTCTTCTACTACAGCAGTGAAGGTGGATCTTGTCTGTACTGTTACTCAACTTTGCAGAAGAGGAAGTTTAAGAGTGTGTGAGTGTGAGCCTGTTTACTTACAGTGAATGTTTTAATACAGAAAGAGCAATTTCTTCACTGAAAGTCTAGGTTTTGAGAGGTAGGTAGCCTGGTAATCTAAATCTTTATTAAATATGTACATGTATTTGTTTTAAGTATCAAACTGATCTAGGCTGTATTTTCATTCTGTGTGTGTGGTAAGCAATTTTTACCAAAATGTCACCTTTTACATTATAGTAACGAGGCAATTGTTCCACCTGCTGCAGTGCTGATCCTGAATCTTTCTTTCGTCTGCCTTCCAAACTTGAGTGCACTGGCACAGAATGGTCTAGTCAGTCTGGAGCTGCTGGTTGGTATATCTGAACTGCCTGTTAAAAACCAGCTAAAAGCATCCAATCTGAAGCATGCTGGAACTCGGTTGAGATAAAAAACGGATGTCCAAGTAGCTATCAAAAGCAAAACTTCCCTAAGAATTTATACATTTCCCCACTCTGCTTCAATTTTAAACAATATTTGCTCACTGTTAGTGTTGCAAACATTAGCTTCTGATTGTGGTTATAAGGTTCAATTACAACAACACAAAGCCAAAGTACCAGATGGAGTCAGTTTCCTACTGAATATTACCAAGTCAGACAGAAAAATATGTACTTACAGAAAGGAAATATGTCAGTTTGTTTATGAGATTCGGGCCATAGCTTTAGGACAACATTATGTTTTCTGCATCAGACTGCAGAGAAGTTTTGCCTTCTTATTTGATAGCAGATCTTTTCAGAATATATTTCCTCCCATCCCACAGGGGTCTTTTGGTCAGAGAGTTGATCATCTGCTACTCACTTACTAGTGTCATGTCTATCATTATGATGAATCAGAAATTTTTAGAAAAACAAAGCTAAAACCCAAACCCATGCCAAAATTTTGCTGCTTCTTGCACTCTCAGTTTTCAGTTGTGACTTCTGCAGGTTCTGGGAAATGTGTGTTTTCTTTCTGCAGATGGTAACTTTGGAACTTACTGTATCTTTCCTTCAAAGCTGCTACCTACTAGATTGGAGAGTAGGATATGAAGACTAATGCCTTTGGAGTAACTAGTGATGGGGTGATGACTACAGACATGCTCAGGACAGGCAATAAGAGTTATAAAGCTAGGAAGAAGAGTGTGAGGGGCAGGGAATTCTGTGCCAAGAAGGTGAGAAGGCCAAGTACAGATTTTCATTTTGCTCTGTCTGTTGGAGGTACTCTAGGAAGGGTTGTGTTGGTAAGTTTTGTCAGGGCAAATTTTTAATTTTTTTTTTAGCTGAAGATTGTTTTACATTTAAGTAAACTTAGAAATTTCAGCCTTTTTGTTAAGTTTGCAAACTGTTCTACACGCAGAGAATATTTCCCTTTTCTTTATAAATTTAGGGAACCTTGGCACTGTATCCTAAACAGTATTTAAAAACTAAAACTAAGTGGAGGAGTGCTATATGTAGGAGTATTTTCAGATGTACACAGTGATCTAAGGGCTTAATTTCAAGAAGGGATGTTTATTCATATATGTAACCCTACTAGTAGTTTGCTCAGTAATTTCTGGGTAGGTTTGAGAGCTAATGGGTTGTATGTGTTCAGATTAAAATAAAGTTCTTTGTGCATGTATGTATAGTACAGTGTAATGAATTAATGCACTAAAGGGTTTTTAAACTCCTGTAGTTTGACAGTGAAGCTCTGTTACCATACAAAGGGAATGCCATGCAATTTGTTGTTGAGATTTGTGTTCTCTTTTCGCATTACTACTTTTATTCACACAGATTTATTTTATCTTTTGTAGGAAAGAATTAATACTGTCTGGCACTTTAAATCCACTTAAAGATTTGCATCTTGGAAAACTGGCGTTAACCAAGTTTCCAAAGAGTCCAGAAACATGGATTCATAGGTTGGTTTCCCTTGCCTTCTATTGATTCCTCAAACATTTTTCCTAGGATTTTTTTATTCCCCGTTCTTGGGTTAAGCAGAGTCATAGATGCAGGAGGACATCTAGAAATATATCAGATTCTTTGAACCAGCCATTGCAGTGTACTGTGCTTTGGCTTTTGAAACTATCTGTCTGTATTCTGTGCATAGAACTGAAATCATACTCACCTTTTCTACTGCATACTTTTTGAATAAACTTTGGAGGTAGGATAAATTTCCTTAGAGGTTTATCATGTCTTGCAGCACCTAAAATTCTCAACCTGAAAATTCTGATTCCATCAATTGTAAGTATTTGAGCACTGTAGGTTTCTCCTTTCCCCCCAGCTTACTTTTTTTGCTTGTCTATGGGCACTTCAGAAAGTGAAGATTCTGTTAAAAGCAGCCTTTATAAATAAATCTGGGTTCTTTTCCATTTCAACACTGGTCTTTTTGGTTTGGTGAATTTATTTTTATGATTTCAAACTTAAACTAAATCATTCAGTCACCACTACTGGATATTAAAATAATAGATCGCATGTTTGAAAAATTTAACTCCAGAATTACTCAAATGCGCAAGGCTAACCATCTCAGTCATGACTGACCATAAAATGCCTATAGCAGAGCCAGGTGAAGTATAGATCTATTGCTCAACTTAAAAAAAAAAAAACAAAAAAAATTTTTGTACATGTGTTATCTTTTTTCATGACAGAAATAAAAAGATAGGTCAGCCTTTCATAGACAGCCCTAAAGAGATTTAAGTGTAACACATTAGGAAGCAGTTTGCAATGTTTGTGTTTAACATGTCCAGCATTAGGCCAGCTAGTTGTAAAGCTGAGACTGCATTAGGGGCTTTGTATTGTAGAAAAAGCATAACAAAACTTACTGACTACGTGAGAATTTTTGGAAGTGGAAGTTGTTGGTAAACCCTTGTTTGTCAGTGCATGCATGAGCTTAAAATTCTCAAAGTAAACCTGGCAAGCAATACATGGAATATTTCAAGGTGTTTCATTGATACAGCAACAGCAATGATGCAGCAACAAAATGAATTTCTGCAGCATTGATTTTTAATTTTGATGTTAAACTTCTTTTCATCATCCTCATGCTACTGGCTTGTGCTGCTTGGTGGTTCAAATCAAAAGTATGTAGTTATAATGGGAGAAAATCTTGCAGTTTGTCATGGTTTACCTTTTCTGCATGGTAGCTAACACTGGAAAAAATAAGATTTTTTTGCATGTTAATACTTCTGAACCTGGTGCCATCCATAACATTACGATGATCAATATGTTTTTGTCTAATAAGTCAGAGTGTTAGGTTCTTTATATTTATTTACATTTTAGAAGTAATAAAAAATGCTGTCTATAATTTCCATGCAAAGTTAAATTAAGAGTATTTTGGTACTGCATAATTTGTTGCTCTTTCTCTTATTTGCTTACATCAGAAAAGTATATTTGAGGGTGCTTGTACGAATGTTTGGCTTGCATTTGGATATGCTGACCATGATTGATGCATGTTAGAAAATAAGATTCGCAAAAATATTTCTCTGCATCAGGATAATGATTAATTTTGGGTTTTCTGTTCCCCCATGGTATTAAATCTCAGATTGAAGATGCAAAAACCTATAATGGGGCTACGAATAAAATTCAGTAAAACTTATCTAAATTGTCTTTTCTTATACATGGCAGATAAACTCACTAAAGATGTCAAAATATCTGTCATTCATTTTGTCAGATTACCTCCTGCTGTGTATTCTGAGGGTTCAGATATATCTTGTGCATGTACTGTCAGTGTATCTATTGATTGTGCAGTTGTCACTTAACAATCCTTCGTTCGTTTGTAGTAATTCCAGGAACTGTAAGAGCAATAGGAACATGCAAAAGTAAAAGTGACTCAAAATTAATTGGAGGAAATTTTGCATAAAAATCAAATAATATCACGATATTCAACAGGTTCCAGAAATATATTTTAAATCTTCTGAGACTGTGATTACATTGTCTAGAAAGTAGCTCTAATTTAATGTTACGAGTTTTTTGTTGCTGTAGCCACAGAGACTGTAAAGTCTGTATTTTTGCACTCTTTCCTTGTTTTGTAAAGCATGCTTATTTTAAGAAACTGAAATAATTACAGAGTTGAAGTAATTTGTCTTTATGGTTTTACTCAAAAGTTGATATTAATGAAATAATACATACCTTTTGTTAAAGGAGTGACTATGCTCATTGAAGTTTTTTGCCTAGACTATTTTTGTATTTTCCAGTTCTTGTCTATCTGTGGACTGAAGTCAGAAAATAATAAAAGGTGATATTTGGATCAAAGACATTTCTAAAAATCACAAATTAAGTCTACAAAATTACCACATTTCATAAAACACAGTTACACAACAGTCAGAACATGGCTGGCTTAGGTGGACATCTTTATTTTTAAAAAATGGTGTATAGGAAGAAAGTGTTCGTACACTGCTTGTAATTTTTTGCTGCAAAATACCATTTAAAATTGCGTTCTTATAAATTATATTGTCTTCCAATACTTTGTCCTTTTTTGATAACTGGGAGAAAAAGATGCAATGTGTATAAAACCCACAAGTGAACCAAGCATATTATAAGTGTTTTCAAATGAGAGAAAATGCAGATGAGTTAATAATTTATTTTGATACGTGGTTGAGCTATCTATCTATCTAATTTTATGTATGGATTGCAAAATAGAATTCTCTATTTCAAGAAAGTGAGTTTCTTACTTGTATTTTATTTATTGGAGTGACACCTTTGAAAGTAGCAATTTTTTGGTTTTGTTTTGGAACCGAAGTGAGCCAGTATAAAACAGGATAACCTCTGTGTCACACATCAGAGGATGTCCATCTCTCCAGAGCATTCCACACTGGACCACTGCAATTTCATTGACATGGGCCGCTCTGTGGAAATGTACACGTCTGTAATGTATTTTTGTAGAGCCCTTTTGTGTTGGTGCTGCACATGCAGCATTGAGGTTACCTCTAAAAATGCTACTAAAACTCTGTCCAAAGTAAAATAAAAAACAACCAAAACATCTAGGAATCTGTGCTTTTCTCAGACACATGAAATCAAATATGTGTAATTCATCAGTAGAAACATCGGTTTTGCTTACACCTATAGCACTTGAAACCATAAGCCTTTTGGACATTGCTGCTGCTGGTGATGTACAGAAACTAATTTGAATTGTGGTGTGCAGTACTGTTAGATGTAAAAGATACTAACCAGAGTTAATTTTTTATTAAATCACTTTTTTCTGTCTCACTATGGATATTTCATTTTAGTGCTATGTAAGACTTCGAAAGAGGAGCTCATTAGAAATTTCATACACACACTGCTTGCACTCTTTCATAAATTTGGTGTTTCCTTCTGTTTTATTATGCTGTAGGTGCTGTGATCACTGAGAGTGAGCAGATTGACACAGCTGTATTGGAGTGTGATCATTGTGTCATAGCTTTCAGCATGGCAAACATTCAGATGGTTGTTTACTACTCCCTCATTACCTAGCTACAGTGTAGTTCAGAGAATCGAAATATTGGGAAGATTTGATTTATGCAAATGAAAAACCATTTCTTTCTCTTAAATTGCTCTCTCACCATTAACACTTTACATCGTTTAACCAGACGATGGGTGCTGCAGCAGCTAATTCAGGAAAACTCCTTGCCCAGTCTTGCAACTAAAGGAAACTTGGGAGCAGCACCTGTGGAGAGAATTCACCGACTAGTGCAGGAGGAAATGAATGTCTGCTCCGAAGCTGCTGGGAGATATCCAAGCAACTACAATGCCTGGTCCCATCGCATCTGGGTTTTACAGCATTTGGCAAAGCTCACTGTCAAGGTATAATATAATATAATAGTGAATAAATTCCTAAATTTTCTTGTCCAAAAAACCTAAGTATTGATTTGCGAAGCAGATTGTGTAACATGAGTGAAGAGTATCAAGTGAAGTTATCACAGGTAGCTAAGAAAGTGGGCAAAATACTGTAGTGAGTATGTTTTGCATTTTTCTTGCCATTGTAGGAAGGTTCTGGTTAGCAGAAATAACACTTTTTTCTTGCCATTTATTCAAAGTTCTGTTTCTGTCTTGGTGCTGATGTATGTATGGGTAGAGTATAGATGGGACTCGGTGAGTCAAAGGAAGGAATGGGCAACTCTGAGTACTTCTTCCAGCACTAGTCTTGAAATTCTTAGTAGAAGAAGGTAATATGTAACAGATACTATTTTGATAATATAATATCATTGTTTTGATGCCCTTATTTGGCTCACCTGTGGTTTCAGAATATTGTAGGACCAAGTAAAGACAGCAGGAATTTTGAAGAAAGCATAGTAGTGCTTGTAACTAATTTCTTCAGTTCCAGCAGTATTTTTTGACAGCATTTACACTGGGAGCTGATTAGACTATTCCAGGGACAGCAGGGATCCTTTATACAGTGTTGAATATTTCACATTTGTAACATCAAGACCTGCAGCAAATTGAATTAGGTAATGTGATGTGGTCTAAAATTATATAGGCAGTTTTTTAATATTGTGCTTTCTAAGTTGTTAGATGAATTCTTTGTGAATATTAGGTTGATACAGTGACACATCACTCGCTTTAAGAGCAGCTGCTGCATTTTGCCACATAGGGTTGTAAGGGAGGAATTTACTGGGCATTGTTGAGTCAATATAGCCATTATTTTTATGTCCACTGCAGAAACTGGGCAGAATTTGGACTCGTCTGCCTAGCAAGTTTTTATGAAAAGGTAGTTTTCAGAAAACTCAGAAGAATTGCAGGATTGAGATAGATTGGAGGTTAGAAGTTAGGGTTAGAGGTCTATATTAATAGAAAACAGGAACTTCATTGTCTTCAGTAACTTATTAAAAGGTGAGGGGAGTTAGCACTGTTAAAGAAAATTCAAGTCATTTTATGCCTTAAACAAAAAGCTAAAACAAGTTCTAAACAGCTCTGTGTCCATTATAGTGGTAACAGTAGTCTGAGGATCATTATAACACCTGGAGTGCTTTTTTGCACTTCCTATTCCTTACTAATGTAATTAAAGAAAAGTAATTACATTGTAATAGAAATAACTCTTTGCAGAACTGGAATTACTCTGGTGAGTTTTTTCATTGTCAGTTGTGAGTGCTTTGTGTGAGAAATCACCAACATGCCTGTGAAGGAAGTATTTCAAATTTGATCATTCCAAAGTCCATTTACTTTGCCTGCCATCCCACTTCCCCTACTGATCTATTTTTTTAGAATGAAAACTATGGAAGTGATACTTTTGTCTAGAGTTGTCCATCTGGTTTCTGTTATCTCTGGCAAGATTTCACTGGTGCTGTTTCTCCTCCACTGTATGTTTAACCTGTTGGGAAGTTTCCATGTTGTCTCTAGGTTTTTTTCATAACACCACCAATGCACCTCATCAGAGGGCCTAGCAGAAGGTGTTTGGGATACAGGAAAATTAGGAGCAAGTGTGGAACATAAAAGACAGCAAGCAACTTGTGATAAAATTTATCTAGGTCACTTTAAGAGGCAGAATTATATGGCGCTTATTTGCAACTTAAAATGCAAGGAAAAAAGGAAATAAGAAGGAGAATAGGGAAAAAGCAGACATTACAGATTTTCAGAAAAATAGACAGGTTCATAGAATCACAAAATGGTTTGGCTTGGGAGGGACCTCCATCTCATTCCCACCACCCTGCAATGTGCAAGGATGCCACTCTCTAGATGAGGTTGCTCAGGGCCCCATCCAGCCCAGCCTTGAATACTTCAGTGGAGGAGACATCCACAACCTCTCTTGGGCAGCCTGTTTCAGTGCCTTACCACCCTCTCAGTGAAGAATTTCTTCCTAATACCTAATCTAAACCTGACCTCTTTCATTAACCATTACCTGTTGTTCAGTCACTATCTACTCACATTTAAAGTCCCTCTCCCTCCTTTTGCTAGGTCCCCTTAAGGTACTGAAAGGCCACAGTGAGGTCACCCCAGACCTTTTCTTCTCCAGGCTGACCCACTCCAGCTTTCTCAGCCTATCCTAATTGGAGAGGTGCTCCAGCCCTCAGAGCATTTTTGTCACCCTTCTGTGGACCTTCTCCAACAGGTCCACATCCTTATGGTGGTGACCCTAAAGCTGGATGCAGCATTCCAGGTGGGGTCTCACCAGAGTGGACCAGAGGGGCAGAATCTCTCCACCTGCTGGCCACACTGCTTTTGATACAGCCCAGGATGCAGTTGATTTTCTGGGCTGCAGGTGGGTGCTGCTGGCTCTTGTCCAACTTCCCATCCATGAAAGCACCCAAGTCCTTTTCCACAGGACTGCTCTCATTCAGTTCCAGTCTGTGCTCATGTCTGGGATTACTGCAGCTCAGGTGCAGCACCTTGCACTTGGATTTGTTGAACTCATTTCTCAAGTTTGTCCAGATCACCCTGTCTAGCATCTTGTCCTTCTTGTTGTGTCAGCTGCACTGCTCAGCTTTGTGTCGTCTGCAGATGTGCTGAGGGTGCACTTAATCCCACTGTGTGTGTCATTGATGAGGATACTAAAGACCAGCAGTCCCAAGACAGTCCTGAGACTCATCACCAGTCTCCACCTGGACATAGAGCCATTGACCACACCTCTGTGGCTGCATCCATCCAGCCAGTTCCTTACCCACTGAATAAACGTTCCATCAAATCCATCTGTCTCAAATTTGGAGATAAAGATGTCATGTGGAACCCATATTGAATGCCATACACATCTAGGTTGATGACATCTGTTGGTTTTCTCTTGTTGACCGCTGCTATCACTCCATCATAGGAGGCCACCAGATTGGTCAGGCACAATTGCTGGCTGCCTTGTGTCACCTCCTTGCCTGGTTTTTGCCTTAGAGTATCTTCTGGAAGGATCTGCACCATGATTTTGCCAGCCACAGAGGTGGGGCTTACCGGTTTCCAGTTCCCTGGATCTTCCTTTCTCCCCTTTTTAAAAATCAGAGCAGCGTTTCCCTGTTTCCAGTCACTGGGAATTTCCCTTAACCTCCATGACTTCAGATATAATGGATAGTGGTTTGGCAACATCAACCAGTTGCCTCAGAACTCTGCCATGTGGATCTTCACATGCCATAGACTTGTGGCTGTTCAGCTTCCTCAAGTGGTTCTGAACCTGCTCTTTGCTTACAGTGGGAGGAACTTCATGCCTCGCCCCCCACAAATCTGGAGGATCAGGGACTTGAGAGAAGTGGGAGGCCTGACTGCCAGTGAAGACTGAGACAAAGAAGTCAGTACTTCATCCTTCTCCATATCACTTACCACCAGTTCATCCTTCTTGCTTATCAGGGAGCATACTTTCTCCTTGGTCTTTTTTTTCTGACCTGTGTACTTACACCATCCCTTCTTGTTATGATCTGCCTATCTTGCCAAGCCCTGTTCCAGCTTTGCCTCGGCTTTTCTGACCGCATCCCTACACATTCTGTAGAGATTGTGTACTTGGCTTGGTGTCTCATGTTGCACCTTCAGCAGTTTCTGTGTTTGAATATCTGAAAAGCATGATAAATTTCTCCAAGATGCAAGACTGGAACTGTGCTGAAAAATTGGAAGATAAAACAGTTACTGATTTTATGGCCATTTAGTTCTTGCAAAATTACCTGAAATTAAGGAGTACCTGTGTTACTTTGGGCTGTATTTCTGCTGTAATACAAACTTGGTAGTTTGAAGTGTACAAGGAAGCAGAGGCCCAGAAACATAAATTGTATGTTGTGTTATCATTGAAATATGACTTCTCAAAACGAGGTTATCATTAACAAAGCTGTTGGCCTGTTTTGGAGGATTTCAAGCGGTAGACTGCGTAATAGGATTTTGGTTATTCTTTTTCCTTTGGTTTGATAATCCTAATGCTACTGCTGACTGAATCTCAGCTCAAGCTCTGGGAAAAAGATTTAAAATGCTAGAGGAGAAAGTTCTGGCCAGTAGGAAGATTTTCTCACAGGATATAGATGTTTCTTCTTTCTTACACTAGGCAGTCAGAAACATTATCTTTCAATACAGAAATCTGATTTTGTTCTAGCTGCAGAATTTGAATGGCATTAGCAAATCTATGTAGTGTTTAAATAGTGTTCATTAATATCAATCAAAGATTTCTCAAGAATAGATTGTTGGAAATTAATCTAATATTTCTGGTATTGGAGTACTTGCCTTGGAAAGCCCAATTTCAGCTTTCTCACATGACTGTTCAGCTAGCTAGTGGGGTCATAGGCCCCGGATACCTACTAAAAGGTGGGTGCATAATTAGTCAGAGAAGCAGGCTAAGAGAGTGGTAGGGGTATAGTCTTAAAATTAATACACACTGTGTTGCTTCAGTGAAATCATGCAGATAGAAAAATAGGACATAGTTCAGCAAGGATTGACAAACTTTTTTGTTTTCTTTAGACTGCAATACTCAATTTCATAATTAAAGGATGGAGATTGACTGATCACACCCTACAATAAAACACACAAGCTAACAAGTGGCGGGGTAGTAGTCATGAGGCAACACTTCTGTTGTGTGATGCCCAGAAAATAGCATGTTCATGAGACACAAAGTAGTTTTTCTTGTACCCATCCCCAGTAAGGCCTCGGCTTTTTCTTAAATGACTGGATTTCCAAAGGTACTAGTTTCTGTGAGTGGACATTGCTATATTTATCTGGTTATCCTTAAAGGTTTTTTTGCCCAGTTCCTTTTCATTTCCCCAGTGTCCCAGACCAGGGAGGAAGTTTGGTCAGCAGTTCATTGTTGGAAAAGTGCTCTGAAACAAGCAAGCACAGGGTCAGGGAGGGTGTGAGAGGGAGTACAGACCTAGAGGTTGAGACAAAGATCACACTGAGCACACATGTCCTGTTCTGGGGGAGGCTGCCAGTTCCATGATAGTCAGCTCACCACCAGAGGTAGAAAAGAGGTTGTCAAGAGTGGGCAGGGAGGTATTTTCATATGGTTTCCTCTTTCTTCACAGAACAGTGTCAAAGAGCTTATACAAGGGCTTGTACTGGTAGAGATGAAAATGGAGAAAGCTGGCTTTGTAAGAAAGGACCTCTTGGAATTCAGACATTAGCTGGCTTTTCCTTTTACTTCCAGTTGTTTGAAGCATCTTCCACTGGTACCCTGAGGTTCCTAGATAGGAGGCTCTGTTTTTTGTAGATCTCAAGAAGTTTTAATGGCAATCTTCTGTGTTGCCTTTGTAAAAGAGGTGTTCTGGTTCAGGTAAGGAGTGATTTTGGCAACAATTTTGTTCCTATTGTACAGGGAGTTAAAATGCATAATTAAGACGTTCCCCTGTGAATTTGTAGCTTGTAAATATTTCAGATAAATTAATTGGATTCTCCCAAGGTCTCAGTTGAGCATAAATTTGTGTAGTATCAATCATAGCTGAATCTGATTTTTCTGAGCCTTATGTTGTTCTTAATAGACTTCTAAATTTTGAAATTCAGAAGTTTAAAATATTAGGCTCAATTCTGTGGAGAAAGGAAAAGCTGATTTGACAGTTTAAAGTGCAGATCAGGACATGGAGTTTCAGCCCCCTTAAGAACCCCATGTGTGGACTGTTGCTTAATACTGTACTTCAGTTTGCTGATCTCTAAAAGGAACGTGATGTTGGTATCTTTTGGCAAGATTCAGAAAAACATGTTGACTGTCTTGGGTAGAAGACAGTGTTTGCATTGTATTTGCTCCAATTTATTCTGGAACAGATGCCCTCCCAAAAGCTGTATAGCTAGCCTTGTGTGTTTCCATGGGGTTTTTTGTGGGAGACTGTGGCTTTTGTGGTGCTGTATCTAAAAGAAAGACTTCTACCTATGAAAGTTGTTTTGCATCAGCTGGTCCTGTTAAGTGATGTAGGTAGCTTAGCGGAAGAGATTAACAGCAAGAGTATGCCGTAAGATTGTATTCAAAGTCTATAGAAGTAAATGAAAAAGGTAGTTTTGATCTCTTTGGATAGTTTAAGCTCTGGGGAAGAAGCCATGTGAGGAAAGAGGTTAAGGCTGTGAAAAGAAACAAACCACGGCTCTAACGGAGAAAGCAAAGTAAAAGAAGCTTTGTCTGGTAGCCAAACTTGGATTTCTCTCCAGAAATGAATTTTGGAGGTTTAAAAGCACTTAGAATTAAGAGACAATTCACAGGAGCCAGCAGTGTTAAAAACAGAGCTATAGTTGGCAATTTAAGTATTTACCAGAGTTGTTGTGAAAGCCTTTCTAGGGGTTCTTCAGTAGTAAAATCAAGCAACCTGATTATGGACAAGTACTTCTGTATTTCACAGACTCAAGATCTTTAAACATAATGTTATGATTTACATTCTCTCATGGAAAATGAAGGTGTAAATTAAGTTTGGGTTTTTTCCTCTTAAGTAACTCACCTACCTTCTGACACCCACAATCCACTGGGCCAAAAGTAAAATTCTTAAAGTTAATAGCAGTGTAGTTTGTGCCTTCCCTAAATAGTATTTATTGCTAACCATTTTAAGGTTTTTAAACCACTGCTTATTTCGTATCAGAAGTGGTTTAGGTTTTTTCCCCACTCAGCTTGTGGGCAGGTTTCTGAAAAGCCTGCCTTTCCAGAGGTTGGAGAAGTATTAGTTTGTTTTCTGCAGGGATGCCAAGATGCTTTTCAGCGCACAGTGGAAAAGGCTCAGTGATAGTTTGTTTTTCTGTGTATTCTTAAACCAGTGGCTGAAATCCCCGAAGAAGAGGTTACCTTAATACGGAAACAGTAGTGGTAAGTTCCTCCTTTGTGCTGGTTGATAACTGTCCCTGCATTTTGTTTCAGGTTCTCCTCGATGAACTTTCATCCACTAAATATTGGGTATCCATGCATGTCTCGGACCACAGTGGATTTCATTACCGCCAGTTCTTACTCAATTCCTTGATACGCAGAACAGTGACTGACAATAACACATTGGTACAAAATCAAATAGTAAATGAACAAAATCCTAGCCTTCAGAAGGAGGAAGAGGGCGCAGTGACAGAAGCTGCCTGTGCAGAGGAGCAAAGCGTGGATCTCCCCAGCCGTTTAGACGAAGAGATGGAACTCTGCAGTGAACTGATTGATACTTACCCAGGACATGAAACCTTGTGGTGTCATAGGTAAGAGGACTTGGTCAAAAGAGTTTCCTTCTGATTTGTGGATGGTTCTTCACATGATATTCATAACAAAACAAATTGTTCTGGTTTTAGAAAGTACCACTCAATAAAAGATTTTTAAGCTACTATGTATTAAACCTTTGGAAAATGTTCAAGAGCATAATCAGAACTATTGTGTGGGAAATGTGATTTGGCTTAAGTATCTTGCAGTATAAGCTCCACTTGTCCTTTCTGATTTGTGCAAGAGACACAAAATGCTGGTGATGAGCCTCCTCACCTTTTAAATGTTTAAATAACAAAAAATGAACAGAACGTAGACAGAAGATGGGCTGCAGGAAATGTCTGCTTTACTAGCTGGGTGCAGGTTCCTGACTAGGTAACAGTAGATTTGCCGAAGTGACATGGATCCCTTTCTAGTACAGCATGAGCAGAGATAGCAGTTTTTGTGTCTGTGAGGGAAATCTGGTGGGATAGCAAATGAATTGAAACAGTTCAGCAGCAACAGTAGGTTATTTTGAGTGCATGACTTTCTTTTTTTCTTCTTTATCCTTTTCTTTTCCTTTGAAGAAGGTGCATATTCTACCTTCAACAGCACTTAAGCAACAAACTTCCTCTCCTGAGTGCAGTGGTATCATCTGTGGACAGCAGTGATGAAAGTCTGAATAATTCCCACCACAGCCCTGCAACAAGTCACATGGCACAAGCTATGGATGTTGATGGTTTGAATGAATCCGGCAGCAAACAAGGTTATACCCAAGAAACAAAACGCCTGAAGCGTGCTCCTGTGCAGGACTCTCTTGGTCCAGAAATGGAATATCAGTTTGTTGATAAAGTATTATCAACTTGTAGGGATGTGGACCAAGCCAGGTTTGCTACTGCTTATAGAAAATGGTTAGTTACTTTTTTAGGTCAGTGAAGGAAGCGTTTAAAGCTTTCAGGGTTCTTCTCTTAGTGCAATATTCTCTTTTCAGACACAAATGCATGTCTTGGTTGCAAATGTTAGCTGAGTCTGTGTTTCTCTCTCTTTTGATGGTCAGTCCTAAAGTTAAATTTCAGAGTAGAAGTCTGTCACTTTATTAAAGAACTGGCATACATTTTTATTACGCAAATGCAGTTTGTTGCTTAATCTCTCTAAGAAATCACTCTTGTCAGCTTTCTACCATGACATTTTCTCATTTTTTAACTTCTGCATTAGGGTGGACTCTGAATCATTTGACTTAAAAAAAAAAAGTAGGTAAAACACAAAAAGTTTGAAATGCTTGTGAAACAGAGTGTCTGAAAAAAGAATGGGAGAATCTGTCAGTATCAGCTAAACCTGTTCCCAGTTTGTTCCTGTATGGTATCATGCTAATACCTTACTGGATCCAGACTATCTGGTGAGTGCTATTTTTTTTGTACTGCAGTCTGTAGTAGAACACCAGAATACAGTGTTTCTTTTTGAAGGCTCTAGTAACAGTTTTGGAGCTGTCATGCTTTTTACTGTTTTAACTGGGTTTTCGTTTGCTTATTAATTATCATGTTAGCTTGATAGAAAGGTCTGTGAGGTTGAAATCTTGATAAGCAGATACAGAAAAACGTGGCAGAAAATAGTTCAAACACATGTTCACTCACAGTCAGAGCTGTATTTGGCTGTATTTGGAAATAGTTTTCTTAGACTACTTTAACTTTATTTTGTACTTGATGTTTATTTATTTATTTAATCTCAGCAATCCAAAATTAATCACACTTGATACACATTTCTGAATGTCTTATTTACACTACAGATTCTCACCCTGCTAAATCACACATTGTAACTCATACTTAACCAAGAAAGTGACAGCAAGGAGGGAGTTAACTCTTCCCTTTTGTTCTTTTGGAGAGCTTCAGTCTTTGGGGTTTTTTTTTCCTTTTTTACTCTTATGGAAGAGGTCTACTCCAACCATACATCTCTGTTTACATAACTGTAACTTTTAAGGGAATTTGAAATCAAATATGAATGGTGTGTTTTGTCATTTCCTTAGAACTCATCTATAAAAGGGATTTTTTACTCTAGTAGACTTGTGCTGGTCAACAGACCCAGGGGAAACATTCTACAACTGTAGAAGTCTATACAGTGGCAGCATTGCCACTTTTAAAAGCAGACTATTCTCTGGGGGGATTGGTTTTTCAAGTTAATGCCCTTGCCATAATTGCTTTATGGATCTCCTGCCCCAAAGGCCTCTCGACCATAAGTTTCAAGATGCTGTTTCTGTTGGGCAGAGAGAGAAACAATGAGGGAAGAAAAAACACAGGTAGCCTGCTCTAAAGGTATTATTTTGAATCAAAAAAGCACTCAAAATGTGAAGTTCCTGCACTTCTAAGTAGTTTGATGAATGGAGTTTACTCTTGCATTTCAAAATGAAAATAGACCACCATGTCTTTGAGAGCATGTTCACGATTCTTTTCAGACACAAAGTAGCTAACAATGGCATTTCTAAATGTACACTGTTCTGTTTACAGTACATAGATCAGACTGATCTAGGCTTGAGAATCTCCATGTTGAAGCTTTGTCTGAGAGGGCATCCACACCTGCCTCTCCATGGGTATGGATGCATTACATGATCGTTAGCGTTGAGGTACTATGGGATGCTGTGGTGGTTTGGTTGATAGTTTTAGTTGCAGAAGAACATAGTTGTTGTCTGAAGGAGGTGTGGGATTGGCTTGAGAGGATAGTTTTGTCCTAAGATGTTGCCTCAATGATCACTGACCAATGGGCAGGTTCAAGTACAAACAGGAGTCTTGAACTTCAGAACTTAACTTGAGCAAGAACTGTTACACATCCCAGGGGACCTGATGTTTATTGAATGTATACATTAATATACATTATTAATGATGATACATTAAAGTATGTGTAGTAGCCTGGGTCAGCTTGATTAACAGTATCCCATTAATGACTCGTATGAACCTGGAAAGTGTGAAGTCAAGGGGGCAGTGTATTAAAGATCAGGTTCTTGGGCCTAGATTACTTGGTAATGTATTTGTGTGTTTTGTTTACATTTACAAAAATTACCCGTTTATGAGAAAAATATTAGTGATAGGAGCAATCTCGGAAGTGGGAGCATGATAAGAAACATTTCTTGAACTGTGGAAGGGAAGAGATTCTCTCTTCTTGCACTAGAATGATTGAGGCTTTCAGAAGAAAATACTAATATTAGAGTCTGACTTGAAACACATTGGTTCTTCCAGGCTGTAATTTGGAGTCTTAGTTAGCATTCTTAGAACTGTACTGTAGAAGTTCTGTCCTTTTGAACTTGATGTCATAAACATTTAAGCAGGTGCCCTCATACACATATGTGTAGTTCCTATTCATATCAGCACAAGTGATGCATTCTTGTAGGAAGGCAAGATTTGGTTCTATGTAACTGAATAGAATTGCATTGAATTTTAGTACTTGGAAAATGTTCTGAGAACTGTGATTAGAGATGCTGATATTCTTACTACTTTTGCAAAACACTGATGGCTGTAGTATAACTACATAAGTATTACATGTCATAAGTGTGAGTTTTTAAACTCTGCACCTGATGGAAATGTTCCCCCGCACTTCATTTTTAAAATCCAGTTAGAATAGTTACATTTAGAAATGTTTGCAGACCAGAAAACTAAACAGTGGAATTGAAACAAGTCATATCTTTCTGATAGAAGGAAATGCAAACAGGAAGCTGTTAAATTTTAATTTTAATTTTTTAATGGTAACAATATAAATTATATGAAAAAGGAAAATAGTATCTAAATTGCTTCAAACTGTCAGTGAAGCCGCATGTATGAAATTATTGAAGAGATACTACTAACATACTGCATTAAGCTCAAAACTGATGTGGATTTCTAGATCTATGATCTTTGCAGCATACCTGGTATTACTGCAGAGTCCTGTTTGGGCACTGCTTGAAAAAAAAAGAAAGTGGCTTTAGGCAATTGGTAGTTAACACACTGAGCACGGCTACTTTACATGAGCATTTCAGCTGTTCTGTGTTTCAGAGATCAGAGACTAAAAATGTAGTCAGTGAACATTCCTGCAGAGAAAATGTCCAGCAGAAGCTGCAGAATACAAGGCTCTCACTCTCTGAAGTTCCTTCAAATATAAAATCAAACTTTGTACATGTGTAAACATCTTCATGTAAAGTTGAGCATCTTTCCTAATTTTGTCTTCTGCTGTAGTATGTGTCAATTGAATTGATTCTTTTTGTTCACTGGATTAATCTTTGTAGAAATTTGTTTGTAGTAGAAACAAAGGGTTTCGAGGAACAAATATAATTTCAAACTACAGAATTTGCAATAGAAGGAATCATGTTTTTAAGTGGTAAATTCTCAGCTGCTAAATACAGTAACTTATTTCACTGGCATTTTGTTTGTCTTGTGTGTTACAGTCACTGGAGAAACACACAGCATTAAAGATAGCTACAATAACAAAATTGTATAAAGTTATTGGAACGCATTGTTATAGCTGCTCTGATTAATATTGTTAATATACTCATGTTTGCATATTTGTGTTTTATTGACTGCTTACATATTCTTTTTACAACAAAATCCATGTGTCATTTAAATAGGGGATAAAGTTACTTGTCAGTTTATACTATTTGATTAATTACCTTGTATGTAATTTGCTTTAAAACAAATAAGCAAAGTTATAATATAGTGAGAAAGCTTAGATTTTTGTCTTATAATCAAAATTTCTGGCATTTCCAGTTTTGTTCTAGTGCTGTTTAATTAGAATGTGTAGCTAGACTTTATGGATGGGAGTGATTTTTTTCCTAAGTAGATAATTAATTTTTAAAACAGTACTGTATAATACTGATGAACAGAAACAAAGGGGTTTGAAAAGGTTTGTCTGCATAACCAGACTCAAAAAGCATACTTTTTCAAAAACATATAAGATACTGAGCAAAATGTGAGTATCAGAGAATAATTTAAGTTGTGAGTCTTTAGAAATTTGATGATTAAATGTTTGGACAAGTTATTGTTTGCTTAGTTTTGTTTTACCTTGTGTAAGGGAAGAGTGCTCTTAGGGGTTTTTTTAAATCTAGTAGGAGGTGAACCATTGCACTTACAATGTGGGGAGAAAAACCCACAACTGCTGAATTGTATCTCCTAGAGCAATTTTGGAAAAAGCAGTGAACTGATACTGAAATGGAGATGTCACTTCTAAATGCATCTTTGCACTCATTGGGTGATGAGAGGTATTTATAGTTAGATCTTGCTGGTTTATCAGTGTCAGATACAAAGAAAAGGGTGTAACTCACCAATTTTCAAATGCACTTAACATTCAAGTTAGTTTCAAAGGAAGTTCAGTGTCCCTGTCTAAGATAATTTTCCCTGTGTACTCAGAGGTATGTTTTCTTCTCAACCTCTTCTCTGTTCTTCAACCAGCAAAGAAGAATGTAGCAAAGCATTGGTGAGGTGGCCTAATTTTGTATTTGAGTAACTCTCACTACCTCCCAAAAAGTACTTTGACTGATGTCCTTAAGTGGAGTTCATCAGGCTCAGTTATTTCAGAACCTCATGCTAGGCCTATATCCTCTTTCAGATGTGAACAGCAAGAGCTTTATCAATGAATCCATCAAGTTTTCCAGGGAAAGTTTGAAGGAGAAAGAGAACGGAAAAAAAATCCTGAAGTTGGAAAAACTAGAATTAGCATAAATTTTCATTATTTTTTTCCTCTGAAGAAGCAACTGTGTTGCTGAAAAATGGAGGAAATACGCTTCCAGGGAATTCCATATATTACGCTTTTGAACTGCAGACCTGACACTTCCTAGTGGCTTTTGCTTAGTGTATAGTGTTACTTCTCAGGGCATAGTCTATTGTAGTGAATTGGGGTGCATTTTTACAGTTTGTAATTATTGATTGAAAAAAAAAAGCTAAAAATGTAATAACTGGCTTTTAATTATTTTTTTTTTTGTCTAGCATAGTATTTTACAATTACTCACATGCTAACACTGTACCTAGTGATGTACAGTAGACCTCACCATCTCATCTGCTTCATACTGTTATTCTGTCTCTTGAATTGCTGTTGCAGTGTTGCAGGAAGCTCCTGACAGTTGTTGGATTTCTTCTCCAAGTTTCCTAGTAGTATTCAGTAGAGTAGTTAGTATCTCAAAGTAGATTGTAATGATGGGGAAGCTTTTTACAGCATTTGTGTTGACGCACCATAGGTCTTAGATTCAATATTTAAAAACCTTTCGTTAGGTTTCTGAATGCTAAAGATTTTTTGATAGCTGTCAAACTCTTACATGCAACAGAGTTATTCTGGAAAACAGAACTCTTAACTGAAGTCTGGTTTGTTAAACATCTTTATCTGCACCATCTGAACCTGCTGTACATCCTATTGTATAGACAAAGGTGGGGAGAACCCACAGTGAGGTGCATATTTTCTTCATGAGACATTTTCTGGATGGAATATGTTTGTGGTTAAACACAGAGCTTTCGTTGGATGAGGTACATCTGTATGTTCATTGTGAATAAAGTAATTAAATTGGTACATCATTAATACGGTAGGATTTCCTGAATGGCTGCATGTAATGAGTAAATAAAAGGAATGTGGTTTTTTTAACCTGTTGTTAAAAAAAATCACGTAAATGATACGAGGTACCAGAACTTGTTTTTAGAAGGCAAAATATATTTATACCTACTGTGTTCATTCCCTTTTGTACCAGTTTTTCTTTTTCAAAATAGCTACATTTAAAACTGGGTAGTCATCTTGAAAAGTGTGCTTGGGAACACACTTGACTTCGTATAATTAAAATAATAGATGTCTTAAATGTTTTTAAGTAGCATTAAGATGCAAGGTAGTGACAGCACTACACTGTTCAAGTGAGCCAATAAACTCTAATTTTGTAACACCATGTTCATCAAATTACTATTCTATGTAGGGAAATGTTTATTTTATCAAGATATGTACAAAAATATTTAATTCTCATAGCTTTCTTATTAGGGGGATATACAACTAGTTTTAAACATAATATTTTGCAATATTTTTTCTATGAAAAATTCTCAGATGCACAGTTGTGACCATTGTAAATTTTATGTAGATTTCCAAGATAAATTAGATAAATCACAAATTTTGTAGCAGAGACTATGACAGGACAGTAAGACACTGGAGGAGTAATCTGCTAAATGACCAGTGTTCTACAGGATAGTGAATGTAAAGCATTAAGTTTGTTTTTCACTGGTCTTACTTTGTCACAGGATGAACTCCTGTCAGATGGGGATTATCTTCTTTTTCTTTTTTTTTATTTTTTTTGATAATCAGTAGAGAGCTTGTCTGTGAATAAATTATCTATATTTATTCTCCCACAAAAAGTGTGCATGTATGTGTGAATGGATGGATGATGGAACTGTATTTATGTCCTGTGAACACTGCAAAAATCACCTACATTTGGCCATCTGCTAACAGATCTTCATGGATGACCTATCCTGAGTCTGAGTCTAGCAGGGTCAGTGCCAGGTTGCCTCCTGAAAGCAGTAAGATCTATTGCTTCCCCTCTCTGTCTTAATCTGCCTGATTATCCTGATAATCAAATTATCAGGATAATCAAATGCCTGCACACACCAACCAAATCATTAGTGGTGGTGTTTATTCCAAGTGCTTGTAGAGAGTATTTGAGACTGAAAGAGTTTGTAAGGTCTTGCAAGCTGGGAAAATTTGGAGGTGCTCAGTCAATACCCAGGGGATACTTTTCATGAGTCCTCCAGAAAGGAAATGGACAGGCATGTTTTGGATGAGTGCTTCAGCATCACAGGAGATTGAGAAAAGTATGTCAAACACAAACTAGTGACTTAAATTGGTGTCTAAATACAAACAACAAGTAGTCCTTTTGGTACTTTGTTTTCAGTATTTTTCTCATGTTCTTTTTGTAAAAATAAATCACATAAAAATATTTTCAGAATTACTCTTCATTTCAAGTGTCTTCTGATTTTGAATCACTGGATTTGAGAGCTGTCCTTAAAGGAAGCAGTTTTACTGGAAAATGCTAGCACCTTTCCTGTTTCCTCTTAGACAATGTGATTCATTCCAAGTGTTCTAAAATGAGCACCTGAAATCACAGGGCGTTACTGAAAGTATTGCTCATCATTCTAAATGCAAAGCTTAAAATAGCTCCTCTCTCATATACTTCTTGTTTTCTTTTTTTTCATTTTCTCTTACTAGCTGCTGGGGAGAAAGAATATGTAAGGAAGCCCATAGTTGATATGAGCAATCTTGGCTTACTTAATTTGGGTGTTCATTGGATCAGAAAGGAGCAAGTAATGAACCCACCGGGTCCTTGTATAAAAGTAATTTGCAGGATCTGGTTATTTGTTTGTGATCTGAATGCTTAATTTTTACACCTGTTGGAATGAGTTTCAAAATTCCCACCAACTTCATGACATCAGATCAGGTCACGCTGTGGAGAGAGTATCAGCCTCTACCTGATAGCCGTGATGTATTTAGTGTGATGAATTGTAAGGGCCTTGTTTGTCTTTCACAAATGGTTGTATTTATGGCTTCAATAAAAAAAACCAATTAGTGTAGTGTATACTTATTAGCACTGTGGAAAAGGAACTATTAAGGTTATGGAATGGTAGAGATTTAAAAGGGCAGATAGAGGAAAACTAAGGATACTGCAGGGTATCAGTAGCTAAGAAAGCTTCCTTTTCCCCTGTTTTTTCCCCCCTGTATTCTCCCCTCTCCTTTTCTCTCCCTCTTTCCCCCACCTCCTGCCCCAGCTCAATACCCATCATTCTCTCCCTCCATGATTTTTCATCTTTTCTAGTGGCAAAAAGTTTCATACAATATACCTGTGTGCAAACTAGCATAACACTTTGGTTTTTGAAGTATTGCGTATCAATAACAAATAGATACCAGTGCTCGAGGTTCGTGCAAGATGTTTAGGGATGACTGGTGAGGTTTAAAGTGCAGTGTAGTAACGGATGCAGTATTGAATGGGAATGTCTCAATAAACAGTGGATGGCCTGAATGTTGCTGTTCTCCAGGTGTGCTCTCTACATTTATGGTCAACCATAAACTGCACGTTTGTCACCCTTCCATCTCCACAAATGCTTATCACTAGCTAACAGCTTATTTACTTTGTAAAATACATCTACATAATGTTGATTTGAGGTGTTCTACAGTTTTTTGTTGTTATCCAGTACTAGATAACTTCGCCATACCTTTGGTCCTTCTTCAGTGGAGTCTGGCCAAATACAGATTTTCATGGTTATAAATCTGGTTTTGCTGTGAAGGGAATTCAAAATTACACCCTATAAAACATGCTTTTTCCTGATGTCTAGTTAGAAACATAGAAGGGCATCTTAGCACTGTTTTCCAGTTGTGCACACTGAGTTTTACCTTGTTTATCTCAAATATTTTGTATTGCATGTTAATTAAATTTTTGCATATCCTAGTAATACAGAATTACTTACAAAATAAAAAAGAGCACTCTTACAGTTCTAACTATTCTATGCAGATGTCTTCCAAAATTTACAGGTACAATTTTAGTGCTGGTGGTTGGTAAAGAGGTTTTTTTCACTTATTTATCTGCAGACTTGTTTTTATATGTATTGGTGACAAAATGGACTAAGCACCGCTGTAAGTTATTGTATTTCTGTAGAAAATGGAAAATAGTGTAATATTGTTTTTGTTAAATGTTGGCAGTTTATAAATAAACTTTTCATCTCCTAAAAAACCTTTGTTTTCTGACAATACTGAGCTCCATTTTCATTCTTTGTGCAACAGACACCCCTCCTAATTACTGCTAATCTCTTTTCAGTGATATGCTTCCTTTGACAGGAGCTTCATCTTCTCTTACGAATTAGGTGATGATACCAGGCTTAATTTTAGTTTTTTTAAACACTTAAGCCTTTTTCAAAAGCTTTCCTAGGTCTTTGTTCAAGCTTAGTTTCTAAAAAGATAGAGGTAATTGATCTCTTGTGTTACAAAAATATATCTTCTTTGATTCATATTAAAGAAAGATGTAATACAGAAGTACTGCTATACAGTTGACTGCCTTTAGAATGTAAATTCTGTTGTGTAAATTTTATGAGAATACCTAAAGAACCTTCCCTAATCTGACCCCTGATCTTAACTGGATGAAAAGATACTTGAGGTATGCTCATTATTTTCGTAAACCTTCTAATTACGCAAATACAAAAACATTAACAGCTGGATCCATTGTGTTGTTCTGCAGTTAAGCTCTTCAAATAGTATTCTACTTCATGTATAGTTCTGTGATTTCATTTATGAGAAGTTGTTAATTTTTGGCAAAACTGACTTAGATCTTTATATCTCTTTCATAGACTTGGGTGAATGCTGCAGTAAATTTGCTTGCACTTCAGGGCAATCAGTAGCTCTATAAAGAGCTTTAATTCCAGGCTGTAATCTAAATGATTCTGAGGTTCATTTAAGTAATGTATTAAATTAATAAATATTAATATAAAAGAATGTTGAACTATCAGAATGTGTGCTTGGGATTGGGTTTTTATTTTATTAAGCAGTGGCACAGGGATATTTCAATGTACTAGCATATGAAAAAACTCTTTAAAATTAGAGTTTTGTATTTCATGAATATTATAGGGTGTGACTGGAACTGTAGGTCCACTATTTCTCAAATTTACTTAAATTGTCTAGGATTTACTCAAATTTACTTAAATTGTCTAGGATTTACTCAAATTTACTAGGATTGTCTTGTCATCTTGGTATCTTGTTCAAATATACAAGCAAAGAAGTTAAAATATGTCTGCATGGTCACTCTCTTCTGCTTGCACTTTGTAATAATTACTTTCTATTCTCTGACAAAGGGCTTCAAGTCTTCCACTGTTTTCTAGTTCCAGTAAGTCTAAATCTTCCAGAGCTACTAATATCCCTTTAGAACTCCTTTGCTGGATACCAGAAGGTGGTGTCTGTTTTTCCAGAAGTGCAGAGTATCTGGCTGTGAACTGTAGTCTGTTTGGGGTTCTACACCGCAGAAGCCAAACCATGGATTCGCCACTTCCTTTGAAACCAAACACTTGAAGCACTTAGAGAATTACTTTTCTGCAGTGTCTGGTAACGAGGTAAAGAAAGAAAAGAAGTGAAAATGTTACGTCTAGAAGTATCAGTAGAGAGGGGGTAAGTTTGCAGAGCACGGCACAGAAAAAAGCAGAACAGAAGCAGTTTATTTTTTTGTCTGAGTCTTGCTACTACTTGCATGAGCTATACCTGACATGCAGACGTGTTGACAAGCTAGGAAATCAGTTCCTGAAGGAAGATGACAGCCTTTGGAGGGTGTCGTGGTTTGACGCTGGCCCAATGCCAGGCACCCACAAGAGTCACTTGCTCACCCTCTCCTGCCACAGCTGGGCAGTGGAGAGAAAAAAAATTAACAAAGGCTTCATGAGTGAGATAAGGATCAGGAGAAATCACTTCAAGGATAAAACAGGCTCAACTTAAGTTGCAAAGTGAATTTATTACTAGCAGAATCAGAGGAGGATAATGAGAAGTAAAATAAGCCCTTAAAAGATCTTCTCCCAGCCTTCTCCCTCCTTCCCACTGGCAGTGCAGGGAGACAGGGCATGGGGGTTTTGGTGAGTTCATCACCAAGATTTTCTTTGGCTCCTCCGGGAGAGGAGTCCTTCCCCTGTGAGGCCATGGGGTCCCTCCCACAGGAGACAGTTCTCTGTGAACTTCTCTGGCATGGATCCACTGTCAAGAGCAGTAGTCCTCCCAAAACTGCTCCAATGTGAGTCTCTCCTACAGGAGACAGTCCTCCCAAAACTGCTGTGGCATGGGTCTCTTTCCACGGGGTCCAGTCCTCCAAGGACAGGCTGCTCCAGCCCTCTCTCGATCGAGCCCTCTCTCGAGCTCTGGAAGCAGGGACCCCTTCTCTCCACTGGGTGTCCCACTGGATCACAGCCTCGTCCAGGTATCCACCCATTCTGGCATGGGCACCTCCTCTGCATCCCCCATGGATCCCCATGGGCTGCAGGGGCACAGCTGCTTCACCGTGGTCTTCACCATGGCCTGCAACGGAATCTTGGCTCCGGCACCTGGAGCACCTCCTCCCCTTCCTTCTTTACTGACCTTGGTGTCTCTGTGTTGTTTTCCTCTCATCTCCTCCTCTGACTAGAAGAAAACAACTGCATGACTGTGTTTTGATTTTCTTCTTAAATTTGTCATCACAGAGGTGTTACCAACCATTCTCATAGGCCCAGTTTTGGCCAGCAGCATGTCCATCTTCAGATCCACCAGGGATTGGCTCTGCTGGACATGGTGGAGGCTTTCAGCAACTTCTCACAGGAACCATCTTTTTTGTCCCTCTGGTACCAAAAACCAGACCGTGCAAAACCAATAGAGGGCAAGTATTTTTCAGATTCTGAAGTGGAGTGTTCGCAAGGGAAGTGGGAAGTTTTCTATTTAATATGAGAAAGCTTTTATTAAAAATCTTGAATATATTCTCAACTCTTTCATACCTTCTAGTATTTTCTTTTATGCTGAAGTGCCCTTTGCTGTTTTCTTATAGCTCAAAGATGAGGATAACAAAGATTTTTATCTGTGGAACCTGTGGAGTTTTAAAGGTCTTGTTTTCTTTCCCCATATAAGGTTGCTTATTTAAACAGAGATTTTAATCTGCCTGACACCTCTGTCTGATTGGGAAAAGTGACATAATTGAAGGTGCACTTGGTGGTTTCCATGGCAATTACTGATTACCAAGTGGAAAGAAGACAGGAAGAGAAAGATCAGTCTGGGCAGTATCATTATGCACTCTCAAACGAAAAGCTTACGTCTTTAGACACATACAGGCATGAAGCAAAGTAAAAGGTATCTGAGTTCTGTAATGTCACGTCAGGTAAGCATATCTGTGTGTGCATCTTTAGCTGTATGGGATGTGGCTGCTTTTAAGCCAGTGAGGTTTATCAACACTTCAAACAGATTGGTGAAGCCATGAAATTTTAGTAGTCACTGATAATCTGTAGATCTTAATTTCTTTCCTCATTGGGATGTCTTCACTACTGAAGGACAATAGGGCTTTTTCTTAGGAAAAGGGGAAGAGGAACCTTCCTCTCTGTGCGTAACTGCTGTCTTCACCAGATGCTGTCTGGCTGTGTTTTGCATGTAACTGGTCTCTTTTGTACCCCTTGTTGTCTACCACTGTCCACTACCTCCCCATCCCCACTCCTGCACATCCTTCACACATCTGCACTGGTCCCTCACGTCTGCATCCTCATCAGCTGCAGCTTTTCCAATTTGCCTGTGTTTTTTTAATAACCCGTCCTTTAGGTTTGTTTCTTGTCTTTGCCTCTGTTAGTTCATCTGTTGAGTTTGTGTCTCTGTGCTGTTTTTGTGGCTCCCCCTTTACTTGTTACACTCTTTGGTATTGGAAAGGTCCTGGACCACATACCTGTAAGGGATCAGAGACTCTCTCCCTTTACATACCGTTGCATAAACAGGTTCGCCTGTTTCCAGGAAAGCTGAAAACCTTGCTTCAGTGTAGGATTTTTAATCCCATGACAGCTTTATTCTTTACTTTCTGAAACCTTTTCACTTTGGAAATGTAAAAGCTTTCAGAAAGTCCTCAAATGAATAGACTTATTGGTTCCTACAGTCCCATGAAACACAGGCTATTCAGTTGGGTAGTGCTTGAATTGAATTAATAAAAAAATTAAAATTTGCTTCCAACTGCTTATGAGATAAGAGCAGTAGTTGCAGTTTTCCCTGTAAGATAGGGCAACCACAAAAACAAAGGGAAAACTGTAACTACTGCTTCAACTGAGTAATTGAAGGTGACGGTGGCAGAGCTGAGAAGTAATTTCTAAGTAACTGCAATGAGGATGGAAAGGGAACAACATGAAATATAAAGAGCTAGAAGGCCTTTGAGTTTTCTCGGTCAGCAGTTGGCCTTCAGTTGGTGAAGAGAATGTACTTGCATTAATGAATTGGGTCTACTGGGTTAAAAATAGGCTGTCAAAGCTGGCAGCACTGAGTCATTATTAGGAACATGAACATATTAGGAACATGAACTGGGAAAATGTCAATTCTTTGCTGTCCCTGCTAGCAGAACTAACCACTGCAAACTTACCAGCCTGGATCACACTGAAACAGAAAGTAGCACTGGAGCAACCTGTTGATGACTCTGGACACTAAGGGGAGAGAAGGGAAAATGTGTATCTCCATTCCTCTCTGATTAGGGGTTTCCATAAGGGAAGCAGAAATACAAAGCATATCTTTCTTTAAACTTGGAGGGCAAAGGAGGGGATGAGAAACTGAGTGAATGTACACAGAAAGTAATATGGGCTCAGCACCCCAAAGGAGAGTAACCACAGAGGATGAGAGACCTGCTTTACCACTGCATGGAACTGGCAGACAGGCCTGCTTGTCTGGAAACCTCCCTTCTGTGAAGGATAAAAGCTACTTTATGGCTTCTGTGAGTCCGGCTATGTCAGCGAAGATGAGCCTTCCTACATCTGTCTGTATGGTAACTAGTTTGCAAGATATTATCATACTTCTTTTTATCTCAATTTTTTATTTTCTGAAGCAGTGAATATGTTTGTTTGGGGTTTTTGTTTTGTGGTGCTAAAGGTTTTGATAGGAAGAATAAGGAGTTTGTCCCCACTCAGGCCAAGAAGACAACTGTGTTTGAATATGATACATTAATTAACATTAACATGCTGTTAAATACGTTAAGCAGCATGGTGTGGCACAAAACAGGAGTGATTTGTTGGTTTGTTTTGATGAATCTGTTAGGAATAGGATTTAGCTGTGCTTTTTTTGTTTTGCACCTGACTGCTGTGACTTTTGTTCTGGGGAGTTTAAGTCATGTCATGTTGTGAAAGGGATTGTTAGTTCTACTAAAGCAGACAATTTCCTTTTCTGCACTGCTCAGTGCACCTACTAGGCACCCAAAGACAAGGAACACTTGGTGTTCATGTATTTAGCAACATGCAGATCAGGTAATGCATTGTCATACATTAATCCTGTTGAGGAAGCGTCAGGGATGTGGCTGTCTGGTCTGGCTCTTGACCTCCATAGGATATTGGTCATACACTCAAGAGAGAGAAATTCAGTCTGTGTGGAAATTTTTGATTGCATTTCAAGTGATCTGTGTACTCATATGTTTTTCAACAATACAAATATATATGCATGTATATATGGATGTATATATGGATGTATATATGCATATCTTGTGAGTGCAGTTTCTAAATTCCACAAAACCAGTGGCTGGAAAGTATTTGCTTAATGAGTAGCAGGCATAATATTTACTAATATTGCAATGTTGTAACTGCAGCAAAGAATCCGTGGCATTTTTGTGATATACCACATATTCAGTTGTACAACTGATAACTTTTATCAATAAATTTTATACTACTGTATAGCCACAGAATTCAGTCTTACTGTTGTTAACTTTTGTGTGAACATATTTCATACAGAAAAAAATTTCACAGGTTAACTGTTTATACTCCTGCCTCCCGCACTTCATTTAAAAAGCTGCTACTGAAAGTAATTTCTGCACATACCATTTTCACAGCAGCCATTGCTCAGGAAGGTCTCTACCATTACAGTTTCTGATTTCAAACACCATTTCCCTTTTCACACCATTAGTTACATAGTAACAATTAAAATGCAAATGGTTTACAATTAGTGGTGTCTTGAGGTGCATTAAGTATCTATGAATCATGATTTTCAGTTCAGATCAATATAAAGATATAAAACTATGAATAAATCCAGGCTCCATTTTAATAAAAGTTAATTTAAAAAATACTTTTTTCACTGTTAACATACTTCAATTTGTTCTAATGGTGATACGTAGTAAAACCATGGCAACAAAAAAAAATCTCAAGAGATGTCTTAAAATATCAGACTACCTTCATCTAAAATTAAGCTGAAAAAAAATTAAAGGATTGCGTGTAATCATAGGAGTTTGCTACATCTTTACAGCACACTTAGCAGACTATTTAAAGGAACTTGCTGTCAACAATTTAAATTTGCCTGTACTCCCACAACTCTCCTAAGACTGACAAATATGTAGACCTAGATTTGCTCTTTCTTCTCTTTTTCTTCTTTGAAGACAAAATGGTTATATGTGAACACACCTGTATATGTACTTTGAGCACGGCTGAAATTTCCTCAGCAAGATAATCAGAGATCCCATTTCTCTGGCAAAAGCTGCCTTTCACCTTAGCTGGGTTCATGTGCTAATGCCGGAAGATTTCTCACCTAACCATCCACTGATACCTTCCAATCATATGCACTGCCCACTCTTTTCACCTCTCCAAATGACACTCATTCTTCAACCTGACCCAGCAATCTTACTTTGCTAGAGAAAAAGATGTAAGTGCATGAAATACATCTTCCTTCAAATTCACTTTGCATCTCATTTGTTGCTGCCATCTATCATATAGTGACTAATGTTAGTTCCACACTAAGTAAAGCTTTTTGAAATGGAAGGTATAAAAGGGGCTTTCTACAGTGAACGTAACACATATATCTGAACTTGGTCTAAACCAGCCAGCCTCCTGGGCTAATTTGACAAGGAGGAGGCTCCATTTTCAGCATTCAGTCACACTTAACATACAGAAGTGCATTTATTGCTGTGCTTCACCATCATGTTAAAAACCAGACTTCAGATATATTAATAGCTCTTATTATTTGAATGAAAGTAAATACAAACATATACAGAAGGCCAGACAGACCATTGTTTTCATTAGTCTGTTCCTATTGTTTTTTCAGAGAACATGAAGATTATTTCAATTTTCTACGAGGCTTTATTATCCAATTTTATTCCTCATTAAAACCACACAAATACCCCTGACTGCTATGACAGCATCTCTTGTGTTGGCTCTGCTAAACCTTGTTTATTTCACTTGCTTTGTATTTGAGTAAAAATGCTTGACATTTTTTATTCTTACATTTGCTCCCCTGGTCTGAATATGGGCTGCTAACTGGATGATGTTCTCATTGATTTGGAGTAAGTTAAGCTGGACTGGGTTTTTCAGTCTGTTTTTTTGTACTCACTGAGCTTTGACCAAGACACCGACTACCTCAGACTTGTACTGCATTCTCATCAGCAAGGTATCACAGTATTATGAAACTGACACTTGAAAAGGGAACACATACAATTACTGTCCACTTGAAAATAATTTTAAAAAAAAATCAGTTTCACTGGCACTATGCTTTCAAATGGTTTTGAAAGGAGCACTTCCATACTGCCAGGTAGTGTGGTGAGGCTTAAAGTATAAGTTGTAAAGTGTTCAAACAGCAGGTGTGATATAATGGATATATTTTTTGCATAGTATAGCTACCATTGTGACATTTAGGTGCTTCAAAGAACAAATGCTAAAAGATTGCACCTGGTATCTGTCACAAATGTCACCTTGAGATAACAAGACTTGTAGCACTTTCTGAAGTCCACATATGCAAGTGCTGCTGAATTCCCTTTGTTAGCAGGAGGGAGCTTAAGCTTCTGAGGATCTGTGGCTAGGTGTATCTCCTTTTGCTCTCTCTTGGACCTCTTGGGGTTAACAGTGGAAGTGCCTCAACTGAGGATGAAAACTTGCTGAAATCCAAAATCAGAGGGACAATAGTGCCAAATAATTGATTTAAACTGTGAAATTATAGGCAGGACGCCCTGGGTCCTGGTTCCAGCCAAGACAGGGTTAATTTTTGCAGCAGCTAGGAAGGGCATGACCAGGACCTATAGGTTGTTCTGTACTACCTGATGCCCTGCACAGGGGCAGGAGGAAGGGGTCTCTTCCAGTCAGGTAGTGGGAAGTGAGCGGTCAAGGGTAACCTGGTGTCTGTGTGTGAGCACATGTGAATCCTTTGCCTCTCTTGCACACTCTGTTATTGTTGATGCTACTGTCCATTTATTATCTCATTGCTGTTTCTGGTAAATCATTCTTATCTCAACCCGTGATCCTTGCCTTTTGTACATCCAGTTCTCCTCTCTAGCCATCTGCAGAGGTGAGGGGAAGAGAGGGGACAGGGGAGTGAATTACATGGTTTGTAATGTTTCAGTGCCAAGACTAAATTGGGGAATACCATTCCTAAACCATGACACTATGGAGTAAAAACTGGACCTCAGCCTACTTCTGGCTTGGCTTTGCCAAGCAGGTGGGCTGATCACATGACTGATTTCTATGGCACTGCATACAGTGCTAGAAGTACCTGACTCCATGAACCAGCCCACCAATGAGGACACCATTTGGCTTGTTGTTGAAGTGATGAACAATCCTTATCAGAAAAAAATATATAGTCACTTCATTAACTATTGAATTAACTTGAGGTTTTTTCACATTCTCTGAAGCAAGCACCCCAATTTTTTGGGAACAGTGACTAATGTCTGAAACAGCACTAGAAGACTTAAAGTGGTGCTGAATCCAAATTAATTAGAAGTTGTATTACTCGTGTGCCATAAAATATAATCGAAGATAAGGCAGAAGTAGCATTTACAGAATAAAGTGTTTGATTTCTTCCAATATTACCTTAAAGACTACACCTATGTAAGTGCTAAAGAAGAGCATCCTCCTTGTGCATCTGCAGATTGCAGGAGTGCTTGGAGGTACTTTAAGGTATCATTCCCTGACATGGAAAATCACTTTATGAAGGAAACTGCCTGTGGAACCTAAGTGTTTCTTATGCTGTAAGGAGTTACAGACAGATTGGATAAAGGCACAGTGAAATTTTATATGTATGTTATATGGGAAGTCAGAATAGTTAACAAAGTTGGATTTTTATGCTTGAAAACCATAGCTCTGATTCCATGCTACTGGTTTAGCTATTTCAGACCAAGAAGCTAGTAAAGAAGATAAAGATGGTTGAGTCTGGAAGATATTATTCATAAAACCGCCTTCCTTTAGTTCATTGGTCCAGTACCAGAATTTGAAAACATTTTGATTTCTGACACCCACCTATTTCAGTACCAGCAAGCACCCCTGAGACAGCCTACTCTCTTCTAGCAACAGGTAATGCACACACCACTAGACTCAGTGATTAATTCTGTTTGAGATATGGAAGCTGTAATCCCAAGCTTTCAGACAGTAGAAAGCATTCATTTCTGTCCCTTCTGAGTCTTGAGCTATCTGACTTTCAAAATGTCAGGCTTGCACTCATCTTTCTAGCCTGTGAAAGCTGTTTTGCTTTTGGCCCAAGCCTGAAAATAACAAGTCACACACACCTAAGATCATGGCAATGTCCAGTTCCTGAAAACACGTAGAAACTGACTAATTTTCTACATTAGTAGACTAATGTAGAAAAAAAAGTGTCTGAACTGCCAGAGCCAAAGCTTTTATCTAGCCTAATGGGTATATAAATAGCAACAACCCCCCTCTCTCCTTCCCCCCACCCCATATACAATGAAGCAATTGGTTCAGTGTAAATAGCATTTTTTACCTAGCAAGAGTGTCTGAATATGCCAGAAGCTGGCTGATATGTATTTGTCACTGATTACCACAGCAACTTAGAAAACTGTCACTCTCAGAAAGCTATAATTTAATATCCAGCAGACATTATTGATTCATCCACAGCACTACTTGATTTTATAAATGTTACAGATTAGTGCTTTTCCTACTGGTTTTCAAGTCTGTTTTAATTTTCTATAGTAAAATTTGACTAAATAATGATGATCATGAAAACAAGTAGGAGCCTGAAGGTCAATGCTAATGCAGCATTAGCAATACTAATACTGTTGCATCCGAGCACCGTCTCTCTTCAGGTTCACAGACAACTTATGTGCTAGAAGACCTGGCATCAGGAGCTGTGAAACACGTCTGGTAAGGTGGAACTCTGGAAGAAAAATGCGTTTAGGACACGAAACTTTTCTAGGATATGATTTAGCAGTCATTGAGACTGCTGCTGCTAATCTTTTTTAACGATGAAAATGTAGCAGAAAAACGTGGGTCCGGAGGGACCCCTAGAGGTCACCTGGGCAAACCTCCCTCCTGGAGAAGGACAAATTTAGATCACATTCAGGACCAACTGCTTCATTATTTTGAGAGGAAGAACAGGAGGAAGGAACTTGACTGCAAGTAAAGTGTTTTATCTATCGGAACTCTCCAAGAATCGATAGTTTTGGAAATCTGTCATGTATATTCCATACACCTTAAGTCGTGGTAACCCGGGGCTATTCCAGGGCCATATATGCAGGACATAGAAAAGAAGGGAACAGAAGTGTCCTCCAGGCTTATTTATTTTTGCTACAAATGTTAGGTTCCTCCATCACAGGATAGAAAAATAGTGATGAATAGAAACTATTAGCATAAGAGGGAAAGAAATAAAGTGTTGCAATGTATTAAAAACAGAGGAAAGTATTTTGGTAGTAGTTGACTGAAGAATAAATCACTTGTGTTTTCTTCACTTCTTCATTCTTTTCAACATTTCTTTCATAGTTTCATTTTCGAAGTCTTCATTTGGAGCATACTGTGGCATTTTGGCACTGGGCATTTAAAGGTGCAGCTGTGCAATACAGAGTGACTGAACTATATGACAACAGGGGAATAGCTATTACCCTGTTACCAAGAACCAAGAAATCTCTATCCACCAGAAGGGTGAAAACAAAATTTAAATTCAAACTAACACCAAGTTATCGTAGCAATTAGTTAGAAGCCTTTATATGTAGATTACTTATGATAGTCTGCAGTGGGGTTTGCCTAAACACTTCACAGATGTTTAACACGTTCTCTGAAGAGACAAACTAACAATACTGTCAAAATGTACCAATTTAAGTTGCCAATACCACAATTCTCACCAGTTGTTAGGCTTTTTTAAGTCCCCTGGCCTCTTTTAAAATGAAAAACTGATTAGGTATTAATCTGGCTGTGAAAAAGAACAGGTGTATTTCTTCTGATAGTTTATTTTGTTTAAATGCCATAAAATGCAAGACACCATCTTGAGGAATTTAGGGGTTTGTTTGCATGTGTGGAATCACTGAGGCAGCTAAGCACAGGGAGCAGGAGCTTGGAGAGGATATGAGATAGTTTTACAGCCGGGCTATGGATGCAAGCTAAGGTCCAACGCTGTGTTTGAGTATGTGAACACGGGAGTAGGTCTTTTGGGAGAGGCAGTGCCAAGCCCTTTCCAGCACGGCACTAAGCCTCCCTGCAGGCTGCGTGCACGGTTTGGTCTGGTGTGCTGCACCTCGGTCTTTGCAGCTTCCCCCAGGAGTGATGGACGCCCAGGGCCCGCTGGCAGCGGCGATGCGAAGACGGTGCCTCGGCACACACACCCTCACACCCCCTTCTGGGCGGAGAGAGCCTTGTCCCTCCTGGGCAAGCCGAGGCAGCGGGGCCCGTGCCCAGGGAAGGTGGGACGGACAGGTCGGTGGCCGGCAGGGCCTCCCTCGCTCAGAGCCGCCCAGGCACTGCGGAGAGCGCCGGGCGTGTGAGCGGCGATGGGCCGGGGCCGAGGCCCAGCCACCCGCACGGCCGCGCCGGGAGCCCCCGGGGGCGGACGAGCCGCGCCTGTCCCCGACCCCGGGGGCACTGGGGCGGTGCCGCCCACGCCCGTCGGGCCCCGCTCCCGCCGGGAGGCAGCGGGAGGGAAGGAGGGAGAGAGGGGGAGACAGGGGGAGACAGGGAGGGAGCGGGCGGGCGGGCGCGCTGACGCGTGAGGGCGGTGCGGCGAGAGGGGCCGGCCCGGGCGGTGCTGGCGGCGGCAGGAGGAGGAGGAGGAGGAAGATGGTGGCCGCGGGAGGAGCGGCCGGCTGCTGGGCTTTCCGCCCTGCGCTGCACCGCCGCCCCCGCCGGAGCCGCCCTGCCTGCTGAGGAGGCGGCGCGGACCCGCACCAGGTGCGGAGGGGACGCGGCCGGGAGCGGGAGGGGGGTCCGGCCGCGCCCCCGCCGCGGCGCGGGTGTCGGGGAGGCAGCGGGCCCGCGGGTGGGTGCCCGGCGCGGGATGCCGGCCCTGTCCCGCCCGGGGCTCCTGCCTGCGGAGGGGCGCGGGGCTGCGGCGGCCCCTGCCCGGCTGCGTGGGCGTGCGCGCATCCTCGAGCCAGCGGGGCAGCTCTGCACCTGCCCCGGGCTGCGGGGAGCGGCGCCAGCGCGGCCATGACCGCCTCCATCCCAGCCTGCGGCGGGGCATTGCGTGCGTTCGCTCCGCTTATTTATGCAATTATTTTATTTGGTGGGGGTGGCATGTGTGTAGAATAATGCTGTGTGGAACCGTGCATATCCCAATGCACTGGTTTGGTGGTTTTTATTTTTTAGGTTTTGGGTTTTTGTTTTTTTTTTCCACGCGCACCTTTTCTTTGGTGGAAAGGAGAAATGGGGGTTTGGGGAGGGGGAAATGTGGGGATTTCGCACCCGGCGGTCGAGTGGTCCACGTCGCAGCAGGACGGTCTCGGCAGCCCCTTCCGTCGGGAGATGCTGCCGGGGTCTGCGGCCGCGTCCCGGTTTGCAGCAGGGAGCCCAGCGGGGCCTGGCTCTCCCCATCCTCCCCGTGGTGCGTGCTCTTCATCCCTGGGCTCGGGGGAAGGTGGCATCTGCTACCATCACGTTCTAGTCTCAGGAAAAGGAAGGCATCTTGATTTTTTTTATTATTATTTTTAAATTTTTTTTTTCCTTTTCTTTTCTATTTTCCCCCGGAGAAGCAGTTTGATAGCAATGATTGCCTGAATCACGGTCGTGGTCAGTGCAGCCGTATGCACTGCATCTGCTTTCTGTAAGGACCAGAGTCAATAGGAGCAGTCTACCAAGACTTGTTTTACTGCCGTCGTAAATCTGCTCTTTAAGAGAGATGGGGCTGTGGGTCTAGGATGGAACATCTCTTTGCTTTCCCCTGTTGTAGATTTTTTTGGTCTGTGGAACTGCAGTTTGCTTTAGAGAGTGCATTGCAGATCTCGCTGTTTTCGTAGCTGCTGAGGAACTAGAAAGCAGCTATGTTTGCCTGACTCTGCATACATTAAGAGTGAGCTAATGTGAGTGTAGGGCAGATCAGCCATGTAGCGTTTTCCTTGTCTTTGACATGCGTCACGTTACACCAGCTGATAAGAGTACACCCAAGTGGCTGCAGTTTTGTGTCTGGTCTGCAACTGTCGCCCTTGAGGTCCCAACCAACTTGCCTGCAAAATATTCCAGTCATAGTACTCCAGGTTCTGCTGCATTGCTGTTAAATCTGGACCAGCTGCACCTGCCTTTGCAGTCCATGTTGGGAGGAAGCACGTGATGCCTGTTCTTCCCAAAAGGTGGTGGTGACATAGAATGTGTTTATTCTCTGTGTGCTGCCAAACCAAAAGTGAGGTGCATGTTTACCTTTGGCTCTAATGCTGTGGGGGGAAGGGACAGGATAGACTGCTCAAAAGTGCTGTTCAGGAGGGAAGGAGAACAGGTACTGTTGAATTCTGTGCATTTGTGCATATTTGTACAGAAAAATTAAGTGTCCGGTGAAAACTAATGGAGGATCCCAAGAAAAAGCAGAACATTTTGTGTTGTAATGCACCTTAGATGAATGTTGTAGATGTTTAATGAGTGAAATGTAAATCTTAGTGAAAGATGGCTTACCTTCCATGGAAACTGTGGTCTGAGATTGATATATCAATGAGCTTTTAGGCCAAACTCATTTCTACAGAGTAATGGTGGTTCAAGGTTGGCTGGGTACTGTGAATCATGTAATTCATTGCTCTGAGTTTTCTTGGACATTTCTAGCTGTAGCTTAAAATGATACTTCTATTTTACATTGGTGCATTATCTTCACTTGAAGTAGCAAACTTCTCGCTACTATGCTATCTTTTAACAGATGCAAGGCTAGCCTATTGGAAGGCTATAAAAATAAACATATTTACAGATCAGTTCTTCAGTTTAAAAATGTAAGAATGCCGATAAGGTGATTTGGTACGTCTGAGTTCATAGCAAGGATAGTTTTGCTATGTTAAGAGGGAGACATGCCAAAGCTTTTTAGTATAACCCTTTTTGGTTACTTAATATAAAATCCTTTTCACAATTTTCCTGAATTGTTAATTTATTAATTTTCAATCTTTTGTTTATGACAAGTTTGCAATTTCATATATTTTGGGAAGGGAATGCATTCTAGTATTTTTTTGCATTTTTCTAAAAATCTAATAAAGTTGCCTTCATGTGTTTAAAACATGGGAGCTAATGCTTTTGAAGAGATTTTGTGATACTGGATGTGGTGGCATCATGGATGCTAAAGGTGGAAGTCTTGTAGTCCATCATACCCTTATTATTTTGGGGCTGGGAAATTGGGCATGGATTTTTGAAGATACGAACATCCTATAAATCTGAAGATTTTGTTTACTCTGTGGTAATTTAAGTACTCCATAACATTTTGAACGAAGGGAGTACTAATTTTGAAGCTAAAGTTTGTGTCATCTATCTAAATAGCAACACAAATGAGAAACCTTAACTCTCTGCATATGAGATTTTAATTGGACCAGGAGATGACTTCTGACTCTGATGCCATTTTAAGTCACAGTCATATGCAATGCTTATGTTCTTAAACTTAAAAAGCCTTCAGTATGAGGACTGTGTGCATCTTTGAAATGTAGATAACACTTCCTTTTATAAGCAGTGCTTATCAGCACTAGAGCCAGCAGAAGAGTCATGAGGGTAAAAAGAAACGGAATCTCCAGTTCAGCTGCTTGTTTTGTATTTTTAACAGGCCATTGTGGCTAGTCATTTGCAGTGGTTTTGTTGCTTGGCTTTAGATTGTGTCAGTGTATGGTAATGTTTATGGCAAGCAAAATCAGGAAAGACTAATAGTAAGTTCAGAGAAGGTGGCTGGGAAAATAAACACCATGGTGCTACATGTATGTGAGCTCAGGGTTAGTATCCAAAACTAATGCATATGCTAGAAAAACAAAAAAAAGGCATTATAATATGAAGTTCAGAGTCTTCAAACAGACAAAATGCAGGAAAAATCAAGCTGAGAGCTAAAATTTTTCACTTGTGTCTCATGGCCTAGATACTTCAAATTCAGCATTTTTTCCCTTGACATGTGAATTGTCTGTTATTGATCATAGCTGCTCTGGATTGACATGAGATCATGAATTAGAAGAATCAGACCTTTTCTCTTAGGCTCAAAAAAAAAAGATAATTGAGAAGTATTAGAGATGCTTCAGACAGTTTAATACATGTTGTCTGTATGCAATGCAGCTTGATTAATTAAATCTTAACTTTGAACAGAATCCTATTACCATAGACTTAAGTGAAGCCTTGATGCATGCATTTTTTAAATGTATTTTTCTGGTTTCCTAGAAGGTGAAGATTCCTGCTTAATGAGAGTTCTAGCAAACAACCCTCTGCTCATTTGTCTCTAGTATTGCATAGGGGTTAAAGGTTTCTGAGAAGCAGATTGATTGGTTTTTCTTCATAGTAGTGATTGATTTTGCAAGTCAGCTACTAAGAGCAGTGTGACAGTTTTTTCTGCTTCCACTGCATGCACCAATGTTCTTCCAAAAAGCTGCATGTTTGTTGCTTTACTGAAGGGGCCTAGGGAAACATCTTTATTTGTTGCTTTCATGTATGCAGGCACATGATGATAATGTCTGTCCTAATTCTGAAGAAATAAATACAGAAGCAGTGCAATGGGTACCTGACAGCTGTGGATGGCAGAGGACTTAGCAGAAGATACTCCAGAACCACAAGAACATTTGTTTCCACATTAAACCCTTTCTGCTAGAGACCATGCATATTGACATGAGAGGAGGAATGAAAGTGCAATTCTCTTTCTAGGGAGTTCTGTTTCTACGGAGATGCTGCTAGGTGGCTGGCATCTCACCTGGTCCATCGTGTCTCCTGTGGTGATTTCTAATTTGTCTAATTACAAATACTGGGGGAAGTTTCCATCATCCGTGAGCCTGTGTAAGTAACTGTCTGTGGATAAGCAGTGGGGTTTTGAACATCGTCAAGGAAACTGAAGGAAGTGTCTTAGAAGTATTTAAAACAGTATCTAGTCTACATGAGGTAAACCACACTGGGAGCCTCTGTTTTTCCTATTGCTTAGCAAAAGGAGGAGATGTTTTTCTGTGTTTCGCCAGTTAAAACCAAAGATTCAGAATGTTTAAATATATATTTTTTTTAGCCATATACCTTCCCCTGTGTTGTCCAGACTGTTCTTGGGTTGTTTGGTCCCTTAAATCTTGTTCATAAGCTAGCAATTAAGAATTACTTGCTTCTTTCTGATGGGCACTTCCATAAATGCTGCTTTCCTTAGATGACCACCTTGTCACCCATCTGAGAAAAATGTGAGTGTAGGGAGTGAGGGACTTCATTAGAAGTCTGTGAAGTAGACAGAACTGAGCAGCCCATTGCTGAAATTTGGGCTGAATCCTTTTAGTGGTAGTTTCTTTTTTCAACTAATTAAACTCTTCTGAACCTTTTTTGTGCATCAGAAACATGCCTGCTGAATTTAATTTTCAAACTTTGAACTCCAAAAGATGAACACAGGTCAGGAAAACACCAGAACAGCAGAGCCACAGAGGCTACAAAATTTGCCCATCTTGGCAAAGATAATTTGAGTGACTACCCTACGCTGACTCACTTTTGCTTTATTGTTTCCATTTTAGGGATGCATTTCAGGGTAAGAAATGCCTTTCTGTATGTACGTGGTTAAAGTATTGGTTCAATACCTAGTATTTATAGTTTTGGTGCCCTATATTGATTTGGTTAAATAGTTGTATTTCTCTGCAAGAATTTTCACTTCTTTACATAAGAAAATGGCTTTCTGATCATTCCTCTTGTTATCATCATTCTGATTTGGTTTTTTTTTTAATAAACATATTTTTGCAAAACTTGGGTGGACAAGAACTTATGATCAAAAAAGGAAGGTTTTTTTAAGACAGAGGAGGAGGAAAAAAGTAAGAACATAATGGAAGATTTTAAATATACATGACTGTGACTTAGTTTTCCTAATATATGCTTAAGTTTTATTTGAGGATTTTTAAAAATGTATTTATTTATTCTGATATGTGACTTGCAGTTCTTACCAACACTGTTCGTGTTACCATGTATTTCTGTAGTGTCTGTTCTGATGGGATTGATCATGTTTGTAATCTTGGTGCTTTGAAAGTCTCAAATGTAACTCTTCAGACTAAATAAAATTAAATAGGGAAAAGCTTTTTTAAAAGAAGAACTGAGACTATAAATGCTCTCACTAAAGTCAGGTGAAGAAGCATGGAGTAAAAGCTCTTGCTCCAGGTTTTTTCCAGGCTAGCATCAGCAAAATGCTTAAACTAACACTCTTAAAAGAACAGGCAAAACCAGTAGGTTTTTGGTACGTTGCTGTCCCAGGTAAATGTTAGGAGGGTGAGTACTGCCTCCACTGTTGGAAGAGGAGATTGGGACGCTTTTGTATGATGTGTGTGGGGAACTGAGGTTTTTTCCTTCTCTTTTCTTAACAGCTTTCTCACACCAGCTTTTTTATGATCACAGAGTAATTTGAATTGGAAAAGATCCCTGGATGCCATCTGATCTAAGCTCTGCTGAAATCAGGTGACTGAGACAAGGGCTGCACATGCTGTGTTGGTAGCTCTTGGCTTAACCACGGCAGGAAGCTCTGAAGGTGTAGTGCTGTGCCTCTCATGGGTGTCAAACACCAGCTCATGCAGCAGGTTTTGCTGGAGTACTATTGGGATGGGATATGAGTGCTGGACAGAGACCTTCCTCCAGCCTGCCCTCTTCATCCTCTGCTGAGCAAGCCACTCTGCAGAAAGCTGCTTGCTTTGCTGCTGGCATTTGGGGCAGTGGGAGTGGTGAAGGGCATGTACCATGTGAGGGTAATGATGATCTCCTCCCAATGGGTCCTGGTTTTTAAGTCCTTCTTACCACTGCTATTCCCCCTAGGAAAGGACTGAAATACAGGTGAATTTCCTGTATTAGCCAGTTCAGTGACCTGAAATCTTTTTAAATTGGATTTTAAGATGGTCAAGATGGAGGAAATTATTGCCCCGATGTTTAGAAAACTATTTTCTTAGTGTTGAATTATTTTGCAGCGGTTTCAAAATTAGAGCATTGCTTTTGAGAAATTGAAGATTTATTAAGCAGCATTCCTAGTATCTATGTGCAATGCGGTCACATTTAGCTTAATGAGAAAATCTCTCCCAGTAATGTGGTGGTGAGCTGACAGAAATTTGTATTAGATACGAGTCAGTGCAGAACCAGCCTCTGTTACAGCCAACTGTAACCAGCTTTGTAATTCCATTGCATTTTTAGTGGACATTTTGCATAACCTTTCCCCAAACTTGGTGTGTATTTCTGATATTGACAGCTATTATACCTTTTGTGTCAGAGTGATAAATAAGGATGAACTCAGGCTTCTGCTCTTGCTTAACAGTTATCATTCCTTGCTGATAAATGATTAATGTAATCCACTTACGAGATTGCCACAGCATCATTCAGACTTTGGCATCTTAATTTTACTTTGTAAAAATGAGAAAATCCTAAAGTCCTCAAAATCTTCCTCATGTAGAACCATGCTGCAAGGCATGGGAAGGAGATGTTTGAGCTCGATGCCTTTTTGGTGAGGAGATGGGCTTTAGCCTGAGGGGATAGCACTGAACTTCATAATATTGACTCTGTGTTAGCTTCGACATCCAGGCTTTAGACTTTTGGCTGCAGCCTCATGGTGGTTAGTCTGACTGCTTAGGCCTAGTTTGAAGTCATGTCCAGGTCATGCAGTTCTAATGCATTGTGTTTTTGTGTGGCACCCTTTGGCCCACACTGATTCTGGAATCAGCACTTTTACTTACAGTTAAAGTTGAGGGTGAATTTAACACATCCTCACATACCTTTCTATTGCTTTATCTAGGTAAACTACAAAGATTGAGTGTCTTTATTTCAGCTTAGGTCAAGCTGCTTTTGAATGCAAATTTAAAAGCTACATGAAACATTTATGTTTTAAGAGCGACACAGACTTAATGCTTCAATCTACAATACATCAAACATATTTTGGATTAAAATCCAACTACATTATTAAAAAAAAAAAAGAGCTAGTATTTCTCATTAGCTACAGGCTTGGTTATTTCTTGTTTTGAAGTCGAGATACCCAGACTCTTGAACAAGGTTCTTGAACTTTTGTCTCAAAGAAGGCCAAATAAGTAAGCTGGAAAGAGAAGAATATATTGGTTAGGATGTGTGTAAGCTGCCTGTATAATAGTTTTTTAGATAAAAAGTAGTCTCAGTAATGTATTGGGTGACTCTTTGGGTTATACTGGTTAGCCAGGTGACATGGAGCATCAACTGATGTCTTCCATTGCTCTGGTTGTGACAGTGCCTGTGTCCCTGGGCTCCCGTTGTTAGCCATCATTGACCAAGGACAACATAAGATTTCCTGCAGGAGATCTGGTTCTCTATCAGACCCCCCTCAGGATAAATTGCTGCCTGAAAGCAATTAGAAGCAGTTTAAACTGAATGTCAGCATGGAAATACAGTTGTGTGAAAAGTAAATACTAAAAGCACTATTGTAGCTTGTATACATTTAGTTTTCAGAAAAGCAGAAAGTTCCCTGCATCAAAACTGATTGACCTTTGTTGATTCTCTAGGAGTTAAAAGTGGAGTGAACAACCTTTTTGTGCATGGAGCAAAGACAATTTTTATATGTCACATTTCTGGTGTGTAAATTTTATTGAAGATACCTTTTCTTCAACCACTTTATCCATGAAGATAATGCTTAGAGGTTCAAATTTTTTTAAATTATTTTTTCTTTCCAATGTGTAACTGTTGAGACCTGGGCGGTTCATAAGTCAATTTTGATCTTCAGTATAAAAGTCTGTGTTATGATCCTGTAAAAAGTGGCATTCACAAGCATTGGATAGCAATGCAAGTTCATATATGTACACCAGGTACAATCTGGATAGCAGAATAGCATGAACAGCAGTAAGTTAAGAGTTCCTTTTTTACATTAAGAAATAGAACTTCTTCATTTGTATGTAAAAGAAAGGCTTTTAACTGCCTGCCCAAGAACCTTGTGTTTTCAGACAGCAGTGTGTAAAATAATAATTTTAGGGCCATTGGTCATTTGAGACACTAAGGGTTATGTACTAAACTTTTGTAATACATCTTACACCTGAAAAATAGAGGGTGAAATTACCAGGAAGGGATTCGCAGGGTGGGATAGTCACAGGATCTGACTAATTCGGAGTTTCTTGTGATGGAATGAAGAGGATCATATTTTTTTCAGTCATTTGAAATAATCCCGAAATCAATCTGAAAGTTTAGTAATCATATGAACTGTAAAGACTGAAGGATAGTACACAAGAAGCCCTACTCATCTTCTGTTTTTCTAATATTCTGTGTCTCTGTTATTATGCTTAGTGTATCAAAAAAACAGGCACACATCTCCCATTAAAGACTAACTTCCTCCAGTTAGGTGCAAATTCAGAGTCACTTTATTTACTCTGCCTGTTGCAGACTCCCTCTCTCCAGTGTATGACAGGAGTCACTTGGCTTCATGGTTTTTTGCAGTATCTCACACAATTACTACAGTGTAGTAGTGTACAAACCTTGGTGGCCTCCTTTTTTGTGTTGACTTTTCAGGTGTAGTGAGGTACTGAACAATGGGTGCAGCCCGGATAAAACTCATCCCTTCAGGTAGGTTTCATTGGTCTTTATCTGCCACCTGTGGGGATTCATGCTCAGATCTATTTCACATCTTTGAAATATGAGATATTGTGCTGTGAAGTTACCTATAATCTTTGTATTTTGTTTGAACAGCCTGTGATGCTGGTAGATTTTAGGGAAGAGGAGTGTGCTTGCAGAGAAAAGTTGCTCCGTGTGAAGCAGGAGTCTGTTCTGCAACCTCATGGAAAACCCACCTGCTTTCCACTGGTGCCACCCGATGAGGGAGAGGCCTTGCCCTCTTCTTATGTCTGGTCTGCTCAGACATCAGTCAGTAGGAAGCATGAGTTCATAGTGGGAAACAGAGGAGTCTAGTTGATTTTTTTTTTTCTCTAGGAAGACAAATTGGGATGTTGAAAGTGCAAAAAATACCAGTCACCTTTTCTTGCAGTGTCTAGGGAGCTTGGTGTTGGTGACAGAAGCAGATTATTTAAGAAGATCAGTGTTGACTGAGACTGTTAGTTGTGTGTAGTTCCATGTTCACCTGGTCAAACTTCTTGAAGCCTTGCAAGCACTATGGCTTTCAGGATGAAGTCCAAATTTTAGCATTATTTTTGACTGAAGTAATTTTTGCAGTGATTACACTTTGGCAGGGAAGTGATTACGAACATAGGTTTTCCATGTTGGTGCCTGTCATTGCTCTTCAAAAGTTATATCCTATTTGGAGGAGAGGAGTGGGGAAGAGATGTGTGGAACTGGAGCATCCATCTGGTGCATTTTGATGACGTTGGTGCGTTGTTACTTGCTGTAACCAAGGCAATGCCAAATATGTAACAAGGACTTAGCATACAATGTAAAAAGCACCTGCTGTTGTGCCCGAATTACATATTCTAACTGCTATAATTTCTGAAGGCTGTTTGTCAAATTTGAAGACACTTGAAGATCCAATGACCGCAGCTGTTTTAAAACAACGTTCATGAAATAGGAGCTGTTTTTTCACCAATAGGGAGGAATCTCCCAAAAGATCTCTGCCATGCTTTCATTATCCAAAGAGCAAGTCTTCTGACTGCAGTCCTGCCTAAAGAGAAGGTATACAGATCAACATATTAAACTTCAGGGGTGTAAATCTGGAAACTATTTTCTGCTGAGGAGAGACTAAAGCCTTAGAAATCTAGGCTTTTGTTCTGTTGCTCATCAGCTGTGATAGGCTTTCCCCACAAGCTTCTGAATTCTGTTGTAGTGGCTCCCAAGTCTGCTCTTGCTGGTGGTTATAGCCTACCAAATAAACACTGACACCGGGAACTGATGAGATTTTTGACACTTGTTGTGAGGAGGCATTTAAGTGTCAGAAGCAAACATGGAGTGAAAATACACCAATTTCAATAAGCACTTTATGAGATGGCAGCAGTATTGTTTCAAGTTTTAACCTGGGGACTCAGCATGGTAGCAGTGCCTTCCTTTTTTGTTTCTAGGATTATCTTTATGATCGCAGATTCTTCAGTCTCAGACTCAGGTACCTCAGAGGAAACCTTCTTCTATGCTAGTTACAATTTTTCCTGTCCCTAAGTGCAGCGTGTGAAAATTGAATTCATCCTTGTAAGGCCACCCTTCAGCTTCATCTACATGGTGCTTGTGGCAAGATCCTTGTGGAACGTAATCTCATGTACATATTTTATTTTGCATCTGGTGTGTATTGTTTATGTGCATAGTTTTGCTGTGGGTAGTTCGTGTTTTACATGCCTTTGAATTGTATGTGGTGGAGATTTAATACTCTTTTCTTTTTCTCTTCTCTCCCATCTATATCTGGTTTGTAAGTAATGTTATAATATTTTCTCTTTGGTCTTCTTTGTCCTGAGGATACTAATTCTTCTGGCTCTAAATGTAGCCCTATTCATGACTTCACAGTACATGTCATGTATTTCCCAAGAAAAAACAATAATAAAATATATGAATGGATTTTTATATGCAAGGGATTGAGGTTAGAAAAAAGCATTTACAAAGGATCTGGTGAACCTGTGTTGGAGGTTTGGGGAGAGAATTGTATTTAATCTAAAAACCTATTTTTCATAAAAAGCCACCATCTTCAGCACTTGAAAATTATTGGACAGTCATAGACGGGGTTAGTGGGAGTACCTTGGAGCTTAAAAATTGATAGATGCTTGACCATTCTGAACATGGAAGCAGCTTTACAGTACACAGTTTGGAGCCGCTGGCGCAGAGCATCTAAATAAATCTTTGTCACGTAATGCTGACGACTTGGCAGTGGGTGGTGACCATTATGCGTAGCTCTGATATTTCAGACTCAGGGAAATTCTTTTCTTTTTCTGTGGCCTTGTGAATTTATGGTCAAAGAAAGAAATTTTTCTCAGTTTTACTTTTGCATCTTTTTATTAGTACTAAATATATTGTTGGGATGCTATTCACATGTACATAAATAAGATGGTGTTTGGTTTTCTTCTGCCTTGCTAATAAAGGTGCTCAGTGAATTACAGGAACAGAAGACCTCATTGTGCCTGGCATGGACAGTTTCTCTTGTTCTTGTCTGCATATCAAGTGCATGGCACTTCTGTAGTGTCTGGTTAGCAAATGAAGTTACGCTGTTGTTGCTGCTGTGATTCTACACTGCTCTAGGTGAGAGTTTGCATGGTTTCTTCAATTTATTAGGAACAAATGCATTCCTGGATTCTTTCACCATTTTACCTGGTAAACCTTATGCTGTCAAAGAAAGAACTACAGTAATTTGGGGCAGAAATTGGGTAATTAGTCTACCCTGTGAAAATGGTAACTTGTTTCTAAATTAAAAAAGCATTTTCTTTCTTTGTTTTTGTTCAATTCTTTACATTTGAGGCATGACAGAAGTAAAAGGTTTTTAATGTCTCTTTTGAGGAAAAGGTTTCACTCTGCAAATTTTTTCACCTGTTGAAGAGAAAGAGCAAAGAGTGAGCAAACAGGAACTGATTTAAATCCTGATAGCAAGTTTTTAGTGTTGAAGCATGACTTGCTATTGAAGCTCTTTGCTTTAAATGCACTTAGAAACTTTTGATCTCTGCCTTGGTTTCGTGCATTTTATAGCTTAAGTTGCTTGTCTTATACAAATAACACAAAGATGTTCATAGGGCAGGAATGATGCTTAATAATTAGAGAGGAACAAAATGTTATCTCCCTTTTGTTAATAAAGAGGAATAATCTTACCTTGTAACCAAAAAAAGCCCTAGTAGAAACAGTATAAAACAAAGCTATGTATGGGTAGGAGGATTTAACTGTGCATCAGTGAGATAGAGAGAGAACTAAGCATTGAAAAAAACAAAAACATCTCCACACTGATGTCTACCAGACTGTGAAATAGTCTCCCAGGGAGTGAGGGAAGATACATTTTCGGAGAAGTGAATACTCAGTGGTGCAAAGGCTTCCACAATCCTGTAGGGAGCAATCCTTAGCTTGAACAATCTCTTTCAGAGGGATTTTCACATAGTTTTGCTTTTGACAATCCAGGATGAATTCATCCTTGAAACTGATTTAAGCAGCTTTGCTTTTCTTATTTTGTTTGTTACCAGATGTTGTTTTCTTCCATGAGAACAACAATTTGATGATGTAGTAATTTACTTTGAACTTTAGTTTTTGTCCTTGAAGCAGCATTCCATGACTCCTTTACTTGTCAACTTCTTTAGGGTGATATTTCAAGTTTGAGTAATATACCATAAAGGTTGGGAATATATCTTACCTGTTTGTTCTTGCAAAGAAAGATCAGGTGATTGTAGTGTAATTGCATATGGTTATGCTTTGCAGTGATTTCTTATATTCCTCTTCAATTGCTTGTAATGCTTTTAGCCAGGGTGCCCTGTACCAATGGGTCTATCTTTGATGTAATTTCAAACATTGCTACCACAATTTGTGCCACCTGCCTTTCCTCCTTCAAAAATGCAGGCAAAGTAAAACCTGTAGAGAAATCAGCTTTCATATGTAAGGACCAGATAGATTCACAGTGAGTGGCAGAGGGAGTGCAATCAAATGCTGGCTAAAAAGAGATTATACAAAAATAGTAAAATTGGGGAAACACCCTCAATGAAATAATGGCCATCATGGGAAGAGGGTTAGTTAATTTTTTTGAAAGTGGTTAAACAGAGATGGATGTTTCGGAGTTAGAAGTGTTGGAAAAATGATTGTAAATATTGTGAGAAACAGTAATACTAATGATGAATTAGCAGAAACACTGCTAGGGAATATGTTTGGAAAATTTATGGGATTTGAGTGTTAATATAGTTGAACAAAAACTCCTTTAGCTCCTGATTGTTAGATTTTCTTTCTAGGAAGAATGTAATTTCTAGCTGAAGTATCTTTGACTGCCACAGCTACCTGTCAAAAGAGGGTGTTGTGTGTTTGTACACAAACTTTGTTACTATGAAAAAGTGAAGCAGATATTTTGGTTGCAAGATGCCTTGAGCTATTTCAGAACATTTCTCCTTGCTTCCCCACAGGAGGTTCAAGCACTGCCACTGTAGCCCCGAGGATTCTTATTGTCACTTCTCTCCAAATCTTTTTTCCCATGCTCTTAAAATCTGACATTGTAGCAAATGTTTGTTTGTAGTAGAAGAATTACTGACATTATTTCTGTAGACTGTTGCTGTTTCTGTAATCATCCTGACTTTCATTTTACACCTTACCCATTACTGTAATACTCTCAGCATACAAAGCAGGTAGTGCTGCTTGTTGGACAGCCATGACTTGCATCAGACCAAAAGGCAGTAATCAGGCAGCAAGGCTGTCTCCATTGAGTGAGTGCTGAAGTTTTGACTGCACATGCTGTGACTGCAGTTGTATAAAACTGGTGTTGTGTCTTCAATGCTACTCAGAATAGAGGAGGTCACTGTGTGGCATATCCCTGAATTAGCCAATTCCTTAGATGAATTTTGCTTGCAAGTATTAAGCAGTTTAAGAGATTGTACATTTTGTTTCTTCTTCCCTTACCCCTCTGCTTTTCCAACAAAGGAAAGAGGTTCAGAGCTGAAAAACTAATTTTCAATAAAGTACCTTTTCTAACGTATATACAGCAGTTACCGATTAATTTTATCTTTCTAAGATCTTTTTCTTTGAAATCTGTATGAAACCCATTTATTTGACAGACCTTTCCAGACCTTTAAAATTGTAACAGTGGTAAAGTAGCATGGAGAAACTTCTGTGGTCCCCATAGCTGTGTGCTCACATGGGTTGCTGGCTCTGGTGGAGTGCCCCAAAAGACCTGTTGCAGCTCTGGTTTCTGATGTGAAGCCTGTTCAGGGAAACAGAAAAGTTACCTGCTGTCCTGGTGACCTGCCTGCCAGATGTGCTTTATGACTGCTCTACTTCTGCTGTGCTGTGTGAGGTATTTGAAGGTACACCAGAAAATCTGCCAGAAACTGTCAACTTTTGGTTTTTGTTCTAAGTTTGATAGTAAGTTGCTGATGTTGCTGCATATGTAACCCAGATAAGTCATTGAGATAGTGGTAAAATGGGTTTGGCAGCTCAAGTGCAGAATTTGTGACTTCAGCCAGCCTACTAATAATGTTAGCTTTATCTTTTCAAGAAATACAGAATGTGTAATTAAGCAACTTCTGCCTGATGCCTGCAGCTTATTATTAAGGGATTTCAAAGTCCTCCATGACTTCTGGGAAGCTTGTGCGAAGGTTTAATTTAAATGTGTATTATTTGAAAAATGGTACAAATACTGAAAAATACCTTTTCTTTGTTTCCTGTCTGTGTAAAGCAACAATAAAAAGCAATGGAGGTGACATTGCTGCTTGAGTGTGAGGGAGTAGGGATAGAAGTAATGAATTGATAATCCTCTCTGTGTGGGAGATGACCTTTTTAATTTAAAGTAGCACTTAGTTTATTTTTACAGTGGTTATTACATTGCATGCTTCTGTTTACATTTTCACTAACTGCTTGCTCTTGAATAGCTTGTAGTAAAGCCCAGTAAAGCCTTTTTCTGAGCAATGAATAGGCTAGCTGAGCATGGCATTGTGGAAGCCCTGGATAACAGCTGAGGCTATGCTTTTGAGCCTCAACATACAAAATCTCTGAGGTGGAAATTAGTGAGAGTGAAAGGTATTATCAACAGCATATTTTCTCAGCTTAGCTACATCTTACCTAAATGAGATTTTTTTTTCCTGGGGATCCCAGGATTGCAAATCCTTAGATATTTGAAAAGTAGGAAATGGAAATGTCTGAGAGTCTTACAGATTTTTTGACTTAACGGGTCTCACTGATCTACTTCTAACAAAACTAGCCAAGTCCCAAACAGTGATTTTTGCCTCCTCCAGGAATCTAGAAGAAGCAACGTTTTTAATGAGGAGAAAACAATCCAAAAGCATCTGATTTAAATTTCTGTAACTTTGCTCTAACCCTGACATTAACACAAAACTTTATTCAATTTTGTGGAGTTAGTTTTATTTAGGATAAACTGGAGGTCCCTCCTTACTGTGTAATCCATATATTTGTTACTTACAGTGTCAAAGGCCTTCTTGGAAACTGAGCTAGGTGACACAGAGGCATTGTGGACACCTTGGGAGAATATGCCCATATTCTATTTGAAAGCAATTTTGCTGTGTAAGTTTCCACGTTTTTGCTCATTGTTTTTTTTTCTGTTTGTTTTGTTTAGATGTTTCTGTTGTTTTTTGTGCTGCTCTCAAAAAAGAAATCTCTGTACATAATTTTTTTCTCCCCCTTGTAAGCTGCACATAGACCATACTCTTTTTATGCTTGCACTGTCCTAACATCAGAATGGCTTGGATGATTTATGGTTTTTTCGAATTTTTGTTGAGCTCAAAAATGAAGAAACTTTTAAAAATTTTGTACACTTGTTTATAGGTAGGGAAAAAATACACCCAAAGAAATCTGTAAGAGAACCGTCATGCTGAATAAGTAGACTTGTTTTCTAAATAGTGCTCTTAACAAAATAATTTCTTAGGCAAAATGACATTACTGCTCCTCTGTCTCTTTTCATCTTGTTGGTAGTTTTGATTCCATTCTTGCTGTAGGAATTTGCTTAGTTGGTTTTTTAAAATCGGTTTTACTTTTTAATTAAAAATATTTGGGTAGTATATTAAAACCAGCCAACCAACCAAAACCCACCACAAACAGAACCCCCCCGAAACTGCAGAAGCTAGTAAATTTGGACTCTGGGCAGCTGTTTCACAGCAATTTTTATGTTAATGAGGTATGTTTTGCTGTGAGCAGTTAGAAGTTGTTCTCCTCTAATGTGGAGAGCATTAGGTGTCCATCAGGCTTATGAAGCTTGAGGGAATTTAAAAAAAAATTTTCTTGTCCAGATCATATTTGTGGGAATGTAGATAGATTGAAAAAAATTTCTAAAACAGCAGTCATATAATAGTTTCCACATAAAAAACTGAGGTCTTTTAAGTTGTCTGTCTTTAACAATATGGATGTATTTCTTAGATGATGCAGGAACTTTCAAAAGCTTTTAATTACTATTTTGTTTTTTTACTTCTAAGGTTCTACACAATTTAGTCAGTGTTTGTGGCATTAATAGGAATCATGACACGGCATGACCTTGTGTGGAATTCATCAAGGATTTCTCCACAGGACCAGAACACTATATAGGTTAATACAAAAGCCAGCAATGAAATCCTGCTTGTGCTTTTGGGGTGAAAGAGGCACTATTCAGCCTTATTTTCTGGCTATCTTTTTAGTTTCACCTGGGAGGTAATAGGTAGATGGGAAAATGATCTTTCAGCGAAGTGACACTGCTGCATTTCTGTACTTGAGTTGTGTTCTTGTACAGTTCCTCCTAAGCTTTATCTTTTGCTTTCTGTCATTGCTTACCCCTACTTTATGGTCTTGTCAGAACTCAGAAAATTTCAATAGGCAGGTAGCAAAATTTGGAAGAAATCAGTCCTGGAGTAAAGCTAAACAAGAACATAATTTGTTGAAGAAGTGATTACTAAGTAGATGGATTCTGTACACAGGGAAGGAGCTGAACTTTTGGGTAGTGTGATGTCTGGAAATTTATATAGAATCTCATAAAATAGACTTGCAGTTGAAAATGTTTCAACAGTCAAACCAAATATCTTCCCATGTATGACTTGTAACCACATTGCCTCCTCCTCCTTGGCTCTGGCATCAGCACCTGGCAGGAGAAGGTGGGGCACCTTCTGATCCCTGCCACACTGGTGTAGAACTGTGTCAGTCCCAGGTGTTTCAAAATCTAAAGCTTTTTCAGTATCTTATGTAATTCAAAGCATCAGGCTTTCTGGACTATTCACTTTCACAGTTTATGTTTGGAGATGAGTGAAAGTGAAGTTAGGAAACCTGACACAAGAGTGCCTAGCACAGTATAGACAGGAAAGTGCTGCTATGGGGAAGAGCTTCCATGAGAGGATCTGGGAGATTTGTCTGGTCCAAAGGCAGGACTGGTGAAATGAAGGGAGGCTGGCACTGGGGATCTGTGTGATGCACTAAATACAGCCGTGGGACTGTGATTCCTCCTGTGCTTCGGAGAAGAGCACTCATAACAAATTACACAAAGACACAAGGAAGTTGATTTTTGTAAGATTCATAAGGATTTTGTAAGTCTGCTGTTCCTATACTGGTCTGTTGCTTTCTTGTTCACTCCCTGTGTTCTTAGTGGACATCTCCCTAGAAAGCCAGGAAGTTGGTCATGAAGGAGAAGAGAGTGAGGATAGGGTCAGGCAAAAGACCTGCCCAACTGTGGGCCTGGTCATGCCATGTGTGGATTGGCCTGCCAGCTACTGCTGGACCTCACCCTTCACCTGCTGGGACAATGACATGGAATTGCTCGTGAAGCTTTAGGAAAGTCCATTATCTTGGAGACTTATAAAATAAATTAATAATTGGCTAGTGTCAAAAAAAGAGAAGTGTAAGAAATAAACAAGTGTTTAATCACTTAAAACGATTGTTTGTGGATTAGCAAAAGACCCTACCTTCCAGCCTCTTTAATCATAGGGTGTTTTTTCCAGTGTAATGTTATTTATAGGTTGTAATCTTAAAAGCTTGAGTGGCTCTTTGTTTTCTTTTTGGTAAACAGTAAGTGAAAAACAGTGACAGAGTATCTTAAATCTTTAATGAAGATTTAATTATGTCTGCATTTTTGTTTGAGTGATATCAGCTTGAATAAAAACATTATGTATACTTCACATCTGTAATTGGCTCTCCACAAAACTGCTTATAAACAGATAATTATTTTATTGTTTATGCTTTATAACTTCATTCTTGCATATGGCTTTGTGTTTGGATTTTGTGTTTGGATTCTCCACAGATCTTTAAAGGCTTGATGCTGTATGTAGTATAGAATTTCAGTTATGTTTCTATAAACAGAATTTAAATGTTTTGATGTTAAGAAATATTTTTTTGTAATTCTACATAAGCTACATGTCAGACCATGATTACTTCATTTTCTTTTTACTTCTTTCTTCTGTCTCTCTGAGACTTAGGTTACGATTAATTGGATAAAATATTACTGAAGGAGATTATTAGAATCCTTAGATGACTGTTTTTAGTTTCAGCACTTGTCATGTTGCAGCTGCAGTCATCTTTCATAGAAAGGTCATGCAGCTAATAGTAGTATTTTTATTTGCACGAACAATGTTTTTACAAGTGAATGAGCTCCTCAAGAGAGTAGTTTCAGTTACTTTAGAAGAAATACAGAACTTTGTGATAATCAGACCTTTTCTTTTTTGAACTGTTTTTTTGACATTTTTCAATAAACATTTGAAATCATTTTGAATCCTTGCTGCCATTATCACTATTGTGCCACCACTGCTGTACAATGGAAAATAATGGGTTATAGAGATGAAACTCATCAGTTAGGAATAGGTAAGACAGTAGGCTGATTTCGTGTATAACCTTTTCACTGCAATAAAGTAGAATTTAGTCCGTCAAAATTGATGTATTAGCACATCTTAGTGGAAAGGGTTGGCATTTTCATTTCTGTTTTGTATTTTGTTTTCTGTCTTGGATATTATTGTCTGAATTGACAGATGATGGACAGACAAAGTATTCTTTGCCACCACTGAATCAAAAGATTTCCATTAAAAGCAGGTTAAAGATGTTAGAATGAATCCAATTTTAGTGAGTTACTCTTCTTCCTTTTTTAAAGAATTTTAAAGATAGGGTTTTATTTTATAAATATATTATTTTATTTGTCTCTTGACTTCTACATTTCTAATTTCACTTCCTGAGTGAGAATTGTTCAAAGACTGTGATTTATTTTGATGATTGATTAAATTGACATGTTTTCAATTTTTTTTTTCCTCTGGTAAAGGTGAGCTACAGAGGTATCCTCTAACTATGAGTTGAGTCAACTTCTTCTTTGGTGATATTTTTTTTTAATTTTAAATTTAATAATCCTCATCACTTTGTAGAAGGTTTCCTGATAAGCCCCTCGTCTAAATTTATTTATTTATTTATTTGTTAGTCTGAGTGGCACTGGGGAGAGTCTGGATAGATTCCATGTTGCACTTGCTTTGAGATTCATTGTAATCTCAGCTGTAAGACATAGTATACAAACCACAGAGAGGAATCTCATTATTGAGATGGAAACCTGCATCGAGGTGGAATTTTCAGGGTTTTCGCAGTAGTACTCAACATTTGCATCAGAGGTTTGAAAACTAGAGAGGCACAGTCTTGTAGGGGATTCACCAGGGTATAGGAGGACAAGGAAACAGCTACAGTGAGTGTTCAGAGAGGGTGGGAGGTGCCCTTCAGGAGATGCTAGAGCAAGATGCATGGAATTGTGAGGAGGGAGCAGCTGGATGAGGAGAAGGTCTGCCAAAACCTCTGTGAGGGTTGCAGCTAATATGAGATGCATTGGCTGTTAAGTATTGTTACTGAAGGGAGATGCTGTACTGAGAAGAGGAATATAACCTTAGCAGAGGTGCAAAGGATGCTCTGTGTGGGCTCAGATGGTGTGTCCTGTTTGGCATGCTGTGCTGGGGAGAGCTGGTGGAAGTTTGAAGGAGGGTAGTGAAAGTCTCTAGAAGAGAGACTGAATGAAGAAGGAATCCCCGCTTAATTTGTTTAGGCCAAAGAAGGGATGGTGTTTACAGAGCACTGAAAATATCTGCAGAGAAGAAAGAGGCAGCAGGCAATCTGTTCTTGGTTTGGCAGGACTGGATATAACTAACCAACTTGCATTGGAATGGTGAAGAGTCAGATGAGAGCTTGGGAAAACTGCCAGCAGTAAGAATATTGAAACTCTCAAATCTGACTGAGTAACTGTGGATAAATACACGTATCAGAAATGTCATCAGTGTCACTGATGCTGACTTCAGGGACAGGGACATTGATACGATTTTGCCAGATGGCATCTCAAGATATGACTCAGTGATTGCCGAGTTTTTGGTATGCTGTCACAGAACTGCAGTTTGATCGGTTTTGTAGGCAGGGGGATAAAATCAGTCCGCTTGGAACCACCTCAATTTTTTTTCCCCTCCAAACTTGTTATTGTAAAGCCTCTATTTTCCTTTTTTGTTCTCCAAGCAGTATTCTTGCTGGTTAGTTCCAGACCAGTTTGGAAGAAGACACCTCAAAAATAAATAAAACCATTCATTTTTAGTGAAACTGCTGATGAGATGATGGGAAAATATATTGACTTTCTCCTCTGAAAAGAACACAAACTGAACTTGGCAGTTGCCAAGTTGACCAGGCAGTTATGTGTGTTGGACCGACATTGCTCATGTAGCTCTGGAGCCTTTGTAGATTGTGAGGGCCAGCTGTGCCCTGGGGGGCGTCAGGCACAGCATCACCGGCCAGGCAAGGGAGGGGATTGTCCCACTCTGCCCTGCTGGAACAGGTTCCCCAGAGGTGTGGTCACAGCACCAGCCTGACACAGCTCAAGAAGCATTTGTACAGTGCTGTCAGGCACATTGTGTGACTCTTGCAGTGCCCTGTGTGGGGCCAGGAGTTGACCTTTTTAATTTGAAGTCACAATTCTGATGGGTCCCTTCTAATTCAGTATATTCTGTGATTGTGTGGTTCTATTTCTTGCCTGATTGAGATTTCTTTTTGGTTTAGTAATAATAGAAGATGATTTAGAAGGCAAAGAGTAGCCAGACATAGGGATCTGAGTTTCTTTTGAGTTGTCTGAGCAATAGAATTGTTTTAATTCACAAAGTGGTAATCCCAGATATTCACAGAAAAAGTGCCTCCATCATAATACTCATATATATATAGTTTTATGACCAACTGTATAGCTTTTTACTCCATAATTTTTCCCTTTTTACTGATTAGATTTCATATGTAATCTGTAGCAGATAAAATAAGAACCACGTAGAAAATACCAATGGCTTTGTCATATACCAATATTTGAGAAAATACCAGTGGCTTTGTCAAAATTGTAACCAGTGATTTCCAATATGTAATTTAGATGCTGAGCTGCAATGTTATGACATATCCACCATGTATCCGTAAAGGGGGTCTGTTTACAGTTCATGGCTTTAAGGGAGAGCTGTAAACACAATATAATGGCTGCTTGTTTACTGGTGGTTTAAACATGTTAATTTGTATTCTATATTGAATGCTAGCTGTCTCCTACGTTAGTTAATAATTGTAACACATCTGAGCACACTCTACACAGATAATAGGTGGAGTGGGAGGAGTATGGCTTTCTTGCTTTTCAAGTAGATGTGAAATCCCAGAAATCTCAGGTCGGCTGATCCTCTCTCTGTCAGAATCTGAAGCCTCTACACTTGCCTATACCTGTTAAGTATTTTCACCTGACATGCATCCTATGTGGTTGATAGTCTGAGAAGCTTTGACTTATCATGGAGCATGAATTGGATTAGAACACATTTACACTGTGAGCTCTGATTATGGATTCTTTCCTACCAGTTTCCTTTTTTCCTTTGAACGCAAGTTCTGTGATGCAATTTAAAAGGAGAGTGGATGTTCACAAATTAATAAAGTCAAAGCCGCAGCTCAAGCCTTTAGTAATGAGTTCTGCAGGCTCCTGTTGCTGTTGCTCAGTTTTCCTCAGTGTTTGTCTCTAAAATGAGCTCTGCTCTCCCTTTCTGCTTACTGAGTCGTTCTACATTAGGGATAATGTCCAACGCAATTCCCAGAGGAAGTGAAGAAATTTGAAGGAGATTGGTTTGGTGCAAAATACTGTCCTATATCTAAGTAATTGAGAATAGCAATATAATTTGATTCACGTCACAAATAGCATGGCGGGCCTGAGAGAGTAGAAATGGGAATTGCTTATGCAGGGAGAGTGAAGTGCAACATGTTGGGGACTAATATGATACACAAATCCATTCTGCTCTGATTCTTACACTGTGCCTCTCTGTAGTATTACAGGGGGTCTCAGTATAAACGAGTGGCTAATGTAATCAGTCTACCTCAGCATTTCTGTTTGTTGAATTTCCATGCAGATTGTACCTTGGCACATCTGGATGCCTGGTGTGGTATGTTTGTAGGGCTTTCAGAAGGAACAGAATAGTTAAATTTATGAAAGCTTTCAAACTGGAATTAAGTTTCTTTTAGAGTACAAAAGCAAAACAATAACATGTTAAATAGCACAAAGTAAAATAGTGCTAAAAAAAAGCAATCAGGAATTATTCTTGCTCAAGTCTTGGGTTACATAAACCTTCAGTGCTGAATATATGTAGCTGTTTCCCTTTGACTAACATGTAGCGGAGGGTATTCTCTGCCCTTTTCCATGAAGATGTGTTTACAGCATTTAGAATTGATGCCTAGTGATTAAGCAGTAAATTCCAAGATGTACTAGTCTAGAGGGCTTTGGAGGTGTTTTAAAATACACAGAAAACAAGCCAAAATAATGAAATGTATGCAGGTAGGTATTTAATTCCTCCAAGTTGTATCTTTACTGTGATTATCCTGCCCTTATGGATCCTTGTAGGTTTTCATGTTTCATTAATTCTTTTACAAATTCTGTACTTCTCTTTGTGCCTAATAACCTTTATATGAAATTTCACTTTTGATCCTTCGGGGTTTTGTGCTCAATGCTGAATTTGTACATAAAATATAGAACAGAATGGTAAAACATTGCATTCATAAAAACAGTGTATTTCTGATGTGAGAGCAAAGGAGGAGAAAACAAGGAACTTTCACAGCATTTTCCACAGTGCTGTTTTTAAGCTGCTTCACACTGAAAGTTTTTCAGACTTAAATGCTGGTATTAAGGTACCTTTTGAGTCTCCACAGGACACCTGTGAAAAGTGTATTGTGAAGGTGCTATTAAAATTAGCTGAAAAACTCCCAACTCATTTTTGCCAGTGCGTTTGTATTTGTCTTGTGTAGAGCTAGATGCTGTGCAATGTAAGGTTCATGGCTTGCTGGACTCTTGGATCAAAGGAAGGATACAGGAGCAGATCCTTCCATGCATACATGGTGATTTGCTTGTTTGTAGCATGGGCTGCAGGGCCCACTTGCATGCCTGATGTCGCTGGGGAGTTTGTAGATCAAGGTTATTTTATCACTCAGCTGCATTTGAGAAATGTGAAATGGATGGACTTTTCCATACAGCACCGTTGTCTGTACTCTGTGGTCACACCACCTGCCAGTGTGGTGGCAGATTTTGATCCTTAATAGTTAAAATGTAAGCTACATGTCGTATCTGCGTGTGCATTCAGATCTGGGGCTGTCTACTGAGAAGGCAGATGTGTGCATGACAGCCTGTTGTTTGTACCTTGGATAGTCATGTGCCATCTCTGGGGACAGTACACAAGTTTGCCTTACGCAGTAGCAGTCTGTGTTTCAGGAAGCCAGCTGGTATACTGCCCGTTATGGTTCCACCAAAGGTCAGTCCCTTGGGATTACATGGCTAGCTGAGAAGCTGGTTCTGATTTCAGTAATTACTGTTCAGTGGGAAAGATCTGATCCTTTTTTCCAGGAGCAGACTCTCCTGAAAGCTTGCCTCCTCAACTGTCCATGGAATAAGAACATAGGTTGCTTAGAGCAGATAACTGTAATCCCTGGTAAAATTCAACAAAGCTGAATTTAGCCATTACTTCGAGGCCAGTGTCTGTGAGGTGGTAGGGGTTTTTTCTAACCTATGTCTCAAAAACTACGTAGTCTTTTGTAATGCAAGATGGCACTGTTTATGCTAAACTTATGTTTGGAAGTTTTTCAGCCTTTCTTATTGGTACCCCACTCTGCTGAGTTGAGTGGACTTAATAAAATGCCATTATTGAATTCTAACAGAAGGATTTGCCACTTTCACGTGAACTTTTCAAGCATTTTTTTGAAGGAAAAAGAACTGGGATATTAAATATTTTGTAGCAGATGACAAAGCCTGTGGCCACTAATGGAGTTTTTGTTGAAACCACTGCCAGTTTTTCTTGCAAAGTATTTCCAAGATTAGATAAACAGCATACATGGATTAAAAGTATCAGTCTGTGTTTTGGTCTGTGATCCCTCTCAGGAGCCTGGATCTGCCCTGCACTGAGTAGAGCAGCTGTGCTGTGAAACTGCTGGATTGATCTCTGCCATTAAATGTGCTTCCTGTAATGTGTAGAAACATTTACAAGCAACATGACCACTTCCTGATGCCCATTTGCTTCAGCAAGACTGCAGCAAATAGAACTGCCCAAGTAGTCCTAAATGTACAAACTTAGAATTTGTACTTTTGCTGAAAAATTTAGCATCAATTTCAAAAAAGGACATGCACTGCTCAGCTTGCCACCGGCCATTTAATACTTGGAGGACATTACGATCTTGCATCACAAAGAGTAACTCAGCTCGCTCCCTCCATTTGTGACATCTCTTATACCTTATTTCAAGTGCTACCCAGTTTGATTTAAAGACAATAAATTAATTCCTAGCTTCCTGCATTTCCCTTAAGGTATGGAGAGAATTTGATAATACATTTTATAGTTACATTCATAATCTGTATTAACTTATATTTAAAGCTCAGTCTGCTGCAGTATGCTTGATTTAACTTGAAATGAAAAATTCATATCACGTATAATTAACATGCTTGAGAGATGTGTTTAATTTAATTACTGCTGTTGTGTGCATTTATGTACTAAGCACACATTTCTCAAATTCTCCCAGATGATTATCTTCAGGAGATTTGGTTCAGGATGACATAGTTTCTGTATTTATAAACTCAGTGTTTTAAGAAGACTGACCTTGTTTTAAGTTAATTTTTTTCCCTGCTACAAAAATAGAATAGATGAAGGAAATAGAGAGTAGCTGTTCCCTATGCTTAAAGAAATTATGTTTAAAAAAACCTGTCTCTTCCTCTTCCCACTGTATTTCATGTTGCCAGTCCTATGTTGTTTTAAAATTCCTTGCTGATTCAAATTGTCCTTTTCATTTTCAGAATTTACTATAAATAAGCACTGATTAATTTTCACTTCCGTCTAGCAGCCTGGTAGGTTTTTGAGTCATGCTCTTTCCACTAAAGGAAAGATTTTTCTGTGACTTGCCCACTGTCAAGAAGGAAGGAATTAGAAATCAAGAATTTCTGCCTGCTGTCTGTGTTCTTGAATCACCTCTTTCTGCCTCAGTGCGAAAACAATCTCAACTGTACAAACTTGAAGCAGTGGCACAAACTTAATAATAGAAATCACTTAAGCATTGTGACCACCTATTTCTTTTGTTAGTCTTAATGGAGAAAATTGGATTCTTACGTTGCTCCGTACTTGTTAGTATGTTTTTTATTTAATAATTTTTTAATCCGTAGTAACATGGGTCAACCTGATTTTGATTTAGCTTGGTAGGAGAGCAGTACACTGCTTGCATATCAGGTTTGTTTGGTTTAATACTGCATTGTTAGAGGAAAATAGATTCTGATGGATTGGGCAGTCTGAGGAAGGTGAGGCTACTGCTGCTTTATGACCCTCAGATTTTATCACACAGCCTCACGCATACATACTAGAAGAACATCAGAAAAAATTGCTCTGTGAATAGTTTCCCGTTGCTGCCAAGATTTGACACTCCCATCTGTCGAATGGTCACTTCAGACTTAGCTGGTGGGACCTGTTAAGATGTTTATTGATTAATGAACACTCAAAGAGTAAACAGGTAGAGCAGCAAAATAGTCTATGCAAAACAATCTATAATCTATGCAATCAAGTATACAGGTCTACAATTCCATAATGATAGAGTGCAAATTCTGCAGAATCACATGTATGATTACTACTAAATTACAGTTTTCTAGGTACTGGGGTGTAAATCCATTTCTTGCCTCCACAAGTGCCCTCCTCCTCCCACCCCCAAAACCCAGAAAATTGGAACAAACAACGTTAAGAACAAAACCTGATTAAGAGTCCAGCATGTCATCCAAAGGGGTTTCTGCCATCCTCCTTGCAGACTTGAATCCGCATGTCAGCATGACTGCCATCTAGAGGCATACACACACTTACCAGTGGAAGACCCACCTTCCTTTTTGTCCCCTTGATTTGGCATTTTATTCTTTATTTGATACATTAGTCTCTGGGTTTTTTTCTGAGTTTCTGCTGAGCTTTCATTCACCTTGTACCTCCTGGTCTCTGCCAAAACTTTTTGGAAGAAAACAGCCAGAAAGTCTTTCTGTTCAATTTGCTAGGAAATGATGTGATGTCTTAGTGAAAGATGTAGAGCTGAAACTCTTGGTTTTCGTACTGTACAGATGCCTGTAAATTTTTTAAGAAGCAAGGAAAGCTTGTTTCTGTGAATTCTGCACATCACCAGTGTGCAAGTATAGGGCCAAAAGGTTTTTACAGATGTGGATACCATGTGTTCTGGGCTTTTTTCTGTCCACCTGCTTGGATTGCAGAGATTCGAGACACATTTCTGTAATGATACATTTGCAGACAGAATCATATGCCTGGATCTGTCACTCTTTTTGCAGCAAGAGTTACTAACATACTACTCTGAGGTGTACTAGAAACTGTTTTTTACCACCTGAAGCTTTTAGGAAGTGCTTTAGTTGGTTGGTTTTGTTATTTGATTTTCCTTTTTCAGAATTAATGCATAGTCACAAAGTAATTCACTCTTGTCATTTAAAGAAATGTGGAATCATTGAACTGTTTAGGAATGGATTTGAAGGGGAGGCTGATTTCACCTTGCGAACTGGGTAACAATTATTTCTGAAAATTTAGTATACTGACTTAACCTCAGTGCACCAGATACCACATCTTGGAATAAGAACAAGTCTGTGGGTTTTAGTCAAGGAAAAGCAAAAAAATTTTTGCTCCAGTTGCATGAATATATCAATGATTTGCAAGTTGCACCAGTGATTTTTTGTCTGTTAATTAAAAGGCACTCCAAGCATGACCTAACAACTTACATGAAAATAGTTCTTAATAAACTTGCTGGCCTTTTCAGACTGTAAATAGATTTGTAGAAAAAGATATTTTACAAGAGAAGTCAGATATAATACATTATTTAGTTTAACCAAGAAATCGTTGAATTCATCAGATATGGACATCAGCTTAGCATTTTTTATAGTGTGATATGCCTGACAAGAAAAGCAGAAATGGGATTTTGGACTTAAGTGGAATTCTCTGTCTAGCTCCAGAGGATGTCAGGAAATTTTTACTCAGTAGTCAGTATGTTAACATCAGACTAAGTTGTTAGTTTTATCAGTGTTAACCTCTTGGGACAAAAATAAAATCTGTAATATTATCAGTGATGCAGGCATATATTCTCCGTAATACAGTTTATTTTTTAAGAATCCTGTCAGTATAAAGTAGTAAGTGTTATATTCTTTAAACTATATAAGTGTATATTAAATAAATTTAATCATTTAGGGGGATTAATATTATAATAAAATAACAATTGCTATAATTAATAGTATAATTATGATATATTAGTAGTAGTAGTTATTATATTTTCCATTGTGTCTATTTTTAGGACAGTGTAATGCCTGCAGTTCAGCAGTTTCCTTAACTAATACGAAACGTTGCAAATCTCATTGAAGGAAAGGATAAAATAAATGTGGTCTCAAAATTATTTGATTTTGAATTCTGAAAGTTAATTCTAACTTTTGGATTTCTTTGTAATTCTGTTAAGGTGGAGTTAAACTTCTTTTTGTAATTCTGTTAAGGTAACACCTTGTCCTCCAAGGCAGCTAAAGGTAACAAGTATTGCAGAGAATCTCTGAAATATTTTGGGCGTATTAAAGATCATGGTATTTGTGTTCTGCTGCATCAAAAAAACCCAGAGAAACTTTATTTTAAAAAATGCAAATTATCCAACGTAGCTGTGATCATGAAACTTAGGGAAGCCACCATAGACTCTTGTGGCTCTTCTGTGTTATTTTTGAAGTTCTCTTTATTGAAGGCACAATGGTTTTGCTTATTTCATAGTCGTACATTGGGTAGAAAGGTGTCACTCTCGTTTGAGTGTCTTGTGACAGAAACTGTCACTAGAATTGGAAGTCTACAAAAGTATAAGCTAAGGGCTCTCCATGTCCATTTTATTTAAGACAACACTTAGTAGAATAGACAAGAATGTAGATAAAAATTTTGAGGATTTAAATCACTGATGTTGTTGTGTTGTAATAAGCCAGGCAAGGTGATTTCAAAGGGTTTTTTTGAAAAAGAAGAGAAACCCAAAAAGGTAGAAATACCCCTGCCAAGATGGTGCTTGCCACAGGGAGACAAAGGAAAAGTGGCGCCACCACTCTCCCCCAGAATAGCGCTGCCCAGGAGGCAAAGGGAAAAAAGATGGCTGCAAACCTTCCTGGGGTAAACCTTTTTATCTACTCATGTGGTGTTGGATTTCCCTATATTTGCATTAAATTAAAGAGGGTTTAATGTATGTCAATACTGTTTTCATAATAATATTTTCTTTCAGTGAGCTTGTGGTGGATTGACATCTGGCTGCCGTCCCCCTGCCTCTCTCTCACTCCCCCTCCTCAATAGGATAGTGGGGAGAAACTAAGATGGAAGGGCTGGTAAATTGAGATAAAGAGGGGGATTTCCAGTTGCTGTCATGGGCAAAGTAGATTTCATTTGCAGAAAATTAATTTATTGCCAATTAAAATAGGGTTGCATGGTGAGAAACAAGGACAAAACATAAAGCCACTCGCCTTGCTCTCCCCCCTCACCTTTTTCCGTGCTCAACTTTACTCCTTCATTTCTGATTCTTCCAGCTCCTCTTTTCTGGAGTAGGGCATTGCACCCCACCTTGGCACTGCACTCCAGATAGAGCAGCTGCAGCTCAGAAGGGAAAAGTGAGGTAGTTTCTTCTGAAATTATGACTCAGATTTGGCAAGTGTTTGTACTGGGAAGCTCAGAGCCTGGAATCAGGTATGGCAGAGTGCAGCTGAAGAGCTCTGGTTAGCCTTGGGTTTGCTTAGGGGACACAGAGTGTGGGGGTTTGGGGTTTGGCAGAAGAGACCAGTGCAAGTGCCTGTGACTCTGGGCAGGGTCTTTTGGTGAGGTGACAAGAGAAGTGCAGTCCAAAATGGTAAAAAGTGTGATTTATTGAAAAAAATATAACAAGCCCCTCCCTTGGTAAGAAATCTAGGGAAGCTAATGTGCTTGCAGATGGTCCTTCGATACCGTCATCCAAGTGCTTAGGTCTGTGGCTGGCAAAGCCCCAGCACCAACTGGTGCTGCAGGTCTTGGTCCGGACATGGACTTCTGCTGTCCCTGCTGCCAGCTGAGCTCTCACAGAAGGGACCAGTCTTCCCCCATGCATGTACGTGCATAGGAGAAATTGCCTGGCATGTGACCGAAAGAGTTATTTGTGGGGTGGGGGGTTGGGAGCAGAAACACTTTGTTAGCATGTTTCTTTCTGTCTGGTATTTGAGGAGTTCAGATTCCTCTGGGCAAAACAGAGTGCAATGGGAGCCACAGCTGCACTTTCTGTAGTACAGAAATGAGTGTGAAGTGAGGAAAACCTGGACCATGATGGTTCAGAGGCCAACCTCTCTGGGACTTGGGAGATGTGTGGGGATGGGATTTGGCTGCGCTTGCCATGGCTGGAAGCCGAGGGAGATGTCATCGCTGCTTGACAGCCTTTGGCTTCTCTGTTTTGTGGTCACTCACGTGCTGTTGTTCTGCTGTTGTGGGCTACCAACAAACTCTCTCTTGCTTATTTTCTATGTATTTTCTATATATTATATTTTCTATATAGGATATTTCTATATAATATATCTATATATATTTTTTCTATATATTAACTTATATTTCTATATATTAACTTACTAAGTTAATTCAGTGACTTTCTACCTTCATTTTAAAGTGTGTTTCCATGAGAGATATGACATCCTCAGTACTTTTTGTCTTGAATTTAAGAAATTAAAAATGAAAGGACGCTGTGGTATAGCAAAGAGAAAGGAAATTAGCATGTGCATTCTTATAATGTCACATATGCAGAGCTCAGGTGTTTGAAGAGAGGTCAGGTCATTCCTTTGCCTGGTGGATAACAGAGACCAGGTCATGGATTTTAAATTGAGTTAAATACCACCAAAGAGTAGAGCCGAGAATACCAGTTAAGCTTGGATCTCAGACGAAAAGGACGTTCTGTTATAGGAAGCAGTAAAAAATAATAATTTCAAATATACCATTCCCTGGAATTATAGAATACCCCTTATCTAGGCTTAATGGAACATTTAAGAGATACCTCATCTTTTCTTTATAAAATATAATAAAGCAAAATAATTAGAGCTTCTGTTTCCTGTTGAGAATGGGTTATGGGTGCCTTTGAAATACATTGCCTTAATAATAACTTCTGAAGATAAGTTAAAGGAGCCAGTGACAATCAGACTGTCTGCAATCAAAAACAGAGAAAAATACTAACCAATGAATTGCTAAATACTTTAAGTACTTCCAGTGTTGAGACATTTCAGGATTGTTCTGTTCTTCCTTTAATTTTATTCATGTTAAATATATTTTACCTCAGAATCACCTTTTTTAGCTGCCACTTTACTGTAATTCCGCTGGTTGGTTGTGTTAATAATATAAAAGGATTTTGTAATGTTAAGAATGCATAATAAAATATTTTAAATGGAATATGTGCGTCTGCTAAAATCTAAGTATTGCTATGTAAAAAGGGAAGAAAAAATAATATCCTTTTACAGTAATGTGAGCCTGACTTCTTTTGGGTGTTGTTTCTCTTTCGAAGGTAGACAAAAGCACTGTGGGGCAGGGTACAAATAGTTTTTAAAACTAGGCAACTGCCACATTATGTACGTTTAGAAAAATTTTAATTTATGTTCTGTTTTGCATATGACTCCATCTTTAAATGCTGTTACACTATATCCTTTTACCTGTTGTCTGTATGTCATGACTGAGACTGGTCTGTGTAGAGGTTACAGCTGTGAATACTGCATGGAGATGTGAAAAGTGTGCTTGGCTGACTCTTTTCAGTTTTCCTTGTTTTCTTCCAAACTCTCCTGTCTAGCTGTGTTCTGGTCAGTTTGTTTCCTTAGCAGACTGGCAAGTGTATGGGAAGTGTTGAGCTTTTTACAGAATGCATCTGCCTTTGATTTGCATGATCTGGCAGTAGCGTGTATTATCTAGTTAACTTGATTAGCATCAACAGATATATTTTCTTTTCTTAACCTGATGGGACTCCAGTGGCTGCAGCCAGGCATCACTTCCATTTCCCTGCTCAGACTGTAATTTCTGAGCAAGCTGCACATCTGAGTACCCTGAGCTGTGTACAGTGCAATTGTTAATACTCCTCAAGTTCTGCGGTGAGCTGCAGATGTGGAGAAATGCCAGCCTTCATTAGTGTTTAATTACGTCTGGGGAACAGATTTCATGTGTAGTCGCCTTGGAGCAGCTATTTCCAGTAACAGGAATGTGCTTGTGCTGAAAAAGTAGGTCTCAGTCAAGATCTTCCTCAGTTTGGAGAAATTAGTGATGTTGATGTCCTCCCTATTTAGATGAGTAATCTTTCTCTTATCAGCTCTGGAGAGGAGCACATGCTGTATCTTGCTTTCAAACGTATGGTAGGCACAGAAATTGCAAATGTTACGAGCTAGGAAAAAGATTTGTCCGGGGAGACTGGAGCAGGCGGACATGTCTGGAGAGGCCAGTCAAATGCAGGTAGGTGCTGGTCTTGCCATACAGGCTTCTCCTGCTAATGAAAATCTGGTGTTCAGTGCCTTGTGGTGCATCTGCTTTAGTGCTGACGAGTGGTCACAGCGTTTCAGAAAGGTTGTAACAGTGGAAGATGTGCTTGAGAGTTTTTTACCTCTTCCTTCAGGACTGTGCTTGGAAGTAAATGTATGATGTCCTCCCATATGGTTTTGGAGATGATTGTGGGGCTATCTGTACAGCAGGGTACTGTAACACAGCTACCAATCTGAGAAAATACAAGTGGCAGATCAATTTTCCTTCAAGCCTTTGAAAACTTGTGAGCTGAACTGTGTAGCTTTGATTTTCTTTTTTTTTTACGTGGACTGAATCAGCAGCTTCTGCCTGAAATAGAAGTAGTAGAATGATCTGTAAGTGTTAGTAGAAGTTGATGGTTAGAGATGAAATTTGGCTTATTATGTAGGCTAAAATGGTAACAGAAAATAGAGTAGAAGAGAAGGCTGTCCATGTAGGGAGGTGAAAAAAGTTAATTTTAATCTTCTGTAAGCTACATCTATGCATTTCTACTTCCTCCTCCTTTGCATCTGTTATTTTGTGACATAGCTTGTTTCTTGTGAGGTGTTTTTTCCCCTGCTATATACCTACAAGTATACCCACAAGACTGAATCTATTGAAGTAGCATTTAATTCCAGGAATATTGCAGTTCGAAACTACTGAGGTCTGCCTTAGTTTTGTTTGTTTGTTTGTTTGTTTTGTGGGGTTTGTGTGTGTGTGTGTGTGTGTGTGTGTGTGTGTGTGTGTGTGTGTGTGTGTATGGTGGGGTTTTTTTTTTTTTTTTTGTAACTTCAGTTGTGACTGTAAGCTTTAAATGAAGTACCTTTGTTAGTGGCATTTCACTGTTCCTTCACGAGTTTTTGCTATCCCACACCCCTTACATGCTCTAGTTTACCTAATTTCTGCGAATGGAAGCAGATACCTGATGTCTTGTTGTCACTCAGAATTAAGTAATAAGAGACAAACTAGCTACTACGTAAAACCTTCTTCTCAATAATGCAGTCCAGATATATATCAAGTCCTTCAAAAGCTTACTGTACATAGATAGAAAGTATTAGCTCCATTGTTTTGATTGGCGAGAATTGGATGGAAAGGAACTCGCACGCTCATGACCAAATACTTGGGAATTTTAGCTATCTCATCTCTCTGTCTGGATCATACTTCCCCACTCTGAATACCTCCACATCCTACATATTGTCTTTGACAACTGCTTTCTGAGAGAAAGAGTTGGAAAAGTCATTGTCAAAAAAACACATAGTAAAATGTAAGTCTAATAAAAAATTAAGTAATAGTTGTCTATTTTGAGGTGTTTTATTTTCCTGATATAAAGATAGGGTGGAGGGTTGGAGTTGGGATTGTGTAATCCAGTGTTTTTGGTAACTATGTGTTACAGTTGCCAGGCAGTGGTACATTTTTAAGTACAAGAAAGATAAGTAAATTCTGTATCCTGTCTATCCTGATTTTTGAGCTTAATTCAGGTGTAGCACCTTTGGAACTTGTGAAATAAAAATGAATTAGAGGAGGATCAGATCTTTATGTCTGTGCTGTCTGAACCATGATTGCTTTTCATGAGGGAATATCCTTAGTTTGAAATTCTCAAGCAATAATGAGTCTCTCAGAACAAATACACATACTGATAGGGTGGTAGAAGTTATTCGGGTTTCAGCACTATTGCTGTACCATTTCCATGTGTTGAAACAATGTTCTGTGACTCAGCTGAAGAAGCTGATGAGACTGACAGACTAACTAGCTGGACTTCACTGTCTTTTGTTTAGCTTGATATTCCTTAAAGAGGTGTATTTGCTGAAAAGCTTTCTATCACATTCTGTCAAACCCTTCATCTTTTCTTGAAGTGGTCTCGATCAACACTATCCAAATGTTTTAGTCTACGTGACACAACCTGTGGATTGATTGCATAAAAAAATTCAAAAAGCTAGAGTTTAAGTCACTTGAAAACTTTACTTCCTGTAAAAAAAATTGGTCTTTTGAGGAGGGAAAGTTGAGGGGTAATTCAATGAATCCTCTGTCTTGCTTGTGTCCAAGATAGTTATATCAGGACTGTGCAACACTGGCCAAGAATGCAGCAGAGGAAGACTGTTACAGCTAGAAAGGTTTGATCAAGTCTTTGTGTGTAGCCGGAGGAGGAAAATCCAAGGGTTTTTTGGACATATCTGTTCTTACTCTGTAAATAAGGCTTGAGGCCTTCTTATTTGCCCTGAAGGTAGCCATGCCCCTGCAGTTCACTGGATCATATAATTTAATTCTGTCTACATTTATTTATATTGCACTATCAATGACTTTTAAGGGGATGGAAAGGGTATTGGGCTTTCTGGGATGATCTTTTCATTTTTTTCTTTTTGATAGGTTAGATCTAATCCCTCTTTGTTCAAATTGAGAGAAAAAGGTAGTCTTCATTGCTGTAAAAATGTCACTAGTGTAAAGATTACATCTCTTGAAATCAGAGTTGATCACAGTATTTTCTACTGTATTCTCTGGGACTGTTCTGCCCTTTTACACAGAGGAGGAAAAAATGGTAAATCATGAACAGCCATGAACTTAGTTTTGGTATAGGTTCACTTTTCTTAGTTGTACTTCTAACAGAGATTGATGCTAGTTTCACGTTGTAATACTGATTTTAAATGCTGTGATAATTTGACATTGTTTATGTACTATTTAAATTTTTCATTCTCCTTTGAAAATTGGTTTTATTTGTAACCATTATTTGAATACCAGAGTAACAATTCCAGCATTCAAAGTTTTAGATTATCTAAATTAAAGATGCAATACCTCATACACAGGAATAAATCCAGCAGTAGCCTGTCAGAAAATAATACCAGAGTGAAAGCAAACCCCAAATTTCCTTAGCTTAGCTGTTAATAGGACTTTTGCTTAGGAAGCATAATCATTTTAGTGGTGACAATACTCAGTTTTATTTCCTCAAGCACTTGTGATCTGGAATTTGTGATGTATTTTTTAAAGTGTTTTTGGTTTTGTGTATCTAGTTGTTGCGCTTCACTGCAGAGGTTGCCTGTGGTTCCTTGTCAAGATTTTTCTCTAGTGCTTTTAATTAATCTCTTCTGTTTGGGCCAAAATATCTGTTAACCTTCCTCTGGCAGCATATGGATGGCTTCTATCCATGTGCTGCCTTTATTTCTTGAGCAGGCAGGACTTCAGTGTTAGGTGGTTAGAAGGATCTGTTCCTTTCCTAATCAGAGCGCTCCTCATCTCCAGTGCCCTGAAGTATTTATGAGATCTGGACTGTCTGCACTGAAGTTCAATGTGTTTTCAGTGCTCTTAATGCTGGTAATTCTGAATCTGTCTACTGTTAACAAAAGTTGTGGGTTCTTGTGTGCAGAGCAATATTGTGCGTGCAGCTTTTCTGCTTTACAGTTACTGTAAGTGTTCACAGTTTTTCATCCTCATTTTTATGAACCAATATGTATGTGTGTGTGCGCATGTGGTGGGATGTTAGTGTCACTTTCCAGGTGCTGCTTTTGCTGACTGGCAAGAAATAGAAGTTTCACAGATTTTTTATTTAAAGCTGTTTTGGATGAGCTTACTTAGCACATGGCAGCAGAAGCAATGAGGTTTCCCAAGCAGGTTGCAGTTCAGAAAAGAGAGTTATCTAATACAGGAGGAGAACTCCCTCAAAGTGGGCATTGCATATGTTGTTAGTCTCAGAAATTTCCTACCTTAGGGGTTCTTTAAAGAAAAAAAGAGTAAGTTTAAGGCGGTTCTCAAAGACATACATTTGCTAAAAAAGACCATGTTGGTTTCTTGAGAGGTAGCTTGTGTTCATATGTCTTGTTGAGATCTGTAGAAGTGAAACATTGGTGTACTGCTGAAGTCAGGAAAAACAGAGGTGCTTTATTAAATTCCTCAAAGAGTGTGCCAAGAAGACTTGCACTTACGGTGGGGTGCCTTTGAAAATTCGGCCAGAGGTCTCTGTATTCCCAGTGTCATTTGGAGTAATGTGTAAGTATGTTAAAAGAAGAGCTGTCTTTCATGGAAGACAGGTACTTTCATGGCTGAAGTATTTTAAGGAAAGCAAAACTGTTTTGCTCACACACTCAAATGAAAAATAAGATAAAACAGTTATGCTTCTTATAAATGAAATAATTAATTACAAAAAACCAATGTGCATATGTGTAAATACCCGTCATGATGATAAAGGCTGGGTCTGGTGGGGACAAGTAGCAGATCTTGGACAAGGCCCAGACAGCAAAATAAGGGGCAGCAGCAGCTGGGGCAGTGTGAGACCAACATGGTCCTGAGAGCCAGAGTAGGGCAGGAACCATCCCCTCTGCTCGGAACCTACAGAACCCACCTGGGTACTGCCTCCCTTTTGAGTCCCGGATACAGGGATGATGTTGGTGGGAAATGATGGGAAGCCACAAGAGACACAGGAGAGGTTGCGGGACCAGGGCTGCTTCAGCTGGGAGGAGGGTTGGCTTACATGTCAACAGCCCAGGGGGTGGGGGAGATAGTGCCAGGCTCCTCACAGTAGTGTGTGGTGGGAGGTAGGGTTAGAGGCAGCTGAGACAGGGGAAATTCAAACTGACTATAAGGAAGAAATGTTTTCCCCACAGGGACAGTCCAGTCCTGGCACTGGGGCCCAGACAAGCTGTTGCTATCACCATTCTTGGAGGTTATCAAACCCCAACTGGGTAAGGCCCTGAGAAACCTGGTCTTAGCTCAAAGCTCGCTGTGCTTTGGGCAGGGTTCAACTGGAGACCTCCTGTGGTCCCTTCCTGAGTTATCCTGTTATCCTCTATGTGACAGAGAAATGTGTATGTGGATGTGTGTGTGTAGTCATGGTTCCATGTGGCTTTGTTTTGAGACAGTAACAGTAGTATACAGACATATCAAGAGTGTGAGTTTTTATTCAAGTCAGCATTAAACTGTGGAAATACAATGCATAATGCTCTTAAAGTAATATTTAGAATAATAATAATAATCGCTTCATTTCTGCCTGCAAATCAAACAATTATTCATCTGGACTTGTGTAAGAAATAACAAACCAAATTGAAATCTGAATACTCACACTTTCTCCTTTTCTTACTGCATATATTTTCCTGAGTAGGAAATGGCATGCATGTTGTGGTTTTGCTCTGAGATGGCAGTCTGCTCTTTGATGGTGTTTTAAAGTAGTAGTGAAAAATTCTTAAACTTTCAACTTTACGTTGCATAAGAAATATATGAATATATTCTTTTTTTCTTCTTTACAGACGGAAAGGTAGTTTAACCTTCAGCAACGAGTTAGTTGCAGTAGTAATCAACCTCTGATTTCTCTATTGTGGAGACAGATTTATCCATCAAGTCCTGCGTGCAAAGCTGAGAGTGCTTACAGAGCACTTTCCCATATATGTTTGATTACCAGAGCACAGCTGCTGTTCTGGGTAATTAATATGAGACTGTAATATCATTCAGATGGGTGCTGTGTGTATATTTCCGAGGTCAGATAACCTCTCTTGCTTATATTCTCTTCTGTCTATGGCATTTTATGTAGGTTATTGATTTTTGTTTGCTTGCAGGAAATAAAGTACTTTTTGCAGGTCTGGTGGGAAGGATCAGGCAGACCTTGTATTTGCTTGAGGAAAGTGCTGCTAAGAATAAAAAAGTGTGGGGTTTAGTAGTCTTCCAGCTACCGTGTGTGAAGAGGGATTTAGTGACTTCTAACCCCCAGTCTTAATGGGTGTTCTTTAATTTACTGTCCTAAAGGCTGATTGTTAAACGGTAAAACAAATGTTCATGACTCAGAAGCTTAATTTTCGTTGAAGGTTACTGAGATTGAGGTGACCTAAGGACATTCATTACGATCAGATTTCTAAGTCATCTTATTTTCAAACAACTAAAAATTTTCTTAGATTTCAAAATAAATAATAAGGTATTGTTTTCAAAATCCGAAAGTTTAATTTAATTTATAGGAGGAAAGGCAAACAGAAGAGCATTTTTCAGTGAAAAGTTTTTAGTAAAGCTTAACATTTTCTCCTCAAACCTTCAAATATATAGCCTTGAAAGTTTTGGTATGTCAGTAGTTGAAATGAAGCTGAGAGAATTCTTAAAATGAGAAAAATTTTACACTTGGAACTTCAGAAGCTGTAACTTTGTCAAAAGAAAACTATGGGTCTCTCAGGTGTTTTTTAGCCATATTTTGTATGGTTTGCAATCTCTGTAATTTGTTTCTCACTGCTAAGACATGTCACTGATGCCATCTGTCCACAGAACTCACTATGTTGCAAGCATATATTAAGACTTCTAGAACAGGATGACATATTTTCGGCAATTGTCAGTACTTTTATTGTCATAAACATAATGACATATGATACTTTATTTGACTTGAGTAATCTTCATGTAGCTGATTTTCTGCCTTCTTTTCTAATAACATAATTAAGTTAAAGATGTATCAGGATACATGTGATAAAATTTCAGAAGGTTGGTCATTATTCTGTGTTTATATGTAACTTCATTCACCCTTTTTCTGGGGGTGTCCAATGACACTGAGCCACAAGTCAGAGGCTACTTTGAACACAACAAATTTAAGGTAGATTTTTTTAACCAGCTCTTTATTTTAGCCTAATTCTGTCTATGTGGAAAAGAGTGGAAATTTTATAATTTACTTCAATGAAAGCAGGCGATATTAAAGAACCTTCCCATCCTGACCATTCATGAGACTCTGGCAGTCACACTCCCACCACAGACTGTCTCTGCTGGGTCTGAAGCCTGTTCACAGTGGCCACTCCAGTGACCTGATGGGTCCCCAGCTGACTCCTACACAATCTCATGGGATCAGCCCAGGTTTCCCACAGCAGAGGTTGGATGTCTCTTTCCATAGAGCCATTTATTCACGGTGCAGTAATACAGAACAGCTCAAGCTCTGAGCCTCCGTGGAGGGAACCTGAACAAAGGAACCCCTGAGCTCTTAGCCCGCACAGTCCAAGTGAGCCAAAGTCTCACTTTCCCTCCCGAGTCTGTCTCAGTTTCCATCCTGTCCATCCACCTGGCCAGCGCCAGCATCTTCAAGTCCTGTGTTATGCAAAGGGTTGGCACTTCCTGCCCTCATGCCTGGGGCTCCTGCCACCCAGACCTCAGTCTGCAGCTCACGCTGCAGGCAGCAAGCCAAAGTACCTGCACCAAATGTATTTCTCTGCTGTAATCCTCCTTGGGAAGGACTTTTCAAAGAGCTGTTGCACCTTGGCATCCTCACCCTTTTTGTGAGCTAAAGGTGGGAAGCTCTTCAATATTGTTGTTCTTGCTTACTTATCATATGCTCTGTGGCAGGGGAGTGTTTGGTATATTAGTTCTGGTGCACACCAGCATATACACCTGTGTTCTGCCCATTCTTTCCTTATGTTTTGGAAGCCTTAGCTGGAAAAGACCTTAGCTTGTCACTGAAGCCTTACTAACAAGCCTTCATTAGCTGGAAGAAACAAACTGAGTGTTTTCATAGTTATTTTAAAGAGGGATTAGTTTGTGTACAGCATCCTTATAGGTCCACCAAATATGATTTCTTAGCTGTTACTTTACAACTGTAATTTCTTTTTTGAGGACTCCTGTGTTTAAAGGGCTAAAATATTAGGTAACAAAAACAAGGAGTGTTCACTGAGCTGGAAGCTGCACCCTCTGGATTTCCTGTGGAAGTATAGTGCAAGTGACTCACACCTTGGCTTGCCTGCCTGTCAACTTCTCTAATAGAGAGCAACTGAAATTGCTGTTGCTTTCTCATCACAGAAAGTTATTTGCATTGCTCTTCTGCATAGAGCTCATTTAGTCAGCAAAGTGCCACCTGAGCCTCCCTGCCTCAGTTTACTAGATTTGATCCAAGTTCTATTTCACATTCACATTAATTTTTTTAATTGGCAATTCACACATGCTTTTATAGATCCTTCTAGTTAGCAGTCCCCCAATACGTGCCTTCTCTTTTAATACTTAACAGTAAGTCACAGTATTTTATTTAGGGATATGTGACTTGATTTAGGTAGCTAAAAGGACGTTACGTGTCCTCTTCATGACACTGCATCTTGAAAACATAGGGCAAGGTTCCAAATAGCTGAAGCTGTTCTAGAAAAATGAAACATTATGAGCTAGATAGGCCTGTTTCTGTTCTCTGCATATTTTTTATTACTGGCAGACCTCTCTAGCAATCATACAGTCTTTTGAGGTTTTTTTACTCCAAATTAGCAATGCTGAGATACCCCACTAGTTTCAGTGTGATCATCGTTATGAAAATAAGTAATGTCTCCTCCATGTTTTAGGAAAGACACTGTCTTGACTGATTGTAGATAGATCCCAGAAAGATCACTGTGTTGTATCTAGTTGTGTGCTTCTCTAGAGAGAAGAAACGGGTGCTTCAGATGTAGTGCCCCCTGTGAGTGCACTTTAATTTCTACTGATTTTTTTAGAAGTGCATAGGGTGACTAGCTCTCCTGAAGATGTCATACTGGAGAAGTGTTGAATGCATAGCTGTCATGTATCTGATCAACTGCAGCCTCCTGTGGCAGGACTAAATCTGCTGGTTTACATTACAGCATCCTTCCATTGCTCCGAGTTAGTGATCTGTGGGGAGAGTGCTGGAGCAGAGGTGAAATATTCCTGTCATCTCTGCCATGGTTCAGCTCCTGGCAAAAATTAGCTTTTCTAATATGCCAGCGTCATTGCAATGCCACTGCAGTGCACACAAGCATCTCCAAGGGGGTTGTTTGGAAATTATACTTACACGAAGGATTTGTCCATGGAAGGGAGAAGTGCAGTCCCCAAGGGTGTTGTTGTTGGTTGCTACTGTTGGAGATCATTTGCATGGAATGTCATACTGTTGTGCTGTCTATTACCTGAGTGCAGAACTGAGCCAGATGATTGTCTGCTGGGAAGGAAGGGTGTGTTTTGTTGCTTCTGTTTATTGACTCCACTTTTTTTTTATTGGGAGTAATGCCAGAGGTTCTTTTTTTTATTTCTTTCCAGCTGTGATAGACAAAATGTCAGCAGAATAAGTGACTTACTCTCCAAAATTTGCCATGAACCATTTAGTTGGACCACCTGAGGGGGAGATCAGTGAAGAGCCAGCAAACGGAGCAGTGAATGAGTCAGTGGAGGCTGACCTGGAGCACTCAGAGGTGGAAGAGGAGCAGAGGTATGCAGCTCACCACCCAAGGCACACCAGCAGCAGCCACGTGGGCCTGTCAGGGCAGGAGGAAGGCATGTTAGCTCGGTCAGCCAGCACTGAGAGTGGTTTCCACAATCACACAGATACTGCAGAAGGGGATGTGATAGCCACAGTGGAGGACAGTTACGACATTGAGAGAGTGCAGGAGAATGAGGATGAGAGCGCGTATGCAGTGCAGTACAGGCCTGAGTCTGAGGAGTACACGGAGAATGCCGAGGCTGAGCATGGCGAGGCCATCCATAACCGAACATTGCCCAATCACTTACATTTCCATTCCATCGAGCACGAGGAAGCCATGAATGCGGCCTACTCGGGCTACGTCTACACACATCGTCTCTTCCACCGAGGAGAGGATGAGCAGTATGCTGAGGCTTACGCTGACTACGGACTGCAGGAGCATGTGTATGAGGAAATAGGAGACACACCAGACCTTGATGTGAGGGAGGGCATCCAGCAGTATGAGCGGGAGAGGGAGGAAGCTGACAACTACCGCAAGGAGGCACTGGGTGCCCGCCTTCACCATTACGATGAACGGTCTGACGGAGAGTCTGACAGCCCTGAAAAGGAAGCGGAGTTCGCACCCTACCCAAGAATGGATAGTTACGAACAAGAGGAGGACATTGATCAGATTGTAGCAGAGGTGAAGCAGAGCATGAGCTCCCAGAGCTTAGACAAGGCAGCTGAAGACATGCCAGAGTCAGAGCAGAGTTTGGAGCATGGTCAGGCTCTTGTCAATATTGGGCATGAAAGTAATGGCCAGCTCACATCTGGTTCTCGAATCACATCCAGCTCGGGAGAGTCTGTACAGAGGTACAGCAAAGAAAAAAGAGATGCAATTTCACTGGCCATCAAGGATATTAAAGAGGCTATTGAGGAAGTGAAGACAAGGACCATCCGTTCTCCTTACACCCCTGATGAACCTAAGGAGCCTATCTGGGTGATGCGACAGGACATCAGTCCATCCAGGGATTCTGACGATCAGAGGCCACTAGATGGAGATGTGAGTACACAAAGCTTTCACCTCTCAGGTTATCTGGGTCTGATTCTGTGACATGCATGGCAGTGGAGGAGGGTACATTTTATTCCTGTTCTGTGTCTCCTTCTTGAAAAAGTGCTTTGTTTCAAATTTGTACTCCAGAGAGAACAAGAGAATTAAACATGCATTATGGTAGCCCAATTTTTCTTTATGAAGCACTACTGAAGCCAGGTATGCTGTACAAGAATTTGTCACATGAAGCTCTTTACTTGTCTTTTCTGAAACAAATGCTGTTCTATTTTTTACTGCCATCATATATTTTAGAATAGTGACCAAACAGTTTTCTACTATTTATCTTTGTGGTTTTTGTTAACTCTTAAGTTTCTACGTTTCATTTTCTGTCACATAACAATCCCAACAGTTCTGTCAGAAATCTGTTAGTATTCTTTGTGATGGTATCATAGATCAGATTCATGTTCTAGAAAAGCTGCATGTCAACTTGCAGTCTCTAGAAATATGTTATGAACCTCAGTGTATTACAATATCATTGTAAAGTGTATTTACACCAACCTGAGTGTTGAAGGCAGTTGTTCAGATTCACAGCCACAACACTTACGAAATTCTGTACTTTTGGCATGAGGTTTAACTTGGATCAGGATTGTCTACCAGGTTGTGGTTCCAGCTGTCTGTAAGATAATATTTACTTCAAGTTTTAGGAGTTTTCTGCATTATTTTATAAAGTAAACTCATAAACAACTGTTAACTTGGTTTAATTAATGCCAGATATGAAAAGAGCTGGTAGATTAAATTTACTGACTAAAAATAATCTATTACATGTTCCTGTGTTATTACTTCAAGGGCGAATCCCTGCAAATATTTGCTCCATCCTCTTTATTGCTGTGGAGTGTTTTTTGTTTGGTTTTTGTTTGTTTGTTTGTTTTTGTTTGTTTTGTTGGGTTGTTTTTTTTTTTAAGAACAGCATAAGTAAAACTTCTTGTATGTTATTTTGGTATTTTAAACTGAATTATTGTAACGTTCTAGGAATGCATCAGAACTATTCAAGACACCTCAGCTACTGCATAGGGAATTCAGATGGTGAAAAAAGATCACATGACAGGCTGTGGTTTGTTTATCTGCCTTCAGAATGAGGAAAGCTAGTATTCTACAAATGAGAAGAGGTTTTTGGTGCATGGTGTTTGGAGTGCTGAAAAAACATTCAAGCTGACTGAGACATGTAGCTTCCAGATTTTATTTTCCCTTCAAAACCATTGGAAACACAGTGATGACTGTGTTGCGAGTTTTTTTTCTTGGTTCTTAATAGAAAACCTAATTGAACCGTTAAAAAAACCCAAAAAACCTACTATATTGAAGAAGTTACTTCTACAAAAATTTTAAAAGTTATGTCTGTTACAGAGTTGATTTGCAGTCATGTGAAAGCTGAAGAAATCTTCCCAGATTATTTTATGTGGGAAACAATTCTTTTTAACTTAACTTTAAAGAATTACAAAACTGAAATTATTTCTGTCCCTGTTTTCAAATGGATCATATTACTATTTTTCTACACATTTTGTTTACCATATTATCTTTAAATGCTGTTATTTCTTGGAGGATCAAAGAACTTCCTGTTGCTTCCTGATTGTAACACTGAGTACCATAGTGGTCTTGGTGACAATAGGTTGTGAATCCTGAGAGCACCAAGTTCTTCCTGAAGGTGCTTCACCTGCTCTCCAAAATCCAGGTGCATCTTGCAAAATTGAACTTTCCTGAGGTGTGCTGATACGACTCAGCCTGGGTTTTTCATATGGTGAACAAAACAGGTGTTTTTATTGGTCTCTGCATGCATTAGATACTGAAGTACATAGAGATTCCCATTTTGCACCAAAAATTTAATTTCTCATTCAATATTTTTTGTATCATGTCAGATAAGAACCTGACTGAAATTTTCAGGCCTGGCTGAAAGCAAAACAGTGATTTATGATGACAGTATAGCTCAGTGAAGAGAAAGGTGGTTGTAGATGTAAAAAGATGTAAAATGTGTTCTTGGAAGATTGAGGAGAAAACTTACTGTAGGAGGGACTTGGGACTGAGTAGGAATTTTGTTTTCCCCTGAAAAAGAGGTATGTGTTTGCTTTACTGGATTCTTTAATTTAGATGGCAACTCAAAAACTGTCTACTTTCTTTAATGAAGCATTCCTAGCATTGCTTAGCTGTAAATTGGGCAAAAATAGCTTGTGTTGTCTAAGTGATCATAAGTGGTCAATGTACTAAAAATATGGTTGAAGCCCATTCATCTAATTGTAAATTTTTCTTGTGTCTCCCTCAAGAAAGAAGCAGGATCTCAGATGGGGGTTTTTCAGTCTAACCAGTATATGCCAGAGATGTTTTTCAGTCTGATTTCTAACATTGACCTGGAAATAAGAATGTTTTTACCTTCAGGCAGATACCATTTTCTTGCCCCAGAAGTATCAAATTGCTGTAGATAAATAATGCAAATTGGATGCTTCTTTTGCCTTCATTTATTTTGAAGGTCTGCTTTGAAAATTATCTCAAGTCATTTTTTAGCAAAAGTTTTCTTTTAGAGACAGAACTTACCTGAAACTATTTCTAATAATACTGTGTTCTTTATCATGGGATGTTGTAACTCATAAGACTTCTTTAGATACAAACAGTCATTTTTCATTTAGCTGGAAGCTGTCCACTAGAGACCAGTGAAGCCTGAAGAATGATTTGTGATTGAAACTCATTAAATACAACAGCCTCCTTTGCCTTTTTTCCCAAGATGGTGACTGTTACTCTCCAGTGCTGAGCATTGGGGTAATACATTCACAGCATAATGCTTGGTAGGATGCCAGTTGGAAGAGTCCAGAGACTATTTTAAGAAGCTAACAATTCAGAAGTATTCAGCTAACCTGCAGCTGGGTATGGTTTGGGACTGTTCGGAAAGACATGCAATGACTGTGACAGTAAGAGACACAGATCACTGTATCTGCATGTACTTAAGATGTCCTGATTCCAGTTTTATTCACAGGTTAATCTACCAGGATTATCAGTAATTTCTGAGTATTTCTTCTCAAAAGAGATGCTTGGTGAGGTGTACAAGAAAAGTAAATTGCTCACTGTCCATGGACGATTCTGTTGTAATAAACTCTGGCAGTCCTGGGATGTAGGAGGCAGTTAACAGACTTCTGTGAATAAATAAATAGTTTAAAGAGGTACCTGTTTAATATTTAATAGTGGAGAACATTAGCCTGTGCATGTGCCTTGTGCACCCTGGTTTAGTAATGCATGCTTACTTAAATCAGAGGTGGTGAGTTTGTGGGACAGTGAGTTTGTGGGGAAAGTATTGTACTTGTGTATTTGATAAAAGCTGAAAAATCCTCAGTGCCTTTTGAATAAAGGCAGTAAGAGCCTTTTTTAACATTTGCCACATGTATAAACTTTTAAACCAAAGCAGACCATCATTTGGATGTGGCCTCGTGAGAATCTCCTTTTCAAATACAACAGCAGAAATTCGTATTTTCAAATACCACTGCACAGCTGCAAGAAGTGTGGCATCAGGAAACTAACCTGTGATGGAAAAGGCTGCGGAACTGTGGTTAGACTGTGTTTTCTGAGTGTGAAATGGAGAGATTTTGTTCATCCATAAAATCATAGAGTCATAGAATGGCTTGGGTCGAAAGGAGCCTTAAAGGTCATCTTCTTCCAACCCCTCTGCCATGGACAGGGACACCTCCCACTAGACCAGGTTGTTAAGAAACCCATCCAGCTTGGCCTTGAACACTTCCAGGGCAACCTGTTCCAATGCCTCACTACCTTTACAGTAAAGAATTTCTTCCTAATATCTAATCTCTACCTGCCCTCTTTAAGTTTGAAGCCATTCCCCCTTGTCTTGTCACTACATGCTCTTGCATATAGTCTGTCTCCAGCGTTCATTTCGGCACCCTTCAGGTACTGGAAGGTTGCAGTTAGGTCACCTGAGGCCTTCTCTTTTCCAGGCTGAACAATCCCAATTCTCTCAGCCTTTCCATCGTACTGAATAAAGTTTGTAGCTGGAGCTATGAAGAAGTTTAATGATGGACCTTGTAGTACACCTGTGCCCGAGAGGAGTGGAGCAGGAGACCCTTTAGTAAAATACATTCTAGATGCACACAGTTGCCTTGCTGGAACGGTAGGCTGAAATCCCATTTAGGTTGCTCTTGCTCACCATTCTTACCTGCCAGATTCTCCACTGGAAACCTGCTGTGGATGTGCCTAGCCAAGCACAGGAATTGTGGTGTTCAAAGGTCTAAATAGAAGACATAGAAGACATAGAAGGTCTGGATTTGAGGATGAATGTTCATCCACATGTTCAAGTGGAAAGGATAATAGTTTTGTGTAGTAGATAATTCAAAATGCAGTGAAATATTTTGGTGTTTAAAATGTATGGAAAAAAGTATCTTTGTTACAGAGCTTTGAGAAGAGTGGCTTGCTTAGTTGTGGAAGTACAAAAAACTACTTAGAAAAGCACTGAAAGGCTCAAAAAGTCAAAGAATTTTTTGGACTGTGAATTAAACAGAGTAGAAGCAGGCTGCCTGCTTTACCTCTGCCATAATCAGGAGAAAGCAATAGTTTGGAGGTAGAAATCTTTCTTTTAAGAACCAGTTACCATGACTTTTTCCTGAGGTCCATTCTGTTCCGTTCAGATCCGAAAGCCAAGTTTTGTTGACCTACAGGACATGGTTTGTTTCTGCATGCCAAGACTTCAGTTTTGCAAAACCCTGTCACTGTTCATGATCTTTGTTCCTCTGCAGACACTTGAGGTGGCAGGATGTTAGAATAAACCCTAATATAAAGTAAAATCACGTATACGGGTGGTTTCGATTTGTGAAGTAGAAATTCAGAGCTGAAGACAATACTTCCAGGTGGAACAGAACTGAGCTGCGTTGTTTTGCTTCTCTGTTGTTTTTGGTTATGTATATTTTATTTCAACCCTTGCATTCTCAGTTGCAGGATTTTCTCAATTCTGATACCTCAGTGTTTTCATGGAGATGAATTTGTTTCACTTTTTCCACAGCAGGAGTAATATATTATTAAAAGGCAATAGAGAAGTCTTTTAAATAATTAAACAGCCTTCAGTAATAAATGAAGGGGAAAAAAGAGAGAAAGGAAACAATTCAAATAAAGATGAGTTTTTATTGACTGTATATTGTTGAGCTTTTTTCTGAGCAGATCTTTCAAAACTGTTGGTTGAGCACACAGACTATAGGTCAGCTTTCCATCAGTTATGAGAGACCCAGTATTAAGTTTATACAGGAAAAAAAAGCCCCAAATGCCCCAAACCAAAAATCACTAAAGAACCAAAGCAAACTAAAACAAAAAGCATTTTATTCATCAATCCCACAGAAGAAAGCTTAAATTTAGCAATTAGTCTGCTTGAAGGCAAATGCTCCCAGATGAGTTACTGGCTTTTAGATTATGGTGAACACTGGATACATAACCCCTTGAATCTTTTTTTGTTCTGTTACATTTCTAAATTATTGAAAGATTAAAGTAACTTGAGTTTTCTGTGCTGTTGAAAACTAAAACACTTGCTATAGTTAAAATCTTCTGAACATGCAGGAGGAATCCACAGTGGTTTTTTCAGACTGACACATAAAACTGCATTTTTACTGGAAGTTGAAGTGAAAGTATGGCTAAGGAAGTCCATAGTCAGAGAAGCAGCCAGCACTGAGTCAGATATCTAAAATAGGATTGTTTTTCATTGTCCAGATGGTGGCAGGTGACAGGAGGCTCTGTCTTTGCAGGACGTCATCACCTGGATCAGGGGAAATTCCCCAAACCAAGACTTGCCAAACTGCATTTCTTCTTAGATACAGTTGGTCTGTGATCCTGTGTGATCACTCCAGCATGTGTGATCCATTGCTGTTGTTTACCTTAAACTACATACAAAACACATTCTATGTTAAATGTGTACATAAGACTGTTGTACATGATCTTACCTGCATAGGCGGGAATAATTTCTGTTGACTACCAGCAGGTGTCTTGCCCATAAGCTAATTGGTCATTTCTGTGACAGCAACTGTGTGAGTCAGCTTCTGGATCAGAGTCCTGACCCAACAGCTGCCTGTTGATGGAGCCCCTTACTTCAGATGCTAACTACCCAAGGTGGTAGTTAAAAAGATGAAAGATGCTTATCAGTTGTCTTGGGCACAGGAGGAGCCTTTTGGGGGAATCTCTTTAGGCTGCCTGAAATTCTTGTGTGAAGAGGTCCTATAGCAGTTAACCAAATGTGTTGTTCCGAATAAACAGTTCAGTCAGTAACCTTGTCTCAGGTCACTTTGTCCTATCATGGATGCAGAAACTGAGAGCGGGCAGGTCCTGGACCACCCAGAAGACTGATGGGTAAGTGCACAGGGGATGTGCAGAGGCAGTTACACAAGAACTACAGTACAAAGTTAAGTTTCATCCATATGTCAGAATTATAAATTAAATTTATTAGATTGTGCCACAGTATGTGTAAAGTGCTAAGTTAGTATTATTTTTTTCCCAAGCTCACAATCTTTAGCACTATACTTAAAACAACTTTTCAACAAAGACAGCCAATAATCATTAGCTTTTAGCTTCATTCTTCATGGGTATTTATGCCAATTAAAACCTATGGTCTCAGTCTGTGTTTTAGTGAACAGTATCTGAGCTGTATAAATGACAGATGACACCACCATCACATAGTTATCCTAAAACCTGGGGGATTTACTGCCATACTTGCGCTGATAGGGGCAGTTCTTGTGATAGAACACATCTGACTATACTTGCGTGTTGGACCTGAAGATTCCATAGTGCCTTGACCTTATCCCAGTGTGTAGGGGTTCTTTTCAGAAGACTGTCTCTAAAATTAAAAAATGAAAAAAGAAATTAAAGCCTTGCTTTGTCTGATTGTCTCCTGAGCTATTGTACAAGGAGACTTTGCCATTCCTGTGCCATAATACCTGTAGGTAGACATTAGTGTCAAATAAATAATGCAGTGTTGTTTAAGTGAACCTTGAATTGCTGAAGCATTTGTTGATTTGCCCACACATATGATACTATAAAAGAGCTCTGAATAAACTATCTTTTTCAAAACAAAAAATGGCCAATGCTGTTTAACAACATGGACAGTGGGATTGAGTGTAAGTTTGCCAGCACCAAGCTGAGTGGTGTGGTCAACATGCTGGAGGGAAGGGTTGTCATCCAAAGGGACATGGGTAGGTTTGAGAGGGGGACCTGTGAGAACCTCAGGAAATTCAACAAGGCCAAGTGCAAGGTCCTGCACATGGGCCCGGGCAATCCCAAATTCAGACTGGAAGAAGAACTCATGGAGAACAGCTCTACAGATAAGGACTTGGGGATACTGCTCAATGAAAAACTTTTTACAAGGGCATGTAGTGATAGGAAAAGGGGGAACCGCTTCCAATTGACAGAGTAGATTCAGATTAGATACAAGGAAAAAATTCTTTACTGTGGGGGTGGTGAGGCACTGGCACAGTTTGCCCAGGTGCTACATCCCTGGATGTGTTCAAGTCTGGATGGGACTTCGGGCAACCCAGTCTAGTGGAAAGTGTCCCTGTCCATGACAGGGGCAGTAAAATTTAGATGGTCTTTAAGGTCCCTTCCAATATGAAAGATTATATGACTCTATGATTCTGTGATTTCATCCCCTCTGTCCTAGCCTTGTGTGTGGCTATGTGACCCACGAGCTGTACTCTCTTCAAATGATCTGCTGCTAAAAGCACATAAAAAACACTGCTTTTATAAAGCAAGAGCAAGTCGTTGTACTTGAAGGTGTTTCAGTATCAGTTACATGTCTCTTCATGAATTGTATAGGAAACAGCTGGATTGACCTGCATAGATTAGATGCAACACAATCCCCTCCTTTAACAAATGCTGTTATTAAATCCCTCTGCACAAGAGCAAGGAAGGTTTCTCAGGTGGAGTGGGTTGCAGAGTCAACACCAAAATCGAGATGGAGAATTTTTGGATGTACCAGGTTGAGTATCGTAAGAAAAATGTAAGTAGATATTCAAGAGAAAAAGAGGTAGCTATAGCTTTTTTATTGCTACAGTAAAATAAAAAATTCTAATTCCTTTGATAGACCTCTGTGCCTAATAGCAGCATGCTTCATATGACCTTACTGCATTTGTTCTGACAACAACTTCGTTAGGCTTCTAAAACTTGTTTTGTTAATGACAAATGGCAGTGAAACAGTCACTAAGCCTTTATTTTAGACTTTGTTTAGAGCAGCTATGCAAATTATCTATCCACTATGATCCATCAAAGTATTTCTTGTTATTGCTCTGACTGCATTCTTCCTTTGTACATTATATATGGTACCTCTAAAAATGCATTTTGGTGTGAAAGAGAACTGAGTGTTAATTCTTCAAAGACTGGACTTTCCTGTGCAGATGTTTTCAGGGTCAGCTCTCATGTCATGTCATGCAGCAGACTTTGTAAGATGTTTGGTATTTGGGTTTGGTAGTTCTGGTTCTTTTGTGGGGGTTTGTTTGGTTGTTGTTTCAGGGGTTTTCTCCCCCAAAATAAATATTTGAGCAGACATTCAAACAGAGCGCATAGAAAGCTGTGTAATAATTTAGTTCTGATACTTTGTAGATGAAAATACCTGAGTAAATGCACTTACAGTGCTACTGGAGTAACTGTTAGTACTTTTCCAATGATGCAAAGTTTCTTAATGCTAATTGTCTGATTTAAACGAAATCATTAATCTCTGTCCTTCAGTGTGTGAGTATGGGAGTTTTCAGCCATTGTAAAGAGCACTTTTTTGTGTGTGCACGTACACATTTGATGCTTAAATTGATTCTTTGTCTCTTGTTCAAAGCTCAATCCTACAATGTCTAGATGTCATTATTGCGCTGGTAGTATTATGTACCATTTAAATTTATTCTTAATACAGAAATACTGTATAACTATAAGAATGTGAGTACTGCAGAAACTTCCTTATGTAAATGGGAGTCGCCATTTGGGCAGTTGCATCACTGTGGCATTGTTGACTGGTACTTACACAGCGAGTCAAGGGAGCCTGTATCTCTCCCACAGCCCCCTCACATGCTCTCTGCAGTGAGCAGTTCTTCAGCCTGATGGCGAAACCACATGCCAGCTTTCTAGGGATTGTGTCACAGCTGCATCTTCTTTTGTCCTGCAGTTGTGATTCCAAATACAGGGAGATGCAGGGACTGCTCTTCAATACAGGACATATCTGTAAAGAAGTGCTTCTTAACTGTTTGGAAGCCTTTACTGGTTGACTATAATTTTAGTACTAAGTTATTATCTGAGAGAGAGGAATGACTGTAAAGAGAAAGAAGCGGAGAAGGGAGTTTTGGTTTTTTTGTTTAATTTCATATCTAAGGGAGGCTAAGAGAAACTCAGATGTTTGGTTTTTTAGTTGTTGTTCTTGGTTTGGTTTTGGTTTTGTGATTTTTTTTGTAGACTATTTCCTAGAACTCATTTTTTCAGCTGCGGTAGATGCAGAGCATGAGGGTGGAGCTGCTGCCAGCTCAGACCACTGAAAATGTATCCCTTTGCTGGTGTGACTCACTGGCCCAGAGAAAAGCTATGTCATACTGTTTATGAAAAGACAAGAATGGCATTTGTCTGGTTTGCCATCAGTGATGAACTGTTGAGCTGGCAAAGCTAGGGCTGCACTCTTCTTATGTTAAAGAGAGTGCAGAATGCCAGGACTATTGGGCTAAATACCCAGCTGTAGCTAAAAGCTAAACTTCCCTTTTGAGGATTTCCTTTTTGGCTTGTGCAGACATGTTTTGTAGGTATCTCCTTAAAATCTGCCTCTAAAAATGCCTGCTGGGTTAAAGCTTTGTGCTTTGTTTCATTTCAGTCACCTTCATTAATTCCATAGTCTGTGTTCTTGTGTCACACCCTCAAACCAGAGCCCCCTGCTTTGTACTTCAGATACCTTTACTACAGCTTTTTCACATCACCAGCATTCATTAGGAATTGCCTATCATTAGAATATCCTTTCCCAGAACATTCTTCCCCTTTATCAGGGTACTTGCTGATGAATCACATAGATGCTCCACTGAATTGTTTATGGAAAAGGAGAAGAATGAGGAAATCTGATCTGAAGAGCATGTACTGAGCTCACAGCATGAACTGTTGAATATTTTCCAAGGTTTTATTGTATCTAGAATGAGGAATCCCAGTCCTTGATTCACTGGTATTGAATTGTTACAGAATATATTAATAAATTCTTGAATACATCAATATTACTCTGCACAATTTATAAAAGTTATTTCCTAAGATGATGGAATAACATTCATAGACAACTGCTGCAGCCTTCCTCTGCTCAGATTAGATTAGTTTAGCACCTCAGGTTAGTTATACCTGAGGGCATGCATGCTTATGGGGAAATTTCAGTCTTTTTTTCACTTTTCCCAGTTTGACAACTGAATAAACTTTAGCTGAATCCCTGTGTGCTGCTTAAGGTCAATTCACTTGTCTCCCATCACAGCTTACTCTTAAGTTACTTTACCTTTTCTTTCTTAGAATATCAGAGTATAGGATGTAGAATCTGAAAGAATAATCTCTACACTGGACACTCACAAGATTATTTGATTTTCTTGCCATGTCTAGTCTTCTTCTCCAGATTCCTCTTCACCTCGAGGTGCTGAATCCTCAAGTGGGCAACATCACCAGGATGTCTGCAGTACAGCAGAGGCTTCCACTAATAAAGAGGTAGAGTAAAACCTTTTTAAAAGCCACAGTCTTGTTCATGCTGTTTATGCCTTTTAATTTTCTTTGCTCCCTTGTACCTGTGCAATCCCTTTTTTTCTTTTTTCTTTCCTTATGCTTCTTTACCTTATGCTTGTTTGGCTATCTGACTGAATTTCTAACATACTGAAGACTCTTCGTCATGGCATTTCTGACTCTATGTTCAGCTGTCACAAAATTTATCTAACAGGCTGCAAGGTACTATTTACCAAACAGCCAACATTCCCTCTGTAACAGAGGCAAAATGAAGAAGCTCTTTCCCTTTTCCCCCCACTAAGAAAGAGTATTTCTCAGCCAGATGAAAAAGTGCTTAAACTAATTACATGATAAATTGTGCTGCTTAGTATTTTGTCATTGTAGAAATTGGCCTGCAGGTGAATCTTAGTCAGAATTCCTGACTCCACATGCCTCAGAATAAATCTGCATACTTTGGGGATTTTTCTCCTCACCTGGTCACGCTTTAGACTGCAGTAGTTCCACCAAAACAAAATAAATGTGTATAGTGTGAAAAGAAATTCATTTGACATAAGAAATATTTGGATTAGTGTAGAATGGCAGGTTCTGTAAATGGAAAAATCTGCAAATATTTGGTTTATGTTTTTTTAAATAAACTTGAAAACAATCTAGAAACTACCATAACAAAATGCCATATTGTTACTGATAGCAATGCATGAGTTATCTTCCAAAATTAAAAACCTATTCTGCGATAAGTGGATTAAAAATTAAACAGTAATTAAATAATCCATTCATTCCTTTTTACTTTTGCAATTATCTATGCATAAGAAAGTTTGCAACGTGTATGTAATTGTGCTGGCCTGTATTTGTATTTAGAAAATAATGAAAAATTTCAAAAGACTGAAGAAACCCATAATTTTTCATGTTCCAAAGTTTTCAACTATAGATCATGCCTTAAATTTTTCATCTGCTTTACAGTTAACTTATTAAAGCCTTAATCAGTCTTCACTACAGACTTTCTCAGTATGTATTCTATGTTTTAGCTATTATTGGGTATCAATAAACTTAGCCAGGCAAAGAAAGAAACAAAACACTGTTGATTTCAATTGTTAGGATATGCTTACGCATAGTTACAGAGGTGGTAAACCAGGTTTCACTGTAGGATGTCTTGGGCTATTAGGTTCCCTCAGATGGGGAATAATTCCCACTTTAGTATTTCTACTGTAAGAATAAAAGTCATAAAACAGCCTCACAATTTTGGGATTTTTAGGTCTTAGAGAAACCTTTTTATTAAATATAAATTTATAATACCGGATGGCAACTTTCAAGATTATTGAAAGTAATAAAATATTAATGACCTTGATATTTCATTATTCATGGCTATGTAAAATTAAAAGGTGTAGGTTTCCACCTATTGGTAACTTTACCTGGTACTTTACTATTCTAGTGGTTTTAGTAGAATGCCTTTCTAGCTGGCTAATGAACAAGAAAAATTACATTCGTGAGTGAGAATAAAGACAAATATGATGGTAGTTTGCGCCACTCTATCCTGAAAATAAGTTGCGAGTTAGATTGCTGAATAGTTGGTAAATCTGTATCATAGACTTTGTTCACTGCTTAAAAAGAAATAAATGCCTTGTAAAGTATATATTTGAGCTGCCTTTGGTGTGTAGGGGATTTGTCCCCTATGCCTGTCAGAGCCCAGTCTTTGAATCTCCCCTTCAGCACTACATCAGCAACAATTACAAACAGTTGTAGGAGTCTGTATGGATATATGGTTTGGTAGGAACATTCATCTGAAGAGGTGAAAGAACCACAGATGTGAAAAGGCATGTCTGTGTCCTCACAGCAGCTTAAATGTATTGGCAGCAGCAGATCTTTGATTATTGACATATTTATTGATGCTACTACAGTATCTGATGGACAGGATTCTTGGATTCTCAACACAGCTTAGTAATTTTCATAGGGAGTGAAAAGAACGTACAGCTTGCATGGCTCAGCAGTCTGTGTCACCTGTCTTTTGTTTTTAATTCACAGATTTTATTTTATAGCAAGACATGCATCATTGGTTAAAAATACTATTTGTTATATTGATTTTGCATTTCTTACAAAGGAAAAGACTCCTTGGGGTTAAGTCAGTCAACCTCTTACATAACTGTCACCTTTCTAGTTTTACCTGGTTTTTCCACTAATACACAGAGCCTGGTAAGTTGCCTGTCATAAAGAAAAGTAATTTGGCATATCTTTCCATGTATATCATCTGGAATTATGCTGAAAATTATTGATGATTATATGCATTATTCTGATAATTTTATAGATTTTCTTTTAATAAAATTATATTAAGCAGTCGTCGTCGGAGTTACTGCTCGTACCATCAGTTATAGATTCATTAACTATCCACTTACCTGCCTGTGATAGCAGCAGGTATTTCAGTATATCCATTGCCAATTATATAGTGCCACACAGAATTTTGTTTGATAAATTTTTGTATGTGGTTTACATTATTGATTAGAACTATGTGGTGAGTCGTACTCACTGAAAGTTGTAGCCTTCAGATGTCTGAAGGGTTAGTCTGGTGGTCTTTCACAGAAAACACCAGTAGGATGTATGGTATTACTTTAGTGCGTATATTTACATGCACAAGTCAAGATTCTATTGATTTCCTCACTGTTTGTATACTTGGAGCTACCAAATGTGGTTTTGTGCTCCATACGGTGTAAACTCAGTTGGTGGTGAGGTCGTGGTGAATCCAATTATCCCACAGAATACAGGCTGCTCCCTAACCTGTTAAAATCTGGAGGGCTTTTTGTAGGCTATGTTAATGTAAGGGATACATCTAAAACCATTCCTAATGAATGACTACATTTTGTTAATTATGGTATCAGTCCTTATAACAGTACAGTGCAGTTTTTATATTCCTGTATGCGTTTATTCATAGTTGAAAGATCCAGCATCTTTGAGGTATTATGTAGTTTCCTGCATATTTCTTTACTATTAAAAGTGGAGCACCTATTGATAGACAAGTAATGCACTAGTGAACGCCAACAAGTAAATGAAGTCTGGTCTTAGCAAATTGTCTACTAGATAGACACAAATGGAATACATTGAATTTACTCTGGTAGGTGATTAGATTTTGAAAATACTAAATATAAATAATAATAAGTGGTGTTCTGCCTTTACTAATAACTATAACTGATTTAAGTTCAGGGTTTTTTTGACATGGAGAAATTTTTAATGCGTATTTGTGCGTGGTATGTTCTGTTTGAAATCCTTTCTGTCTTAATTACAGTCGAGAAAAAGCTTGGCTTCATTTCCAACATATGTTGAAGGTAAGATAGTTCTACAATTTCTAAATGTTTTTTTACATAAAAAAACCACCTGTATTTGTAATGTATAAAATTTTACTTTTATTTGCTGAATAGAAAAGCTACTAGGGTTGGGTGTACTGATTTAGTTTAAATTGTGTCAAATTTAGAACCTGAGCTAAATCTTACTGTGCTCTTCCAAAAATTTGGAAACATGGACCTTTTAGTTTTTTAGTGTTTCATTCATAGTTTCTCTGTCAGTTGTGCTGATTTTTATTCTTCAGTGTCACTTAAAAAGCTTCTTTCTTTATTGTATTTACACAAAATATAAGAATGTGTGTGAACAAGGAAAACTAAGACTAAGAGTAAGCAAGAAGACTGTAGTGCTGTGTCCAGCATTGATTTCAATTAGCAGGCTCAGTCTAATCTCAGCTGGATTTATTGGCAGGCCTGCCAGTGAAAATTTGCTTTGCTTAACAGCTACTTGCCCCTAATTAAATACTGATTCGCAGAGTTACAACTGCAGTAGTGCTGACATTTTTCAGAACAGTGTGAAAAAGCAAGTTACCTGCCAAATGAACTGCTGTTACCTTTTGTATGAGTTCCTGTGAATACCGCAGGAAGAACACAAGTTCTGTGCAGTTATGACAGAAACAGAAAATAGAAGTTTCATTGTTTTTTTTTTACTTTTCCCCTGACACTGCTTGTTACAGGTGCTTTATGAAATGTTAGAAATACAATTGATGTAATACTTTATTTGGACTGCCTTGTAATTCCTTGGATTACTTTACAGCATGCTGTGTTTAATTGATTATGTGATCATTTTCTTTAGACTGCAAATTGATTGTTGTTCTAGTCTTCAGAATATAAGGTGCATGTTTTGGAGACTCTGGCCAGTGTGTCAATTGGTCCGTAACTAAGCATTGGAATGTTGCAACAGTGAAGGATCTCTCTTAGAATTTAAATTCATCTCCTATTGATAGTCCTGTCTATCAAGGGCTTTTAAAAATAAATCTCTCCTCCTTAGGGAAAAAAAAATGTAAACTAAAATTTCTGTGGTTCTTAGTCCAGCACAGAATTCCTTAAAATTACAAGTGTTCAAGTTTTCTGCACCAGCAGTCCAAGGAAAAATTTGTCAGCATCTATGCTATGCTATGCTTTCACTGAGGTAATAGTTTGGTTGCCAGAGATAATAAAAGGAGGAGGTCTTCTAGAAAGCAGTGCTGTCCACCTCTGATGCAATTGGAGCATGTAGCTTTTTTGAGTTTAATATGCCTCTTTCTTGGAGTCTTCCACCTTTGCCCATCTATTTTTTTCCCACTTTGATCAGAAATTGTACTATAAAGGGTTTTGCACCCTTTATAGTAAAGTGGTGGAAGCAGTGAAAAGGCCTTGATGTGTAGAGTAATAAATAGCAACATTTAAAATGCTGTGTGATTTCTGGACTGGAAAAGTGTGTAAATACATAGTACTTATAGAAGCATGAACTTCCCTAAGGAAATAACTCAGTTTCTTTAGGTCATGTGCTTGCAGGTGACTTGTTCATTTTGAGAATTTTCCGGATACATACTGCCTGAGCAAACTGCATGTTGGAGATGAGCATCTTATAATTACTAGTCATAAATTTTTGTATTTAAAGAAATGATAAAGAAGACAAGCCTGCTCACAAGATTTATAAATCTGCTTCTGTCTGTGTGTATAGTTTCAGTGTGATATTTATCTCCAGCTCTTTCTTGGTTATTTTAATTGTAATAATAACTTGATTTTCCTTGAGCCCAAAGCTACCCATGCACATTCTGCGGAGTTCTTACTCTGATATGTTATCATTAGAACAAAATTGGCGTTCTGAGTAATTTGAAACTTAAAGCCCCATCACCTTGTAGCTCAAGATACCCTTGATTTTTTTTTTAGAGGAAAAAAGAAAGACAAATATAAACACAGGTGTTTTATGATAAAATGTGAGCATGTTTACTATGAGCATTCTTCAATATGGTTAAGCGTTAAGTATAACCAGCCTCCCTTTTGGATCACGACAATTTTAACCCAGTGTCAAAATGGAACATTTTCATGTATAAAATTTTTAGATGAAGCTGCCAAACACCAAAAATTATACAAATCATAAATGCTTCTTTTTAAGGATTGCATTGCTTGGTAATGAACACTTTACACCCTGTCACTTTCCACAGAAGTTGATGGGTGTTGGATCTCTAAGGATCTGTGGACTAAGAGAGTTGCTCTGCCATCAAGAGAGCCTGTGCTTTGAGTATTTAACAACATTTTGATTTAACTCAGTACTTCACAACAGTATCCTTGTTAAGACTACTATTTTTGAAAGTCTGTGGCATAAAAGTTATTTTACTTAATTAGGCAATCAGTCTTCTTGTTAAGGGGAGACGTGTGGTATGTGTAGAGCATTCCCAGGGAGGTTGTTCTGCCTGTTGCACCAACTGTGGTTAATGCACAAGTGAGAAAGAGGCTGATGGCTGCTACCAAACTTCACCTTTCCTCTTTCTGGTTGTGACTGTTGGTCTCAGAATTGCAAGGTTGTTTCTGGTGGGTGAAGAGCAAGCTGAGTAACTGTGTCTGTCCTTTTATCACAGTGAAAAATCACAGCTTATTTTGCTCCAAGCTGATCACTACTCACAAAAGAACAAGCTATTGTGAGAAACAGGCTGGATTAACAATTGTAGCTTTTTCTGGAGAGATGTTATACTGGGTTTGCTTGGTATGGGGTGGATACAAGGGTATCTTCTGTGAGAAGCTGCTGGAAGCTTCCTGCCTGTCTGACACAGTCAGCGCCAGCTTGCTCCAAGACGGGCCCACCATTGGCCAAGGCTGAGCCCATCAGTGACTGTGGTAGCACCTCTGGGATGTTATATTTAAGAAGGGGGAAAAAACTCTGCACCACAGCAACTGCAGCCAGAGAAGAAAGGACTGGAATGTGTAAAAGAAAGATCTCTGAAGACAAGGTCAGTGGCGTAGGAGGGACCGGAGGTGCTCCAGGTACCAGAGCAGAGATTCCCACGTGAAGCAGCCCATGGTGAAGACCATGGTGAGGCAGTTGTGCCCCTCCAGCCAATGAAGTCCACAGTGGAACACATATCCACAAGCAGCCCCTGCAGGGCCCCATGCCAGATCATGTGGATGCCCAAAAAAAGCAGGTTATGACCCCATGGAAATCCCAGGCTGGAGCAGGCTCCTTGCAGGATATGTGGCCCAGTGGAGAGAGGAGCCCACCTAGAGCAGGTGTGTTGGCAGGACTTGTGACCCCATAGGGAACTCACACCAGAGCAGTCTGTTCTGAAGGATTTTCTCCCATGGGAGGTATCCCATTCTGGAGCAGAGGAAGAATGTGAGACCTCTTCCCCATGACAAAGAAGGGGCATCAGCATGTGATGAACTGACCACAGCCCCTATTCCCCATTCCCCTGTGCCTCTGGGTGCAGGAGATAGAGAAAATTGAGAGTAAAAGTGAGTCCAGGAAGAAGGGAGGGGTTGGGGAAGGTGTTGGAACATCAGTTTTTATTTTTCATTATTGTACTCTGTCTTGATTAGTAATAGATTAAACAAATTTCCACAAGTGAAGTCTGGTTTGCCCATGACAGTAACTGATGAGTGATCTCTCCCTGTTCTTGTCTTGCCCCATGAAACTTTCATTATATTTTCTCTACCCTGCCCTTCTGAGGAGAGGAATGATAGAAGGGCTTTGGTGGGCAGGGGCAGGGTCAGCTTACCAGAAATTTTGATATCATTTGTTTGATGTTTTGTGCCTTTGAAAGTACTGGTTGCCTTTTTGTCATGCTAAACTGAAGTATTTCAGAGGAGGATTTGCATCCATCAGGTGCAGGCTCAAGTTGTCAGGGCTCTGCTGTTTTACTGTGTTTCACCACAATTGTCTTCAATGATTGCTTTCCTGTGTTACAGTTCCTGGACCTTGTGATCCTGAAGACTTAATTGATGGAATAATTTTTGCTGCCAATTACCTTGGTTCAACTCAACTCCTTTCCGATAAAACTCCATCCAAGAATGTGAGGATGATGCAGGCTCAGGAAGCTGTCAGCAGGATCAAGGTGAGGAATAATTCCTGCTGCTTCTTGTATGGCTGCTTTATGGTTGTGGGTATGAACTTCTTCCTTATGCAGTAATTTTTTCAGATGGGGTTACTTGTAGTTTCAGAAGAAAAAGTGCCTCACCTTTACTTCCGCAAAATAAATCATATATTTAGTGCTGCTTTTGGAGCAAGACTGATAAGGGGAGGTTACCAGGTCATTTTAATTCCCTATGGTAATACTCATGCCAGAATCCAAACTAAATGGTGGTCAAACTTACATATTATCTGGGTGTAGAGGGAAAACAGTTAAGGGAAAAACTAGGAAGTGCAGCAGCTGCTTCTGGCTTGGCACACAATGGAGCTGCTACTGTGGTAATGACTGCAGTTATATTTGACCCTGTGGATACTTGTTTCTTCACACATGTGTGCAGCTGTGAGTTGATATAAAAAAAAAGAAGCCTGTGATGGTACAGAGATGTGTGGAAAAAATAATTTGTCCTGGAATCTGAAAAATTTTGTTTCAAAAAAGAGAAATTCCGACTGATTTCTGTACAGGCCATGCCAAGCAATGGGAATGCTGCTCTACTGTAAGTTACAATTATGACATTGTCAGCTGAAATTAAGGTGTGTGGATGAAGTATTGCACGGTTGTACAGGATGCTGCAACAGTCCCACTACCCACACATGACTGGCTAGTAGGCACACAGCTTCATCTTCTGCTGATTCAGCTAATCAACACAACCTACTCTGGGAACTTTTCTTAGTTTAATATCTGCATGTTCTTCTTTCGTATATTTTATTTTGGGTTCCTACTCAGATTTGGTGTGCAATTGTATAACAGAGAGAGGAGGAGGAGAGAAGGTTATCAGCAAGACCAATAGTATTGCCTGTTAAGGTCAGCTGGTGCTTCCTGCTCTTATTATTCCTTCCAGTTTTTTCCATGGCAGGTTTTCAGTTTAGTCTCTGTATGTAACTTCAACACAGAAGCTCCAACTAGTGCCATTGAGACAACTTCCAAAAATTGTAATTTTGCTGATGTTCAAATGCATAAGTTCTTGTAACCTTGTCTCTAAAAATGGTTAACACTCTCACATTTTAGAAAAGGCAGGAAGGTAGCCTTCTGTTAGAGTATATCCTCCACCATCTCTGTAGAAGTCTTCACTAACTTAAATTAATAAACCTTTTGCAAAAGAGTGATTTATCTTTGTTCATTGAAGACTCTGGATTAAGTGACATTCTTTTAAAATATGGTTCACAGAGCTGTTTCAACCATGGCATGTCTTGGTGGGTTCTCCTCTGCAGTGAAGAGTTTTCCTAATAGAGCCTGGTTTTTTCCTGCTCTGGGCAAATAAGGCTGTGCCATTTTGTTTAGTAGTCTCTTTGTGTTCCTTCCTGATGCTTGGCAGTGTGTCAGAAAACTTGTCTGATTTGAATGGATGAGAAACTAAAGGTAAGGAAGAGAAGGGAGAGAAACAAGGGCTTTAGTGAGGCTGGGTCTAGGAGGGACACATCACTGGAGGGTGAAAGGAAAGATTGCCATCAGCTGTCATAAAAAATAGGTATCAGGAGTGGAACTTTAACCTGGGACTGCGCAGGGAGTTTGCACCTAGAAGGTAAATCTTGTGTAGGAATATGTATTAGAAAAAGATTGAAGGGCTATGGTAGAGAAAAATGAAACAGAATTGAATCAAACAGGGCCTAGAGGAGTAAGAGCATAGAAACTTTCTCTGATACTAGACATATTTTGTAGAAATTCATTTACAAAATACCATTCTTTCTAAGGATTCTGTTATGCCTCAGCATCTTCTGTGCCTCGAAACAGAAGAAATATATTTAATGCATTTCACTCATAAACCTTATAATTGATGTATCTATGTAAATCAGCAGTCATGCATAACCTTGCTTATAGTATATTTGTAGCAGGCTTGAGGCCCAAGTGATTGCATTTTTGACCTGGTAAAACCCTACCTGGTGTATTTAATTTCCTGAAACTCAGTGTATTTCAGAAAATTTTTGGCTTGTAGTATATTGTACACAGTATCTTTGAACACTTCTTGGACAGTTACTGCTTTCTGCTTCTAGTGAAGCTCAGGCAATCCCCCTGCACCTTAGGCTCTTTCGCTTATTAGGGTTGGCTTTGGCCGGTTTTGTTGCTGGTTGCCATTAAAGCTAGATGTTTTCAGGGAGAGATTCATTATGACAGATGGACTTCCTGCTGCCAGATTAATCACTGCACCATATATTCTTTTCCTGACTTTCTGACTTTGCACAATGACTGCGAAGGTTGTGCCCTACTCATATTTGTTTACAGAGTTTCTTACTTGTTGGATGTCAACCATTTCTCCATAGTTAAAGAAAAAAAAGCTTATGAATCAAGAATAAGCTTTTAAAATACACAGACTTGAAGTTGAGTATTAAAAAGGGGTGAAGAGCTTTGTTTAAGCCCTGCTATGTACACATACCTTCACACAAGTGTATACCTTTTGAATTTAGTAATCCCTAAAGTGCTTTCTTTTAGCAGAGCCTTCAGACCACATATTCATTCATCTGGAGAGTGAACAGGCTTTGTATACAATTTTTCATGCTTCTTCTTTAAAGAAGTATCTTTTCATTTGAAAGTACAAGAGTTGGGTGTTTTCTTGCTTGTCCTTCATCTCTGTGAAGTCCAACTAAGTTAAAACAGATACATTGCTTTGAAGGTATTCATCGAATGTAGTTAGGAATATTTCACTAGGACACACTTTTAGCTTGCTGTGTGTTCTAGGTAACACCTGGTTCAATTTCTGAGTCTAATCTAAGATAGAACACATATGTAGGTATTTAGTTTAGTATTTCACACATTTTCACACACTCAGTGTCCTTTCAATGCTCACTGAATTGCAGAACATTTTTGGTAGAGACTAAATGGATTGAATAAACTTAGAATGTCTCTGTAGCAAAAGCGGAAGCTTCTTGGGTTTTAATGTCTTGCAAATTTGGAAATTGCATCTATATGAATAATTACATTTCATTTACCTTAAATGAAAATCCTGAATTCTGTATATTAAAAAAAAATGTGTAGATTAGGTATTTTCCATTTGTTTTTTTCTTCTAGGAATACAGGAAGTATCTTTGATTTGAGTTAGCAAAATAATGTGGTGATAAAGAGGATTTGTCTAATAAAGTATCTTGCATAGAATTATCCTTACTCTTTTTGTTGTTCATGGACCATAACTTCTTTTATGACATTTCTGTGCAGTGTTAAATCACTTATTAAAAGTGCTTGTTCCATATCATTGCCGTACTTCTATGAAATATTTGAAAGCAGTTCTTCAAAATGGTTCCATTTGAAGAACAGAATTTTCGATAAATTGAATCATAGTGTATTTTGATAAATTGTTGATCCTACATTGTAAAACTGTTGCTTAAGGATTTTTTGTCCCCATTTTCTTCCTTTTGACCTGTGTTTTTCTTCTTTTGGGAGGTCCATCACCCTAAAGTTTGGGGAGGGTGAGAAAGAAAAGCTTGATTTTGGAAAGCAATTTAAATGCTCCATCTCAGGGTTGGTATCTCTGTCTCCTCTTTGCCTAGTGTATGACAGGCAGCTGTTATTCTGTTATTATTTCTGAGTATTAATTCAAATCCGAGAGTAGTGTAGTGAAGATCCTGCCATGTAAGGCAGTTTTAATTGCTTTTGCAATAGTTTGCAATCACCTATTGCAAAATAACCTATGAGGCTATAAAATACTTCTTAGTTTGAAAAAGATGACTAAAAACTAGTTTGAGAATGTTTCTATTTGTAAATAAGCAGCATGGCTGCTTTCAGATTTGTTTAGACTCAACCTGACAGATTTGAGTTGTGAGCATCAGTATAAAATGTTTTGTGTGTCTCATGATTCAGGCCTCCTGTTTGCTCTTCATAAAAGTAGTTAGTGCTGAATCTGTATGAAGCTTGTAACTATAAGCCTCCTTCCCAGCACAAACACACCTCTAAATTTAATTAGAGGAATTACTGTTGGAAGTAAAGGGCTGTCTGCCAGCCTGGTGAGTGTTGCATTCCTTCAGTGAGCAGGTCTGTAAGTTTAGTTTACCATTGGTTTGAATTCATGATTGCAAGACCGTAAAAATTACATTTGTTTGGGTTGTTTGTAGAAACCTCTTTTAAGGTGTTTCTAGAGCTGAAATAGATGCTCCGCTGCTTGCTTGAAAAAATGTGATAGTGTGGACATGTCTTTGTGTAGGTGTCACAGGAAAATTTCTTGACCAGAGACATTGTGTGAACATTGGTACGGATTTATTTGCTCAGGAGGAGAAAATGAAGGTGACGGTTACCTTCTCTCATTTTATTTTTCCAGGAAAAAGTGGCGTAGTATTAGGGAGATTATTTTTTTGAAGTCTATGGAAGTATGAGATCTGAAAAAGCTGTAATAATAAGACTTAATGTTTTTCTCTCACCTTTTACATTGGTGTGCCTTCAAAAGAAATAACCTCATGGTTTACACTGCTCTAAGTGAGGGGCAGCTTTCTACTGTTTCTTAAATCAACCCCCCCCCGCCAAACTTCAAAAACAAATACACACAAAAGAACCTTGTTTGTTGCAAGAAACATTTTAAGTGAAAAAAAAAATCCTTTTGTGTTCTTCCTGACTCTTTTGGTGCTGTTTCTTTTAATTTCTGAAGTTAATTGTGCTGAACATGAAATTTTATAATTTTTTTAACCTAAAAAGGAGGAAATTAATCTAAGCAGGGACTAATTTAGACTAGTATGTGAGCCCTGACATTAGTATGTAGATTCCTGCTTGACTTGGAGTCTCTGTAAGTTCTTTTCTAACTGTTCTCCTATCTCTGTTTGTTCCATGCTAAGCAGATGGCCCAGAAATTAGCCAAAAGCAGGAAGAAGGTGCAGTACAAACTCCATCAGCTTGATGTTATGCTTGTTCTTTTGTTTTCTGGGAGGGCTTTTCTCCTTTCTTTTTATTTTGTGGTTTTATTTTCTGCATCCAGCAAGGTTTTTTCAGATTTATTTCTGAGCCACCATACAAGTTGACATATCTCGGAAATAAGTTGCCTGATTGGCCATTTTTTGTTGCTTATCATTAGCCATTTCATGTTAGAAATAGAAGAAAGATTGGATTTATCAAATGGTAACAGGCAGTACCCAAAATGTGTGTTAGAGAATCAGGACTGACATGGCAAAGGTTTTAACTTTGTAAAATGATGGCTTAAAATGACGTGCGGTTTTTTTGGGGGGTTTTTGCTTTTCTTTTTATTTTATCTTTCTGTAAGAGTGCTTTGTTTAACTCACAGAGGTGTCAAATTGCTGGATGCAAAAAAAAAGTTTATGTCTATGCATACAGTAATACACTGAGATTGACTCATCTTTGTAATAAGTTTTGTTTGTGGAGCTTTCAATTGCCTTTTAACAAATGTGATTTTACAAGTATTACAAATGTTTGCTTTCTATTAACAAAATATGACTTCTAAAGTGGGTTACTGCTTGAAAAGTATGTTGTCTGACTGTGAAGGTCTTCTTACCAGAACTGCATTATGAATAGCTCAAACAGTACCTCCTGTGGCACAGGTTTTTCCATTGGTCTTGGCAGCCACTGCTAGCCCAAATAGAAATTCCTCAGGCAGGAGATGCTGTTAGGCCTTTCTATGGCCAGTATGAAAACCTTCTTTGAAGTGGGATTCATAGTGTGCAGAAAATGGTAAAATCATACTGCTTTTCAAGAAATCTTTATATAGTTCATGTTGCAGTTAGGTATAATTTTACTGAATCACAAAAAATAGCAGGCAAGCTTTTATGAGTTTAACTTTTTTTTCAAACAATACCCAATTCACTTTCACATATATGATATAGTTTCCACATCTTTGTGTTTATCTTTTGCTTCTGCAGTCTAATACTCTATCCTGCATTGCTGTTCTGGTGACTGTGTCTTAGTGCACCCCTGTTTGTGAACTAACATCATTGTTAGCAAGTATGTTGCCTAATGTGTTTGTTTGACTCTAATCCATTTATTTGCAGGCTCCAGAAGGTGAATCTCAACCCATGACTGAAGTGGACCTCTTCATTTCTACACAGAGAATAAAAGTACTGAATGCAGACACACAGGTATAAATACAGAGACCTTTGTCAGTATTGTTGGAATAGACTACTGGAATAGACTTTCACCTGCATGTTAAAATTTGTCTTCAAAATGTGCTGGCTCTTGTGTTTCCCTCTGGTCAGGAATCAATGGTCAAGAACCATGTCATACAGGCAATTACTCTGGTGTCTCTGACTGTAGAATTAATTAGAATTTGTGGGTAAGATAATTGCAGCCAGCCATGATGCATCAGGTATTGATTGTGCCCAGAGTAGCCCAAAATGTTTAGCTACGATTATTTGTTCCTAGTCTTCTACACATACATGCCCAGCATATGCAGGTTCTGCAGTTGAGGTCTTGATGTGCTTTTCCATAGGAAAAAAACCTTGTAAAAGTTTCTCTCTGTTTTATTTTTGAAAAGTGAAGCTCTTGGTTTCTATTGGTATCTCCCTTCATGCACGACAGGTATTACAGACTTCACTTAGCAGAGGTCTTACAGCTATTCGTGTGTTTTAATAATACTAGATATGCAGTAAGAACTTAGTAGAAGCAGCTGCTTATATTGGTTTTCTTATTCCCCAGGAAACCATGATGGATCATCCCCTGCGGACCATTTCTTACATTGCTGATATAGGAAATATAGTTGTTCTGATGGCTCGTAGGCGAATGCCACGCTCCAACTCCCAGGATAATGTGGAAACATCTCACCCCTCTCAGGACGGAAAGAGGCAGTACAAAATGATTTGTCATGTCTTTGAGTCTGAGGATGTAAGCAATTACACTGTCTTGTTATTTTCTAGGAGTGGAAAAGTAAGCACATTTTGATAGGCCCAAAGCCCATTGTGAGTGGTCCTGTTTGCCAATATTTCATCCAATCAGAGGAAGTTGCCTGCCATTTTTATGTTTGGACCTGACATGTCACAGGAAATTGGTGTTTATTGAAATGCTTACCATTTTAGAGCTTCTTGAGTGCCTTCTAATAACAGTGATGGGAGGGTCCAGTTGCTGCAGGTTACAAATACCAGCTCAAATTCTGCATAAGAGAGGGAAGGTCTATCAGAGGTGCTTATTTTTGTAGGGAAATTCTAATCCCAAGTCTTGCATTGAGGATCAGTCACTGATACATACCAGAAAGGTGATATTTGTTTTTTAGGAGGTTTGTGTTGGGGCTGTAGTTGCTGTCATCATATCAAAAAGCCAGCAAAGAAAATTGGTAATTTCAACAATGCCAAAATATGCTGAACAGAGACACAAATGACTAAATTTTAATCTGTGGTGCAGGTTGCTAAATTACCTTACACAGGACTTGAAGTCCTGTCTTCACTATCAATGTGTATAACTTCCTGATTTTATGCACTTCTTAAAAGTAACTTTCAGTGACTGAAAAGTAAAATCAAGCATAGATTCAAGTGGTTAGATATGTAGTTTTTAAGATCATAATCAAGTTAGCCCTAATAATTTGGGAAACTAAAATACTCAAGAGAAGTAAGTGAAAATACTGGTTTCTTATAAAATACTCACGCCTTCCAATCTACAGTGAATAGCAAGGACTTTGAGATGAGAAGGTTATCTTGAATAAAGAGGTGATTTTATTTTATGCAATCTGTTCTAAACCAGTATCTGAATATGTTATCTTCTTGCACATGAATGTACATGCATGACCCACTGCTGAAGTTAAAAAGTAAGGATGAGCACTGACAGAAGTAATCATGTACCAAAATTGACAGCGTATAAAAATTCTCTATTATTTCCACAAAATAACGTGCAAACCTGTTTTGCAGAGCCTTTTAAGAATCTGGTGTGAAACAGAGAAACCAATGTATTTCTTGCTTAATATCGTTTGACATGCTGCCTGCTTTGAGGCTGCTGTTCTTTTTTTCTAGTCACAAATTCGGACACTGCCTGTTCTTTTACTGGCCAGTTGAAAAAACAAAAATCAAAACTGTCAAGTGCCAGAGTCTGGGGCTTGTTTTCCTACACCATGGGGTGGTCTGACCCCTTGCATGATCCATACTTCCTGAGTCTGTTTCCTAGGTTGCTATTAATACTCGGAATGTCTAAAATTTGAACTTCCCAGTCTCTGGTTTGTTTGGATCAGACCATAATTGTGTCATATGTGATCCTCTCTATGCCTATAGATCCAGTTGGCCTGTAAAATGCTTGTAGATGCAATAAAAGCATTGCTCATTGATGGGGAAAATATGCTGAGAAACTGCAGATTATATCAGCTCTCCTTAGTCATGGTGAATAGCTCACAGATAATTTGCAAAATTTGTTTCCAATACCCAAGTGACTAACAGTCAGAATGGAAGCATGGTGGCACCTTGTTAGCAGCAAGGAAATGGCAGCTTCAAAGATTTTGCACCTCCATTGAAGTAATGCAGCCTGTTTATATTATAAAACTTTTCTTTTCTTCTTCTGGGACAGCTGGGTACTTGACAGAATCTGCACAGTAAGTGAAACAGAAGCTGTAAGCCTGCGAGTGGGTGTTGGCCAGAACATGTCTCTGCTTGGATGAGTCTTTGTCTAAGGAGGACAGCACCAGATTTTCAACTGTATTTAGAGCTGTACCTTTAAATGAGTTGAACCTTAGTGTCCAAATTCCAGGTGTCTGAATGGGAGCTGATCTCTTCCTGGAGTGAAGATACATGTGGATGAATGTAAAGTCTGCACTCCTCACTTAGGTTACTGAGTTACGGAGGTGCAGTTTTCCCATTTTCTTGCTGTCTTGTTCTTGCTGTCAAAATTATATTGATCTGAGCTTTGGTAACATACTGCCAGTCTACATATTGGTCTTTTCAGCACCAGCAATCAAGCTGTTCTCATCAGCAGGTTTAGCACTAGTTTGAGCTGTTTAAGATGCAATAAAATTTTTATTTCAGGGTTGGGAATCTTTCCATTATTAGGGACCAAACTGGATTTCAAACATAGCCATCAGACTGTACAGAAGTACACCTGAGCAGCATTCATTCCTTACCAGCACTCTGCCAGGATCGCTTGTGGAGCTCTCCCTGTCTCTTCCCTGCCTTTGCCACAGCCAGCACTGTTTCACTGCACATCATGGTCACCTCCTGTGCACTACACAGTGGTGACTGCACGAGTCACTCCACTCAGCAGTACTCTGCACCATGCTGTGCTTTCTTCTCCTGCTCACTACTTGCCTAACCATGATTACTGTCTCAAAGGCAGACGTCCCTCTGGCCTTGCTTGGCACAGAGCATCTGCCTGCTGCCCAGCTTCTCCCACAGCTGCAGAAGAAAAACAGCTCATGATGGGAGCAGTGCAGTGGTGCATTTGGTGGCTTTGAGTGCAGACAGGACTGTGGGAAGCTGCAGGTGCAAGAGGGTGCCTACACAGGACAGAGTAAGTGGGAAAGAGGCAGAGAACTGGCACGATCGTGTGAGTTGGAAGGAGGGAAATAAGCATAGGGGAGAGAGGCTGAAGGTGGTAGTAGGGTGAAAAAGGAGATGCACGTGACCATTTCCAGTTACTTGAAGGGCTTGATCTGATCACTAGTTGCTGCCCTTTTCCTTTTCTGTCTCAGACTGAGGTAGGAATAGTCATTATCAATGGGATGGCTCTAAAGGATGGTAAGAAAAGTTGGAAATACCCTTTTAAATGTGGTTGTGTGTTTTCTAGTAGACATTTCCATTTGCACTACTGGCTTGTCAGAGGATGGCATTCCCTCTGCTGGAAGGGGGAGCCGTCTGGGAGCTGCATGTGTGGGAAGAATTGTAGGTGCGAGCCACAGTCACTGCATTGACTACACCTTTACACTTACATTAGTAGTTCTTACCTGTGAAAGGATGGCTTTCTTTCTCATATTTGTAATTTGCAATTGCTTACCAAGCTAGATTCGTGGCAGGGGTGAATGTGTTGACATTTTGTGGGTCTTTTGAATTGATTTGTAAGGCACAAATATTTTTTTAGACGGGATTGTGGTGACTTGTAGGTTTATCATCTTGTTGATCCATTTTACAGTGTGATTGCAACAGAAAGTGTCAGTGGACGTGGTCATCAGAATGTTTCACTTTTTTCTTTTCTGTTCCCTTCTCTGGAAACTGCTACAGGCACAGCTGATTGCACAGTCCATAGGTCAAGCATTTAGTGTGGCCTACCAAGAATTTCTGAGGGCAAATGGAATCAACCCAGAAGACCTGAGCCAGAAGGAGTACAGTGACTTGCTTAATACCCAGGACATGTACAATGATGACCTGATCCACTTCTCTAAATCTGAAAATTGCAAAGATGTATGTGTAATTTTTTTCTCACAAGTGTTAAACTGCTCTTTATCAGTTGCAGGCCTGTGTTGGCAGAATTAAAAACCAAAGAATACTTCCTCTAAATTATCCCAGTTAATCTACAATATCCTCCCTAATAGGACACCCTGTCATCAACTTTGTTTCAAAGGCAGACAGTGAACCCCAAATTTATCAGCAATCAAGTGATTTACCATCTGTTTCTGTTCTTTTTACCAATTTTCAGACATGTTTGAAAGTGAATTTAAAGCACATTAACAGATTAATAAAATTTTAAAAGTTGCAGTAAACTGTGTAAAATTTGTAGAGCCACCATTGTTTATGAAAGCGACTGATGCCAGGTTTTAAATAACCATGTGTGCCAGAAGGCTTTGCAGCTTGCTTAATAAAAATGAACCGGTGTGCAACTGGAACACACAGGTAATGGTTCTCCAGTCCACAGTCATAAACTCTTGCAATTTCTTCCTATTTAGCTTTGTTCACCAAAGCCCATGGCACCAGGTTGTCTTTCACTGTGATTTCTTCTCATGTACAGAAATTACTTCTGAGGGGTGTTTTGCAGTAAGTTTGTATTGTGAAGTGTTGAATACAGATGAAAGGTAGTAAAAGCTGTATGTACACTATTTTGTTTTCCCTTTAAATTAGGAAGGCAGGCTGTAAACAAAGAGGGATATGTTTGTTGGTTTTGTGAATGTTTGAAGGGGGATGATATTGGTTCCATGGGTGTGGAAGAAACTGTTTTTTAAACTCTTTTTCTTACTATACAGGTTTACATTGAAAAGCAGAAGGGAGAAATCCTGGGTGTGGTGATTGTGGAGTCTGGCTGGGGATCTATTTTGCCTACAGTTATCATAGCCAACATGATGCACGGAGGACCAGCAGAGAAGTCTGGGAAGCTGAACATAGGGGATCAGATCATGTCAATCAATGGGACCAGCTTGGTTGGTTTACCACTCTCAACATGTCAGAGCATTATAAAGGTAGGGAAAATGTTTGTGGAAGGTACACATTTTTAAATGATGACATAATTGAAGAGCAGAAAGTATAAAACTCTTAAGTAAATTCTTACCAAATGTTTGCGTAGGGCTTTCCATTCTATGATCTTGAAAAACAGTGGAATTACGTTACATCAGTTTTCTGACTCCATACAGGACCACGGAATGGGTGAGGTTGGGATGGACCACTGGAATAATCTAATCCAACCTCCCTATGTGTCTGCACATTTATTTGTGTTGACAAGGCCTCTGTGCACAACTTCACAAGGAATATTTTCTTCAGAAGGAAGATATTACCAGATACACACTTGAAATTTTATGTCACAAATGGAGGCACAGGTGCCTAATCTTGACAGCCTTATTAGCTGTCAAATACCTCTTGGTATTTGGATGAAACAGAGGAAACGCTTTGTTTGTTTGTTTGTTTATACCTATTTTTAAAGCTTTAAAACTTGGGCTTTAAGACATGCCCTTTGTAGCATCTTTGCCAAGTTATTTGGAAGTGTGGTCCTTCTCTTCACGTGCATAAATGGGATATTTTATTTGGAAGAGCTTTCTTTTAGTTGTCAGCAAAGTATGTGATGGCAAAAAGCTTGCAGGTCATCTGGAACTGAACAGTGCCTGGGGCAGCTGTGCATATAAAGGAACAAGTGTTTGAACATCAGAGTATAAAGAACAGGAAAGATGAATCAGTAGAGAGTGTTTGAGACAAAGCTGTATGAAATTAGTTATTTTTTGAAATGGGCCTGCCTACCTCTGCAGATCATCACATGCAGACACATAATGTAATGCTGGTGGTACATTATACAGACATTCTTCTCTGGTTTTTAGGAATGTACCTGTTAGACTTACTTTCTCATTTAGACAACTTTTTTGGTAACAAGTTGTAACTTTTTTCTTTCACTTTGTATTTTTTTTTTAATTACAATACAAATTTTCTGTTTGCAAGGTAAATTTGCCAAGTGAAAGAAAGTACAAAGTAATTTTTTTTTTTTTGCTTCATGGATTAACTCCTAATACTTGAACTGAGATGTTTGTTATAAAGACTTCCCGTTCAGGCTTCCCAAAATGTTTATACTGAGTTTGGATAGGTGATAGATGCATAAGTCACCGAACCAGCCATTTTAGATTCAGTGAGTAGAAATGACAGGCTGTGTGACATACTGAAAATAAAATACGGCAAAAACAAAAAAAAAAAATCATATTAAGTATCTTTGTGCCAGCATCATCGAAACAAAACTCCCTGCAAATTAGGCTCTTGATGGTTGTTTCCTATGCCACATCATTTTTGTTTCTAAAACTGTGATAAGTTATACTTCCCTTATTCAGAGGGAGTTTTTATTGCACTCCAGTGCTTTCTCAATACCGAACCAACCAGCTTTGCTGTTTCCAACTTCTGCAGACCTTTCTCTTCTTCACTGATATTTGCCACAGTTTCCGTAGGAACTGCCAGTCTCTTTTTTTTTTTTTTTTTTTTGTCTTTCTGAAGAGAAGATAATCTGTATGTTTGCAGATCTTCATAACCACACATCTGGAGTTATTCATACAGCACTTCTGGAAACAAGTATGTATATGAATGATCTAAGTGCAGATCATTAAATGTGAATGTAGAAATATCCCGGATTTCAGATTTCCTTAGCAAGCTGGAAGGACTCCTATGAAAAGATGATGATATTATGTGGCCAAACACATCTCACAAGCACTTCAAACAGGATAATTCAGTATTATGGATGTAATCTCTGCTCTTAATTTACCATAAACCAATTGCAAACTGATGCAACGTGGAAGAAGCTTCCCATGTGTTGTGACTATTCCCTAATAGGATTTTGCTACTTGTATCTTTTTCAGAAGCAGCTGGTGCTGGCTACTTTCAGAAGTATACTTAGGAACTAGAGAAACAAAGAAAGGTGGTCAAAATACGCAGTATTTTTATTTCTGATCAGTTTGTGTTACCAGTCTGCATACTGCTGAAGATTAGCCACTTCAGAAATATATGCACTTTCTGTAAAATTAAAAGGGTTTTTGTTAGGGACCACATTACTTTTTTTTCCCCCAAGGAATACATGTAAGTAACTTGCGCATTCATCAGGGAAGTGAGAGAATGATGATATCAAGTCTGTTCACTGCATGTACCCTGAGTGAATTCTGATGACTGAAGTTAAACACGTAAGTTCCTCATAGAAGTGGGCATCCCCAGTACCCTGCATAGTTCTTACCCTTCAGAATTAGAACACTGAGGCAAAAGCCCCTTAGACTTTTCCATAAACTTCATTCATGTCACTGCTGAATCTAGAGCTCAGCTCAACAAAATCAGCAGCAGTAAACTGTATGTAGAGACTTCAGTGTATTACAGTAGGAACTATTTTCCAGAATTAATCATTTGAAGTCAATGTTTGACACCTTGATTGCAGTTGGACCTAGATTTCAATTGTACATATGAAGGGAGTTCAGAAGCAGATACTGGAATTGGCAGGCATTAAATTAAGCAAGCTGAAGTTTGAAATTTTTTTTTAGAAAGTGTTTCCTTCATTATGTGGATTTTATTTATGTACGGATTTATGGCTTTGTGTGAATGATGCATTTCAAAAATCTCTCTTAACGATCTCCAAGAGTTCTGAATATATTTGAAGTTCTGCAAGGGATCAGAATGCATTTGTTTGTGGTTTTTTACATTTTTGTTTTCACAGAGCCATATGAACACTATCTCTGAGTCTGGCAGTCACTGCTGTGGTTGGTCTAGACCAATATTTTGGTTCAAAGTAGAGCAGGCTTCTTAGGTCTGTGCCCACTAGGATTTAAATAACTTCAAGACTGGATACTCTACAGCCTCTCTGAGTAATACATGTTTTACCACCGTGACAGTAAAAATAAATTTTTCTCATTCAATTTTCTTCTGGTAGCAAGAAGTTTATGATGAATGTGATATAACTCAGTTGGAAGGGAAGAGTACTCGGAATGTATCAAGCTCACTCTCGGGGTAGCTGATGAGTGAGTAGAGAGCTTATGGGTTAGGATAAAAGGGCGGACTGGTAATGGTGACACTTGGTGTGTGCTACAGGATGCCTGATTAGGAGGTGAATGAGGCCTTCTGCAGGCAGCTCAAAGCAACCTCAAAGTCAAAGGCCCTGGTTCTTGTGGGGGACTTTAACTATCCTGACATCTTCTGGAGAAGCTACATGGCAAAGCACAAACAATCCAGGAGGTTCCTGGAAAGCACTGGTGACAACTTTCTGTCACAAATGGTGGAGGATTCCACAAGGAATGGGTGTGCTGCTTGACCTCATCCAATAAACAGAAAAGGGCTTGTTGGAGGTGTGAAGACTGGGGCTAGTCTTTGAGCAAGTAAGGTTTTAACTGTGGGTTTCAGGAGAGCTTATTTTAGCCTCTTTAGGCATCTTCACAGAATCCCATGGGAAGAGGTCATGCAGGGAAGGTTGATATTCAAGGATCACTTCCTCCACGCACAAGAATGCTGCATCCCACTGAGCAAGAAATCAGACAAAGGGGTCAAGGGACCTGCATGGGTGAATGAAGAACTCCTGACATTACTCAAGCATAAGCAAGAGATACATAGGAGATGGAAGCAGGGTCAGGCCTCTTGGAATTAATATTGAGAGATTGTCAGAATAAGGAGAGATGAGACGAAGAAGGCCATTGGGAATTAAATCTGACCAAGGATGTCATGGAAAACAAGATGGGCTTCTTCAAATACATCAATAAGAAAAGGAAAACAAAGGATAATGTGGACCTGTTACTAAATGGAGGGGACACCCTGGTAACAGAGGACTCAGACAAGGCAGAGTTACTGAATGCTGCCTTTGGATTGTGCTGTCAAGACCAGCCCTCAGGAATCTCTGACCCAGGAAATCAGGGTAAAGGAGTGTTGGAAGGAATATTTTCCCTTGGTCAAAGAGGATTGGGTTAGAGAACACCTAGGCAAGCTCAAAATCTGCAGGTCCATAGGCCCTGATACAATGCATCCATGAGTGCTGAGAGAGCTGGCAGACACCACAGTAAGGGTCTTGGCCATCATTTTTGAACAGTCATGGCAATCTCTAGACTTGCGTGAGGACTGGAGAAAAGCAGATGTCACCCTGGTCTTCAAAAAGGGCAGGAAAGAGAACCAGAGATCTACTGTCCAGTCAGCCTCACCTCAGTCCCTGGAAAAGTGATGAGACACCTCATTCTGGGGGCTGTCTCTATCCACATGCTTTACAGTGAGGTGATCAGCAGTAGTGAGCATGGATTCACTGAAGGTAAATCATGCTTGACTAAACTAATTGCCTTACACAGAAGAACAGCTACCTGGATGAATGAGAAGAGAGCAGTAGGTGTTACCTAACTTGACTTCTGCAAGGCTTTCCACACTGTCTCTCACGACATCCTTGTAGGCAAACTCAGGGAGTGTGGACTGGGTTAGTGGGCAGTGAGGTAGATGGAGAACTGGCTGAATGGCAGATCCCAGAGGGTCATGATCAGTGGCACAGGGTCAGGTTGGAAGCTTGTAGCCAGCAGTATCCCTCAGGGTTCAGTACTAGTCTGGTGTTTTTTAAGTGATTTATTAATGTCTTTGATGAAGGGGCAGATGCCTCCTGAGCAATTCACTGATGACACAGAGCTGGGAGGAGTGGCTGTTACCCAAGTACTGTGCAGCCCCTCAGAAGAACCTCAACAGCCTGGAGAGATGGGCAGAGAGCAACCTTCCAAAATTCAGCAAAGGCAAATGCAGGATCCTGCACCTGGGGAGGAGCAACCCCAGGCACCAGCACAGGCTGGGGGCTGACCTGCTGGAGAGCAGCTCTGTGGAGAAGGACCTGGAGATCCTGGTGGACCAGGATCCTGTGTCCAGCTCTGGGCTCCCCAGTACAACAGGGTCATGGGGCTCCTGGAATGGGCCCAGGAGAGGTACAAAGATGATTAAGGGACTGGAGCATCTCTCTGTGAGGAAAGGCTGAGGGAGCTGGGCCCGTTCAACCTCCAGAAGAGAGAACTGAGAGGGGACCTCACCAATGTGTGTAAGTACCTGAAGGGAGAGTGTCAAGAAGATGGAGCCGGGCTGCTCTTGGAGGTGCTGAGCAGTAGAACAAGGGACAATGGGCAGAAACTGATGCACAGGAAGTTCCATGAGAACATAAAGGAGTAACTTTTGTAGGTGACCACGCACTGGAACAGATTGCCCAGGAAGGCTGTGGAGTCTCTCTCACTGGAGTTAATCAGGAACTACCTGGACAGTGTAGTCTATGATGACCCAGCTTGAGCAGGGAGGTTGGACCAAATGACCCACAGGGGGTCCCTTCCAACCTTACCCATCTTGTGATTCTGTGAAGAATGGAAATTATGGGTGCTGCTTATACAAGGATGATGCAAGCAGGACTTGCTGTTTGCTTGACAGAATTCAGTGTATTTCATTAGGGAAGCAACTGTTTTGTAACTACGTTACCTACTTATTTAAAAGTCATTGGCTGTTTTGATGAGCTGCATAGACCTGTCTAATACTCCTTTTATGCAAGATTTCTGTTACTAAATGAAGAAACTGCCAACAGGATTCTAGTTTTCCTAAAACAACTGTGCCAGCTTTTTGGCAACAAAAAATTGATGTTTTATCACTCATCTCACTGAATATTATGATGCTTGTGTCAGGCATTCAGTAATCAGATTCTGGTACAATGCATACGAAGATCTATTTATTCAAGGCTGCTCCCGTGTCAGCATTTTAGCACCTTTTTTTTTACTGCTCATATTAAATGTTTAAGCCTCAATTTGGTTTTTTTTTTTCAGGGTTTGAAAAACCAGGCCCGGGTTAAACTAAACATAGTTAGATGTCCTCCAGTAACCACTGTCTTGATCAGAAGACCAGACCTCAGATATCAGTTGGGCTTCAGTGTGCAGAATGGGATTGTAAGTAGCTTCCGCACTTTCTGATCAAGATTTAATGTACCTGAAACTTCCTCTCCATTTGTGGGTAACTTTCAGCATGAGAAGAGGGAAGCTGCTATTTTTTCCCTTACAGCAAGCAGGGTTTTGCATCTGTTAAGTCTGAGATATAAAAGTTGGGTTAATAAGAGTTATTTTTTGTCTTTGACTCTACTTACTTCACAACTTTGGTCAGCCAGAGGAACAAAAAAGTTGTTTTAGCTTCAAAAAAGCAGAGTCTGCTTTCAGCATGCATCATACATGTCTTTAACCAAACCATTGCATGATCTCAAAAGAAAAAGCCTGTTCTTGATCCTTCTTGTTGTAAGACATCTGCCTAATGAACATCATTAAATTGAGGTCCTCCATACACACATAAATTTCCAAACCACAAGACATGTAATGTAGAACACAAACAGCCTTTTCTGACAGTTTTTTCTGCTCTTGGAAGAGAATATGCATCAGTTACCCGTCACTAATAAATTTTGTATTTGAGTCAGCAATTGATTGCATCTTAGAATTTGTTGTTGCAAGTCTGTGTTTAAATGTTGATTCATAGCTTGCAGGCAAAAAATGGGTAATCAAAAGTGTCTGTTCTTTATCCAGCCCGTGATAAATTTGTCCTGTCCTTTCCAGATCTGTAGCCTTATGAGAGGAGGCATAGCAGAGCGAGGAGGTGTGCGTGTTGGCCATCGGATCATTGAAATCAATGGGCAGAGCGTTGTAGCAACGCCCCATGAGAAAATTGTCCACATCCTCTCAAATGCTGTTGGTGAGGTAAGAACCAGCAATGTGTTTAGGCAGTATACAGTTCATTGCTATTACCAGTAACAACCAGTGGAAACCAGCAATGAGCAGTGCCCTTCAAGGGACTGTACTGGGATCAGCACTCTGTCTGTCGTGTCCTCATCAGTGACATAGGCACTGGGATTGAGTTGCACTCCCAGCAAGTTTGAAGGTGACATCCAGATCAGTGGGCTTATGGAAAGGGGCGCCATTAGAGGGACCAGAACAGGGTAGAAAAGTGGACCATGCAACCCTTGTGAAGTTCAACAAGGCCAAGTGCAAGGTCCTGCATCTGGGTCTAGGCCATCTTCAATATCAATAGAGACTGGGACTGAAGGGAATGAGAACAGCCCTTCAGAGAGGAACTTGGTGGAAGGAAAGTTGGACATGAGCCAGGAATGGGCACTTGCAGCCCAAAAAGCCTACTGTATCCTGGGCTACATCAAAACCAGTGTGGCCAGCAGGGAGGTGATTTTCCCTCTGTATTCTGCTCTTGTGAGACCCCACCTGGAGTACTGTGTACGATTCTGGGGTCCTCAACATAAACAAGACATGGACCTGCTTGAGCAGATACAGATGAAGGCCATGGAGAGGGTCAGAGGGCTGGAGCACTTCTCCTGTGAGAAAAGGCTGAGTGAGGTTTGGTTGTTCATCCTGGAGAAGAGAAGGCTCCAGGGGGACCTGACAGCAGCATTTCAATGTATAAAGGGGCCTTCTAAGGAAGATGGAAAGAGGCTTTTACCAGGGTCTCCAGTGCAGAGCAATAGGAAATGGTTTTAAACTGAAAGAGGGTAGATTTAGATGGGACATAGAAAGAAATCCTTCACTATAAGGTTTGTGAGCCACTGGAACAGCTTGCCCAGAGAAGCTGAGGATGTCTCATCCCTCAAAGTGTTCAAGGCCAAGTTGGATGGGGCTCCAAGCAACCTGTTCTAGTGAAAAATGCTGACAACTGCAACAGGGCAGTTTAGACTAGATGATCTTGAAAAATCCCTTCCAATTCAAACTGTTCAATAATTCTGTGGTTCTACTTCTATTGGCCTGTTGCTAATCAAATCCAAAAAGCTGAAGTGAGACCAAGCCTGCACACTATTACTTTCATTATTTGCCCCATAGTTCTATGCTTTAGAAGAACCATACCTGAAAATACGAAGTGTCCACAATTTTAGATGGTTCATCAGTACTAAACATATTGTTTCATAAAATCATCACCTGCAATACTTCAGTAAGGGTATGAAAGTTCTACCTTTTTTTCTGCCTTGTATGACCTTACCTAGATCCTTCATATGAGGTGTGTGTGTTTAGGAACATTGACTAACTTGTCTTGTTTCCTCTAGATCCACATGAAGACTATGCCAGCTGCCATGTACAGACTGTTGACTGCACAAGAGCAACCAGTTTACATCTGAAGCTGACACCTCACCTCTACAGTGTGCATGGAAGATGTTTTTCCTCATTAGTGCTTGTCTCTCTAGTGCTGCATTTCTGTGTCTGCAGAGACATTTCTTTCTTTCCTCCCTCCCTTCCCCCTTCACAGACACAAATACACTGTTGCTCTCTCCTTCGTCCCTTTTTCCTCTTCTCCCACCAGTTTCCTGCATTTTGGTAAGGGGAAAAATATATCTATGGAACTATTTTAGTTGCATCTTTTTACAAGTAAAACTTCATACAGCACCACGTGCAAAACAGGAAAATAGCAGCAGCATAGTTTACAGCAGTATTCACAGATGGCTCTATTTCATGCTACATAATCAATTTTATTTCTGTGGCTATAATTTTACAAACCTAGTAAATTCAATGTCGCTGAATGAAAGATGGCTCTACCAAACAGATAGAAGTATAGGGTACAGAGTGTTCTCTTGGATATCCTGCCTGTGACTTCGCTTTTCTTGCCCTATTTTCTCACAGGCACCAAGCTCAGTAGTAAAGGTTTGTGTCTGTGGGGAAAAGAGAATACCAAAAGGATTGTTTTGCCCTCAGGAAATATTGTCTGCTTAGTAAATGCTGCTGTTGTAAAGTGAATTGTCCAGACACACACCTTTTAATTCCCCTCTGTCATCAGTTCTTCATGATAGTATGACCCCAAAAGATACTCCACAAGTTCCTGAAACATGTTATACTTGCATTACTTTAACTAGGAAATTTGGGAGGCATTTTTTACAGCTGCCTCCCTCTCTCTGCCCCCAGGTTTCTATCTCGTGATTTTCTTCTGCTTTGTCTTTTATAGTCCCTTCCTGATTTTAGAGGTTAAAGAAGTGGGGGGGAGGATCTTTAAATATCCACAAGAGAAATAGTGAGGGGATTTGCTGAATAGCTACACTTTTTCTAGGCTCTTAATTCTGATTTCGGTGCACGTAGCCGTGTGTGCCCGTGTATATAGACATTTTTAAAATTGTGCTTCCTATTTATGAAGTTTGAATATAAGAGATCTGCAGACTATTCTAAGTAATTTTGTTCTCTGAGCCAGTTTTAACATATATTTTTGTCCAAAGACCTGTCTAATTTTACTGACTTCCTATTTAGTTCATGATATAGGTAACAGTGGAAAGGACGAGGCAGGAATAAACTTATTTATTTTGTTATATAATTTAGCTTGTGATTTTTTCCCGTATGTATGGCACTTACAAGAGATATGTGTGTACTATATGCACTTGTATGAAGATGATTAACTGTAGGGATGTATGAAATCTTGTATTTGATTAGCCTCTAAGTTGCATGCTAGAGACAAAAGGGGAAAAGGGGGCTGGGTTGGGTTCTTTGGCTTTTTTAAGAGGGTTCAAAATAAAAAAGAAGCCGTGTCTTTTCTTCCTAGTGAGAGAATTCTACGTTCTCTGTAGTTACTTTTTATCAGGACTGTATACTGGTGTTTATACTGAAGCTGAACCATGCGTTTAGTCCAAAGTAGTATGTTGATTTCTTTCCAAGAAACAGTTTGTGCTGTGTTTTAGTGTGATGGAAAGGCTCAGTGAGGTGCAAACAAGAGCAGACAGCACTCAGCCACACGCCACTTCTGCTTTGCAAATGCAGTGTTGTTCATGGTCACTTGTTTCTCACTTGTTGTGATGTGAGCTGTGCAGTGTAAGCCTTGCTTGCAGTCCAGTGATGATCCTAGACATTGCCACGGGGATTCATGGAAGTGGGTGTGTGCATGTGCTCTTGTTGCAAACACTGCGGAGAACCACTGAGCACTCTTGTCAGAGGTCTGTCTTTTGGCTTTCCAGAATGATGGATAGCCATGGCCTGATCAGAGTTAGGATTTCTGTGGGAAGCAGATGCTTAAGGGACATAATGAAGTGGTGCATAAACTGTTGTAGTAAGGGGATATGTTTTAGTGTTGAGATTAATGTACAATAACTTGATTTTACTGCGTTTCTTGTTGTTATATAATTTAATCCAAGACTCCAGAATAGCAGATTGCACAAGAGAATAGTGTTAGTATTCCAGGTTAGTACTTAAGTCTGCTGCCTCACTGATGCAACAAGATAATTAATGGCTTGTGAGTATATTGTTTAACTGTAGACATCTGGTTTATGGTAATTTGAACCTTTTTTTCTAGAACTTTCCATATATATAGTAATAAATGTAAATATGATATATAACCATGTACAATTTAGAAGATTATATACAGTGCAGCCTTTCCATACATTGCCTGAGAAACTTAGTGAACTCTTGAAGACACAGTTATCATGCTCCTGGTTCCTGCTGTGTGTATGCCCTCCACTTCACTTGTTTCTGTGGTTCTGTCTAGCCCACGTGGTGAAGTCTTCAGCTCACTTCACTGGGAAATGATCTAGAGAAGAAACAACTGTTTCTTTGGAAATCTTGCATCCAGGAGTCTGTGAAGTTACTGTTCATCCTAAATAGGTGCTTAACATTAAGCAAATGAATGCTTGCAGGACCAGAGTTTAGCAAAAAAATCTCATTTTTCCAATTACAGTATGTGCATAAAATTACTAAATGGAGAGGTCCATAGTGTGTGCACACTTCTGAGAACAGTCATGTAAACAATCCCATTTTACTCTGTAAACAGAAAGAGTTTCAAGAAAATGGAACTCAAAAGGGAAAGCTGGCTGTTCTCTAGATTGTTGCAACAGTTTGATAGCTCAGATATGGGGATTTTTAACTGATGAAAAGGAACATTCCTTCAAAGGTTTACATTCCTTCTTCAGTGACAGACCTGAATTCTTTTTCTTTCATCCTTGCTGCTTCATAGTCTAATTAACTCTTCAGTGTTTACATTAAGGATGAAACATCCCTTGTATTTTTTATTTTTGACAAGTTTCACATTTGTGTCGAATCTTGTTTGAGTCTCAGTTTGGATTCCCAAGTTTGCTTGCTTTCCTTCTTTTCTAAAATAAATGTATTTCTCAAGACAGCAACATGGTTGAGATCTCTTGTATATATTTAGCACAGTACCTAGACTATGAAGTTGTACTATTGTTCTGTAAAGAGGATGAATAGAAATTATTGTAAAGCGTTGGGAAAAGCATAGTATTGTATTTGTAACAATATTGTCCTTTGTAAACATTTAATGATCTCTATATATAAATATAAATATATATATAATTATATGTGAGCCTGGAATGTTGATATTGCACATCTACTGAATGTAATTACTCTGATGTTTTCTGCCACAGATCTCTGACCTCTCTAATGAAGCTGTGCTGGTTTGATTTGGGGGAGACAGGGGGAGAAGAGTGGGCTGTTTGCTTTGGATGGGACAGGGTAGGGGGTTTCTGGCCAGTTATTTTGTTGTGATGTATTTACTGTGCTACATTCCTTTATTTAACAGAGCGCTAATGTCTGTAAGATTTGCAACAATAAACTACAAAACAAAAATACCTCAGACAAGGCTGAGAATTTGCTCATACTGACCCAGAGGCTGACTTGCCAATGCTAAATGCATACATAATTGGAAGGTGTCTGAACTTCTTTTTTGGCACTTAGTCTGGTGTAATCTGTATGTGTTTCTGCAGGCGTGCAGCAATGCTGTTACCTTTCTTTTTAAAACAGCATTCATTTCACGCAATACATGACACTAGTGCTCCTAAACAAAGCTGATCCTAATCTAAAGTGGCATCCCAGTTTTTACTGTGTGAAATGCCACTGTGATTGTGACAGAAATACTATTTCACTGACTGAATAACTTTAAATAGGATTTTTTCATAAATGGGGCTTTGATAAAAATTCTTCACACTTAGAGTAATTTCTGAAATCACTGTTTTGCTTCAAATGTCATCAGCATGGTTTATTATTAAAGACCTAATACCACTTGAATAAATAAAAAGTAGAATTGTAATACGTCTGTCCTTAGCATTGATCCTGGAATGGCCTGTGCTAAGGTTAAAAATATTTGTATAATGAGAGATTATGAAAAATATGATTGTATTTGAAAGTCATCCAAAAAAAAAGTCATCAAGGGAGTGTTTCTTCTGGTGAGGCTTCATAGGATTTTCTGTGCCCCATAGGTTGTCATGAGTACTTTGAAACTACAGAAATGAAAATGTACACCACAGCTGATTCAGAAGAAAACTAAACATGGGTGCTCAGCCACTCAGTGGCTGTTTATAACATGATATAAAAATACCATCAACATGAGAGAATGAAGAATTTCACTGTATTTACTTAAGTGACAGACAGAAGAAGATGCAGTAGAAAGGCTGAGCTTGCTTTCTGAATTTCCCTCCATCCTATTTTTTCTTACCATTAGCTGTACATACCAATTTCTGTGTTACAAGCTTCTCTGCTTTTCGGTGGATAAACATAAGCTGTTACTTTAGCAGTACAGACAAAAATGTTGCAGATTTGCTGTATTCACAGGGGACATGTTTCCTGCCCGCTCCTTCAGTGTTTTGATGGTTTGGATCCACACAGTGGAGAAGCAGACCCCACCCCAGCTCCAGCACCCAGTAGTGCCTTGAAGGCTGAAGAGGAGGTGCTGGTGACCTGTGTGGACTGACAGTGTCCATGACAGGGCTGGGACTGTAATTTAAATAAATGTTCAGTGCAGAAGTGTTTGGACCAATCCTGACCTAAAATCATGGTAGGTGAAGATTTCATGATCCATGTGCCTCTTACCTGAGTAGGGCCAGGCGTGTGCTGTGCTTTGTGCTGTTCCTGAAGATGCACCTTCAGGGATGTCCCCTGGCCACAGGATAAATTCAGATGGTTGATTATAAGGAGGGAGCCTGCAGGCAGCCCCAGTGGTACTCAAAATGGCAAATACCACCCAGCAGTACATGTGTGTCCATGCCTTTGTCTAGAGGTGCAACAGTAAGGTCCCCTGTGAGCAGCCTTTTTGTTTGACAGTAGAAGTGATGAATAGAGGTGTTATCTAAGAAGATTTTTAATTACTTCAAATGACCTAATGGGGTAAAATGGATAGGATCTGCACAACTTCTTGTGCCCTGCTTGACGCTGCACAATCTGGGGTTCCCAGCACCTGAAAGAATATAAAATTAGCTATACTGGTTTCTTTCTTCATAGCACCAGCTTTAATAAAAAGCATTTTAAATGAGACTACACAGTGGAGTGCCTTTCTTCCCAGGACAGTAACAAGCCAACACCTCCTGTTGCAAAACACCTGTGCTTTTGGGTTTGGATCTGTTCCATCATTAGGACAAAAACAATATTCTGCCATTAAGTGAGAAGTTTGTTGGGCCAAAAGACCACTTCTTCAAGACAGTTTTTATTTTTAGTACAGTTTGCACATCAACAACCTTCTTTTATAAAGAATCATTTTAGAATTCTTTTACTAACTTACTTTGTATCTGAAGGTCCGCATTTTATGACAGGAGATTTTAATTTAAACCAAAGTACCAAAAATGTGCAAAGTTCTTCCATATTGCTTTTTGCAGCTTCTTCCACAAGGATGATGTATCATCATACCCCACAACTACATGTTACCAAACCTCACGGAGATGCGGGGCACTAATGTATCACAAACAGATGAGCAGCAACTGAGAGCCCAGTAAAGATCAGCTTGCAGTCTGCTTAATACTCTTTGTAGAATGATCTTCCCTTTGGAATCTGTGCATAGGAGAATTAAAGAAGAAGGTGATTATTGACAAACCCATCCACCCACTTGCCAGAGACGATTTTTGTCTGCACTATGTATATGTCTGACAGAAGTGCTCTGCTGAGAAATAACCAAAAAGCCAGCTCAAAGTACAGTTTCCCTGACAACACCAATAAGACTGTGAGGCCGTTCATGTTCTGCTCTTTGGATTCTCATCTCTGGTAGCTGTTCCCCCTCTGTGGTGAAAGTACTCAGGTCACCACAGCTCTCCAGGTGCAGCAATCCAGGGTGCAATCTGAAAGGTGGCATATGGACTCTCAATGACATGGCTTGCTGGGCAGGTGCCATCACCTTTAAAAAGAAAATAAAAGTTTCAGTCAGTTTTGTTTTCAGACTCTTGTTCCATTAAAATAGTTTTTTACCCAACTAGGGAGAAGGTGTTTGTAGTGCTGTCTATTCTGCTTAAAGAATAATTTAAAAAGCTATAAAAATCCTAGCATTTGTCAAGAGGGCACAGGAAAAGCAGTCCTAGTTGGGAAAAGGAGTGGGGTAATTTTTTGTTTTGTTGTTGTTGTTTGTGGGGTTTGTTAGGTTGGCTTGGTTTCCCCCTCAAAGGTGCATAGGAGTTCTCTCACTCCAACTTACGGCATGTCTGGTATCGTTCAGAAGAATCCTAAATGTTGCTTCCTTGCAGAAGCCACTGAACTGTAATAACCTTCAGGCCTGAATGATAAATTAAATTCTCATAAGGAACTTTTTCCACTCCTGTTTCTGTCGAATTTGTCAGGGCTTTTGTTGCCTGAAGGCTGCAGTGGGAAATCCCACTTTATTTGCAGAGCCTAAGTGACACTGATGCGTTTTGCATGAGAACCCAAACCAAAAACACTTGTCATAGCAAATCACTTGTGCTATGCATGAGTCAGTTCATCTACCCAAATGGTCTGTAAGTTACCAAAACATTTGTTTGATGAAGTCTGCAATGTCTGAAACTTCTGGATATTCATTCTTTTAATGTAAGCACATATTTTCTGTTTTCTGCTTTTCTTTCTTTAGTACTAGGTCTTCTTTTTATCCTGGGAGCCAGTCACAAAAAAGTTGCTTCTGGTGGGTTGACATAAAAATTTCCTTGTCAGCCTCCATTCCTTCTGGTTTGGAATAGCAAATGCTTATAACATCTTCTCCCTCTCCCCTGCCACACTCAGTATAAAATGCTGTCATGTTATTTACAGCTCATGATTCCTCAACAGAAGACTGACTCAGTTTTTAAATACACACATACTCTGTCTTCTGGCTGATAGAGCAAGAAATGTCACAGCATCTCACATGAAACTAAAGTGCTGAAGGAAGCCAATTTAGTCCAAAAACTCTGACACACAGACTGGCAAATATAAACCTGTACTTCCAAACCAGGGACAGTGGGTTTCCACATCGCCTGATAAATACAAGTAATAAAACTACCTTATCAAGGAAAGTGGCACTGGTGACAGCTTCTGCCATATGTTTCTCATCTGATTTTAAAACAGACTTAATATTTTCCACCAAGTCCTGTATGTCTGGGCTCATGCTGCAGGAGGACTGCTCAAGGATCCACGCCACACGCCGTTTAGTGTCCATGTAAGACTTGTAGTCTATCAGAGATTGGGGTCTTCCCCTCGAGGCTTTTGCTCTTGAACTCTTCCTCAAGGCAACAGCGTTCAGTGGATTTACGTCTTCGAGTGCTGCAGTTTCACAGCTGAGCACTGTCCCTGAGGACAAAGATGAAACAAAGCAAACAATCCACATGGTTAATGGTATTCCCAGAGATTCCACTCCTGATTCAATGAGGATGCAGTGCACGGTTTAATAATGTAAAACTTAACAGTCTGGCACAGTCAGGGTGTTATGGAAGGCTCACTCTACTGGATTTACACAATATGCCTGTAAAATAGTCATACATAGCTATGGTTGAGTGCATAGCACATGTCAAAGGGTCTGGAGGGACTCTTCCCCTTAGAAAAGCTCTTTGTCATTTTGTGTACATTGGTTCCTTGTTTCTGATCTGAAGACACCTGAAATGCATGTTGAGTGTTAATGTAAATATAAAGGTAGAAAGCTTTTATGATCTCTCCTAAACTCTTGGTAACTTTTAGTTATTAGCAGTCAAGAGGACAAGTTATAAAATACCTGAAAATAACTACCTGTCAAGCAGGAAGATAGCAATACCACGAAGTAGAAATACAATGGAAAAAAAACCCCACACCAAAACATTCAAAATTACCTTGCAAGGACTAAACAAAGAGCAATACAGAATCAATTCACTGCCTTTGGTCAAACTAAAAATTCACTGCCTTTGCTGTAAAAAACTTATCAAATTTTGACCCCATTAAAAGGAAGAAAAAACAAAAAAAAAACAAAACCACACCTGCAGATTGTTCAGGAAGCACTTTAATGTTGGCTTCACACCAAAAACGAGGAGATGCAAAACTTCCCAGCTAGAAGAACACTAACTAGAACAAATTCCACTGTTGCAGTGAATTCCCTTTCCATAGCACTGGTGACTAACTCTCAGATCTACTGCTGAACAGATCTAACCTCAGTAACACCAGGCCTAATGCCTCCAAATGTTTCTGATATGGAGTCTCTCCACAGCACAAACACTCCGCTTTCACAGCTATGAATAGGCTCTGTGTCATGTAACTATTGCTTCAGCAGCAGATTCCCTGGGCTGCTGTGGTGGAAGTTGATAGGAGGAAAGAGAAAGCACATGATACAGCAGAGCCATGAAAACATTCCACAAAAACAGCAAGTGTAATCCAGACAGGCATGCTCCCAATATCCAAAATAAATGGCTGTTACTAACATGCCCCCTTGGCCCTTACATTTTGAGTGCTGGTATCAGCAGCTACCGTGGGATTTCCAATGTCCTCTAGTAAAACCTGCAGGACCTTTGACTGGTAGATTTTCCAAGACTGTCAGCAGTATCACGGACTCTGCAGTCACATTAACAGTTTTCCCACAGCAACAGAATTAGATCACTATCACCAAAGCAGTTTCATCAGCTCTCCACCATGGGTTGCACTGAGTTTTTGAGGGGTTTTTTTGATGGTATGAGGACTGAGAAAAGGGGAGCACATTTATAGGCTAATACCAAATCCCCAAGCCTGTTTTGCTTTAAATTGCTCACATTGACAACTGCACTTGTAAGATTTTAGATGTCAGTGCACTGATAAATCCTGTGTGCTCTCCCTCCTCATTTTCCACCACCCCTCCCTCCTACCCAGACCCTGCTACAGACCCTGTTCCTAGATGTGAAAACCTAAAGAGCAGCAAGACTAATGTGGAGAAGGTTTGGCAAAGCACAAAATGCTGTTATGTAGGCACTGTTGGGAGACAGTAGCTGGTATCTGCAGGTTCTAGGCTCAAGATACCAAACTTCTGAAAAGTGTTCTTTTAAAGAACCATTACACAACCACTGACAGAGAAAATGGAGTCACCTTGAGGCAGCTGGCAGTGCAGGAGCACAGGGTCACTTCTAGAACGTTTCCGCAAGGCGTGGAAGGCTCTCCTGCTCACTCCTGCAGGCACGCAGCTTGCGTTTGAAGGGGGAAGGCTCCCTCTGCTGGAAGGCTCCTGAATTTCTTCAGCTGAATAATCAGGAACGGAAAAGTAAAAGTAGTCAGAATAAAGCTAATCTGTAAAAGCCATTATTAAAGACTGATTTTTCCCCCGTTCCACCTGCAAATCTGTAATGACTGGACCCAAAAGCCTAGAGGTACATGTATGTGTGCACAGACCCACACTTATAACAGTAATATCAGTCTAAAAATGTTTGCAAAAACCTCTTCAGCCTTATGCAACTGGAGTAGCAAAAGACCACAGTCTAGTACACCCTACTACAAAAACCACCTTAAACCACCTGATCAGAGAGAAGGGAGCTACAGCTTTATGGGAGAAAAACTAAATTTCACAGAGCCCCCAAATCCTTCTGCTTATAAGCAATTGTACCAAGATACGACAGCATATGGTCAGAGGTCCATCAACTTTTGCAATTAGGTATCTTGTAAATCAGTCACCACTCCCTAAAAAGTGATTAAATACTTATATTTTACTTACATATTTTCCTGGATTCTTGTAATGTGTTATATCCTTCCCACTCCTTCTTTTTCTAAGAGTGAACTTACATGCTACAATTTAATGAACAGGAAGCTGTGTACTTTTTACTAAGCTTGGTTCTGTACCTCCATCTAGTGGCACCTGGCATATTAGAGAAAAACATTTTCTTGCTCATTCAGGAGCTAAAAAATTTGTACTGGGCTGCCCTCGACTGGATGCCAGGTACCCACCACAGCCACTACCCTCTGCAACTGGGCAGGGGAGAAAAAATATAATGAAAGGCTCATGCCTTGAAATAAGGACAGAGAGAGATCACTAATCAATCACCATCACAGGAAAAACAGACTCAGCTCGGGGATACTAGCTGACTTTATCCAAAATCTAGCAGGATAATGAGAAGTAAAACAAGTCTTACAAACACCTTCTCCCAACCCTCCCCCAGGCTCCATCTTCTGCCCTGTAGCAGCACATGGAATGTGGGTTATGGGGTACAGCTCATTGCACATTTCTGCTGCTGCTCAGGGACATGAGTCCCTCCTCTGCTGCAGCGTGGGGTCCCTCCCACAGGAGACAGTTCTCCAGGAGTTTTTCCAGCGTGAGTCCATTCCACAGGCAACAGTTCTACGTAAAATGCTGCACTGTGGGTCACTCTTCCATGGGGTCAGTCCTGTTCCAGTGTGGGTCTCCCAAAGGGTCACAAGTGCTACCAGGAAACCTGCTCCAGCATGGGCTCCTCTCTCCGTGGGTCTGCAGGTCCCTGCCAGGAGCCTGCTCCAGCACAGGCCTCCTATGGGTTCACAGCCTCTTTGCACACACCCACCTGCTCCAGTGGGAGTTCTCCATGGGCTGCAGGTGGATCTCTGCATTCCTGTGGATCTCCATGGCAGCAGAGGCACAGCTGCCTCTCTATGGGCTGCACCATGGGCTGGGGACGCTTGGCTCCAGCACCTGGAGCACCTCCTGCCCCTCTTTCTCCACTGACCCTGGTGTTTGCACAGTTGTTCCTCTCACATATTCTCACTTCACTCTTCTCTGAGCACCAATACATCTGTACAGTGACTTTTCTTTCCTTCTTAAGTATCTTGTCACAGAGGTGTTACTATCCTTTCTAACTGGTCCAGCCTTCACCAGCAGCAGCTCCATCTTTGGAGCTCTACCAGGCATAGAGGAAGCTTCAAACCTTCCAGCAGCTTCCCCACCACAACCAAAACTTGGCCACACAAACCCAATACAAAAACAAATTCATGTAAATGGTCTTTTATACAGAAGATGGCAAAAATCTGTGATGTCACTAACAGGTGTGTACCAGTGGCAGGAGCATCCAAGAAAATTTAGGCTTGGATGATATGTACTTGTTGAGCACATCACCTTATCACCTACACAAATGCAACTTAGAATCTCTAAAGAGAAGAAAGAGACACAACATATATAAAGCAGGTACTAGTCTAGCAAATCAGAAGGTAAGGCCCAGCAATAAAATATGGAGTCATGCAGGATTAAAGAATCCATCACCAATATAAACTTTTAACACCAGTGGAGTTGTGTTAGCAGTAAGTCCTGGGGGTACAATGTTGCTGTTACTTTCGAGAAGTTGTTTGTCTGGTACTTTTTTTAAAATTCAGAACAGATTAATGAAAAGATTTCATGATCTTAAGATAATCCTTAATAATGTTAATGTTTCAGAGAGATAATTGTCTTAAGGTGGCGTGTACTGGAAATGGATACGCTTCGTTTGTGATCAGAGCAGCTACCAAGCACTTCCTGTCACCAGCAAAAGGTTGCATGCCTGCCGGCTACAGTCAGCAAGGAAAGTCCCATTCTGCTTGACAGGAGTGATTATGAAGTCAGTAACCCAATTTTAGCTGGCACAGAGAAGCTTAGAGCTCCTCCTGCAGTCGGCAGTCAGGATTCCCCTGACTCTGCTGGCAGAGCAGTGCACAGCTTTAACTTGCATTAACTGAGCTATGCTCAGTTGATCAGCCCTGATGATGCCAAGGGTATCACAGCATCATACACAAATGCCCTGGCATTACAGTCTGCCAGCATAAACTGAAAGTTCAAGTTTTATTTATAGACTGCCACACTGCACCAGCTGATATAGCCCATAGACTTCCTCTGCCACAATTCCAACATAAGCCCCCATTTTGTATTTCATTCCTGCTGTGGTTTAACCCCAGCAGGCAGCTCAGTCCCTCACAGTCACTCTCACTCTTCCCCATCGATATGGGGAGAAGAATTGGAAGGATAAATGTGACAGAACTCATGGGCTGAGATAAGGACAGCTGGAGTGAGGTGGGGAGAAAAAAACCCAACAAACTCATAGGAAAACAAGTGCTGCAAAAGCAGTCACTCACCACTAGCTGACTGATGCCCAGCCAGTCCCTGAACAATAACAACGCTGGAAAACACCCCCCAGGTCACAAATCCTAACCAGCACCATAGGCTGCTATGAAGAAAATTAACTCCATTCCAGCCAGATGTAGTACACCTCTCCAAATTTAAATACAGGAAAAGATACTGCTCAGTGTATTTATTTTTCCTAAATTCTAGGAAGCCTTGGCATCTAGAAGAAGCAGTGTTGATTTTCTTTCTTAAGAGGCTTCCTTTATTTTTTCATCTGAATTTAACAGGCAGGCTGATAATTAAACATCTCTTTACAGATCTCTTTATTTAAAAAAAATTACTGTACAAACCAGTTAAGAAGATGGAAGGGAGGGTACACTTTGCCATATGTGCTCAGGTAGCTCTCATTCTTGCAAAGGAAATTTTTAAATACAAATGCCTCAAACAATGTCTCCTCAGAGCCTTTTTTAAAAACAAACCAAACCTGAACAAAACAGATGAGAGACTTTCCTGACCGTCCTTCACTGCAGGCACATTTTCTATGGTATTTTTTTCCTGTTTCCAGTCCTCATAACTTTAAGCAAGTCACAGTGTACCATTGTGTTTGATAACCTATTTTTCTTTGTGCTCAAGAAGCTGAGAGAAAGCAACAGGAGTTTTACCATTAAGAAAGCTTTTAGAAAGAAATCCAGCGGAGCTGTAGCAAAAGATTTCATTCTGGTTATCACAGCTGGCAAGACAGCAGAAGCATCCAAGTGCTTGTTTTCAGAGGTTTCAGGTCAGAGTTTAAGGGGACTTTGACAGAGTTGCTATTTGACTAAAGTCTGATTTTACACGAACTCTTTTTTTCCCCCGACTCCACATAACAGGAACAATTTCAACTGATGCAGTTAAAACCTAAGTTTTTTTATAGTTTGGTAAGTAGGTTGGCAGAAGACAGGCCACAATCAAATAAAAGATTTGGGGGTTCCCCCTGCCCCAGTCTTTACTCTCTTGTGGTGTGAATATTGCACATGTGACAATCTTGCCATAATAGCCAAGTTCAAATGAAAATTGGAACACATTTTCATGGGTTGTACTGGAAATACTGGAAAATATGGAAGTTAATCATCTTTAGCCACAAGCATACATTGCAACAAACATTAGGCTAAAAACAACTTGGAGCCATAGGCATGGTTTCCTAAAAGAGTGCAGAGCAAAGCTTGATGTGGTCACTAAGAGTAGTTCAGCTATCCTCCTGTGCCAGGATGCAGAAACTACTTAGTAATTCTTCTAGTTCAGGCTGGATAATAGAGTAATTCCCAGTTTAGCTTCACACAATACAGCATTATTCTATCCTTTTCCTATTTTTACCAGCAACAAAATGTTAACAGGCACCATCACTTACACTAAACAAATGGCAGCACTGGAGCTGGACATCATTTTTTGCAACACATGGATATAGTGTCAAAAACTAACTTGTAGGTTACTAAAAAGGAAATATATCTTTCTGTTTGTATCTTGCATGAAAACAAGTTGTTATGCTTTTAAACATTTTAAATATTAAGCCTTGTTCCCACTGCCCAAAACAATCATGATTCTGTATCTTTGGCCTGCATTATGGTGGCTGTCTTTCAAAGAGCTAATAATGCTGCTGCTACATTAATTTGTATGTGTTGGATAGAACATCCTAGAACAAACTATAAAATTGCTTTTTACCTTGAGAGGACTGCTTGTCACTTACTTCCCCTGAATCAACATCTTCCATGCCATTTATTTGAAGTGCACCTCCCTGGAATAAAATGCAAAAGTAGAAAAATCACAAGTCACCATCATTCTCTGGCATTTCCTAAGAATTGCAACATCCACCTTAAAAAAGAAACACTTATCTGTACCGGGACTGTGTGATATGAGTTTAATTCCACAGCAAAATCAAGGCCAGTGAATGTCTAATATTCATGTTCATCAGGCAGACCAGTCAATTTTATCCTATCCAGCATTTTCTGGGAAAATGCACCTGTCTTTTGAAAACACCAGTGAAAAGGCATCACCACCAATGGCAAAACCTTGATCTGGTCCCTCACAGGAGGAGTGAAGGTATCTAAGTGAAATAAAGCAAGAAGGTATTTTAGAATAACCAGCAACAGGTGTGCTTCACACTGCTTTTTGCGCCTTCTCCCATGCCTGGGCAGTTTTCCAACTGGAGAAAACTTTTCAGTTCTAGAGGAAAGAGATTAATAACATTCTTTGGTGAAATTTACATTTGTAATCAAATGTATCCTCCCACCTTACCTTTACCACGGTTGAGTGCAACCTCTCCCTCACAGTGAAAAACCAAATCAGACTTAAGCTGCTGTGGCCCATACCTGCTCAGAGCTGTTAGGGCTGCACACAGCTTCATAAGGTGGAGGTGGGTCCAGACGGCAGAACACTTCAACCCCTTTGATTCGCGTTCCATAAATATAGGGCAGTGAAATCACATCAGAGACAGGTGTCCTGCAATAAATAAAACAGAGCAAATCTGTCAGGGTGGCTTTCCAGCTGCAGAAAAACATCATCTCCTACCAAACTCCAGCAGCTTTCCTGTGAAAGCTCAGATTGTGGGATCTAAGTCACAGATAATGGGCTAGCCAAGATCTGCAAGACATTGTCTCAGAAGCAGGCAGGCAACTGCTTCCCAGGATGTGCCTCTCTGTGTTCTGCAGAGTTCAAATATCTTTGGGCAGTACTGGGCCTAGGAACTCATTCTAGTTTTACTTCAGAGTTTCTGTTTTGTTACCAAAGATTAAGGTTCAGGTTGTCACTCAAAATGTGACAGCCTAGCTCTGCATTTTGTGAACCACTGAGCGCTTAATCGCAACCTAAATTCAAGATACTTCTGATCTGGTGTTTTATGTTCAGAAACAGCTGCACAGAAAAAGCCAGATTCAAATTAAAGGCTGTTCTGCTGATGATACAATAATTTTATGGCTGATTGATTCACAAAGGCCTGTATGAGGCAAATGTACCTCATGGCTAACCTTACTCCTCAGTTTCCAAAGAGCTTTCTGAAACCTTAAACTCAGCAGAAATCTGAAAGACCTTTTGCTACGATACCTTTCTCCTAGGAGGAGAAAGCTCTAAGAAGGAAGAAAACAGAACAATGCCTGGAGAAACCTTAATTTTTACAAACATTCATTTGCATTGTCCCAGTAACAGTGTAACAAAGTGCAGTGGTCAACAAGGGAGTTGGCAAGAAGACCTTCCCCACACAATCCTCAGAGAAGTCTGTGACTCAAAGCATCTCAATTCTTATCTGCTTTTTTTTCTTAACATTTTAGTTGCTGATTTGATGCTGAGCAGGAACCTCAAGCAACACACAGAAATGCACATTTTGCTCCCTGGACTTTACAGCTATCACTAGTGGATGCTACTCTCTGCAAACCAAGTCCTTCCACCCAGAATTTGAGTTTCTCTGGACACTGTCTGGAGGGAACAAAGATGACTGTGAACTTCTTTTTCTTGCAAGCCCAGAGGAAAGGGTAGATGATGGAAATGCCTATGGAAGACTGCTTGCACAGACAGGAAAAGAATAAAACTTTCAAAATGAGAACCTGGAAGCCTTCTTACGAAAGGTTCCTGTGAAGGCAATGGAGGTAACACATGGAGAAATCTGAGGAAAGGAAAGCAGGTATTTTGATAGCTGGTCTTTTTTTTTTCATCTTAAAAACGGGGAAAATAAAACATGTTAAAATAGTTTTTAATTACAATCTATTTCATCTGCTCCAAAAGGCTTCAGAGTAATTTTGGATTACAATGGAGACAGATTCTCCATTGACATTACTTCTTCAGATTTTCCTAGCATGTTCATGCTGAATTTACATTCAATATAAGCCACAAAATTATATACATTTTGAATCTTAGTTTTGTTTTTAAACATGCCTGATCTAGCCTACCCAGCTCAGTCACACCTTGAAAATGAATGCTATGTCCAACAATTATGTTAAAACTTATTACAGAACATGCAGCTAGAAAAGCATTCTGTTGAGCCCCTTAATTATAAAAGTAATTTCCAGGATGTACCCAAACAATACTTTAAACTGAACTGAGGTAGATTTCTAGACTTTGTTGCCCCCCATATATCACCTTTTCCCTTAAATTTACTTGTCCTGTGACACCTTCATAGAATCACAGAATATCCTGAATTGGAAGGGACCCACCAAGGATCGAGGTCTAACGCCTGGCAAACTCTCCATTTTGTTTTTCACCTGGAAGCTTATGTCTAACTGTTTATGTTGTGCCAACCCTGAAAAGTAACATAATTGCTATTTTTTAATGTATGAAATACCAAGAGGTGGGAATTGACCAGACACTTGTACCACTACTTTGGTTTCTGCCATTAAATAAGACCAATGTAAAAGCTTCTCATGAACAAGTGAGCAAACCAATTGGCTTTGACAACTGGGCCTCAGACTTCACAATTTAAAGAGTGGGAGAGAAGGCCTACCCATTCCAAACATGTCCTTGGCACCAGTTTTGATGACTGTGGTGCCTCCCTTTTCAGGGGATGTATCTGTGCTGGAGCTTGCAGATGGGGCTCACCTCCCTGGATGTGGTTCCTGTCACACCCCCTTGCACACAAAGGTTTGGAATGCAGGGACCAGGGAGCTCAGCACAGAAAGTCAGGGCACAGGTGCTACACAGAGTTCAGGGTACAGTCTGGGCGGTAGAAGTGTCAGTAAGCTGACTGAGAAATGGTCACATCCTATCTCAGCCACTCACACGATCCAGCCTGGGCTGAGTCATAATTACTCATCTTCCAGAAACAGAAATAAAGCCTGTCTGTTGCTTTAACTTCTGCACTGCTGTATAACTACCCAGAACACCCTGAAAAGCAGCCTGACTTTAGAAAGGTGTCATCATCACGTAAATATTACTATCAACAAGTTTTAAAACAGTCACAAGCAAGGTAGCTACTCAATTTTAGACCACAGAAGCCTTAAATACCGTTCAGTAGCCCCACCTGTGCTAAAAAGAAAAGGAAAAAAAAAGGAAAAAAAAAGGAGAAATACTCCTGCTGGGAAAGAGATTACCATCTAGAACAACATGCTAGACAAAGAACAACTGGTCCATTTTAAAGCAGGGGAAATCTGAAAAGCATGTTTCGATAAATAATTATTCTTCCAAAGAGATCATTACACATTCCATTCTGTTCTCATAAGCAGCCTGAACCAAGACTTACATAGACGTTTCCAGTAATATTTTGAATTCAACTCCAGTCTCTGGTGTTTCAGAGGACCTGTTCATTCTAAAACCTATTGCTGTGCCATGTTATCATTTTCTAGGCAATTCCAGGATCTGCAATTACCTCTGCCAGGAACACATAGTCTTGAAAGTCATGCATGCTGTTCCTAATGAAACAGTGAAATAAACTAAACAGTCCTGCACACTGCAAAAAGGAGGAATTCTAAACAGAAGTCACACAGTCTGCTTGAATATCATCATACTTTATGTATAACTACTGTATGTTCAGAACAAAATAATGCAGCCCTACCTGAGTCATAAACTAATAAAGTAAACCTGCAGGTTACTTCTAAGAGCATATAACCACCTGCAGAGTAAGGGATTACTTTTCCAGGCAGTGCAGTCAAAACATAACCTTCAGTCAGCCCTATCAGCCCAAGAGGAAGGTGGGGAATGGCTCTGGCAGGAAGCTCCATAGAGAAACACCATTCAGGGTCTCTGGCTTGCCAAGTAGTTGTGTCTGGCTTCCAACTGCTGCCCTGCCCTGCTCCTGACAGCATCATGTATGCTTTCAGCTGTGTCAAACAGCAGTATTTCTCTCACCCAGAAATAGTTCCTAGAGAATCTAAAGTCAAGCCCACAAAATTTTACTCCCTTACTCACACTATATTTATCCTGTCTCCAAACTAATGGGCTTTTTTCTTTTTTTTTTTAATCCCCCTAAAATTACAAACCTTTGCACCAGAGAAAACAGTCTTAAAAGAAAGATTAGGCAGTGTTCTGAAAGACACTAAAAGAAAGGAAGAGAGTGTACAGTTTTACCTGTGACTTGTTTGTGGAGTACAAGAATTAAAAGTTGCAAAATAGGAGGGAGGTGGGACAGGCGGGACAAAATCATCGGGATCCAAATTGTGACCATGGTCTTCAATCTCACATTCCTCCTAATCAAACAAAACTTCTGTTAAAACCCTTCTGAGCTATAAATATTGCTGAACTGTGTAATCTATTAATAGTGTTTGTGCCACTCTTTATGGCAGGCAGTGCCTTTTGCTCACTTACTGTGCAGAATCTTCCTGATGTAAATATCTGTAAGTAATGCAGGGCAGCCGCTATGAAGCAAACTGTAGCGGTGAGAGCATTCAGGGCACTAAGAGCTAAGAGAACTTTCTGAAGAACATGAAGATTATTGAAATTAAAATATTAAATCATGGTATTTGTAAATGTCAAAACAGTTAATAATAATAATAATAATAATAATAATAATAATAATAATAATAATAATAAACAACTAAAACAAATAGAGAAAACACAGGGATGAACATGGCAATTACTTCAAAGAAATGTATGGCATGAAGTCTTCAGCACAATCTCCAAGACTGGAGTAATTTGCAAAAACTTGTTTTGCACTCTTTATTGTCCTGACAGAGAGATGCAGAAGGGTTTAACACAGCTCAGATGTGATTTATCCATCTATTAATCCAAGAATTATAACCTTCCTCATAGCTTTTCTGTGGGAAATCGAGATTCAAAAGGAATGTCAAGGAATGTCAAAGCTTTTTTTATATTTGAAGATGGCATTGATTGGGAGTTTTATTTTAGCAGTTTGTAAGTCACAAAAGGCTGAGAAGTGCAGAAGACCAACAAAGGCATCAGATCATTAGCGAAAATTTACATCCTATTTACCCCTGTAATCTTGTCTGGATTCAACTGTAGTTTTGATTGCACTGAATACAAAAAATGGGCAAGAACTGCTTATTGGCTCTGGTCAATGCACCAGTCAAAACCCTGACATGAAAAACCCCCTGCACGTTAGAGAACCATGACAAGCTTCTGACGGGTGTGGAAGACCAGAAAAACAACAGAGTTTGTCCCAGTAAACACAGCAATCACTTCAGCACTGCACTGCTGCATGAGCAGGGACATTACAAAAGCAGTCCTACTGATGTGTGTGCAGGGTACCTTGAGCAGAAGGTGAGCAGCACTGCATGACTTCACATGGTACAGCTTCAGTACAGCCTCTACTTCAGTGCATGTAGTGGGATGAAGCTCTTCACAGCAGAAACAAGTCTTGTCTTCATCCATATCCATCTTTAAGAAACAAAGCTCTATGTTTTAATTGTTTTTTGCAATATTTTTGCCTGGATAATATAGAACCTATGTCTTAAACTAAACCCATGACCACAAAGCAGACCGGAAATACAGGATCATATAACTGAACAGTTTGGTATGCCAATGATTCCTGCATTATAAAGCTGTATTATACACACTTCTTATTTGAGAGAAAGCATTATGGGTAATGCATTAATACATTTAAACACAACTTAGTTGTAATCAAAGCTGCACTGATTACTAAGTAATTCTATTGCCTATGCTCCTTCCAATGTATGGCAGTGTTGAAATTATTTCTCTGACTGTTGTGTAAACCACTCTGTATGAACTGAACACATTTTCTATGGCTCATGAATCTATTTTGCACTTCTGTGGGTGGAATGAAACCCACAACTATCATTTCAACCTAGTCAAATCATTAGTAGCCATATCTGTACACTACTGTTGTTTGTAACTTTCACTTTCAAAATAATTTCATTATCTTAGTTTTCAAAGAAGGAACTCAATGTTTCTATATCTAGAAATAATTGTGGTTTTAGCTGTCAAATCCTAGAGTCACAGTGTTGACAGTCTTCCACCAAAAGAAGCCACCCTACAAAATAATTAATGATTTCATTTTTGCTGTACCCTACACTTCCAGCTCAGAAACTTCCTGCAACATTTGATCATCTCATCTGGAATATCATTAATTCTCCGTGTGGCTTTGGTAGAATGATACTGGGTGAATTTAGATTGCCAAGAGTTCATCATCTCGGACTCTCACTGAAATATGCCTACTGGCATGTCAAGGAACCAATATTGCTTTCCTGAAATAATAAATGAATGAAAATAGATATTCAAAGATCTTTCCATTAACCCACAAAGTCCTTCAAGCTTCTACATACAATCATCTCCATCACCAAGTGACCCTGTATTGTATCCTTAAGTTTCAATTATTCCACAGTTTCCAGTTCACAAATAGTGATACTTCCATTTCTCATGACAAACACTTGAAAAAAATCTTTTGCATTCTGCCCTTTCTTGTGCAGATTGTTTCTTCCTCAAGTGGAAGTGCTCTGGAAAGCTAGTATGATTTGATCTGCCTTATTTTTTTCCTCACAGCTTCTGCTGTAAGATACCAACACAAATGGTCCTCACCAGGTGAGGCAAAATAGGAAGAATAATCCCACTCACAGATTTTAACGAACTGAACATTTTGTGGATAGCTCACCATTACCCACACTTTTTCAACAGGCTTTTTTCAACAGTTCATATTTGTTACATTACAACAGAAATCCTTTATCCTCTTAAATTACTTGCAACTGTACCTCAGGACATTTTGTGATGTCAGCACAGCAAACTAATATGCCACAATGAGAAGAAATCAGTGTAAATCAGTATGTGTGCTCACCAAATCACATCTGGGTACCCTGGACACAAACTGTATGCCTTGACATCCTAGTATTAATCCAGTCACGTTCAGCATAACACTGATCATAGACATCAGAACAAACAGGTTAACCTGAAACAGCAAAACAAAGTTAACTGCAGTGGACACAGGAGCCCAACTCAAGGAACCTATTACAGAGCAAATCCCACTCATAAACTGAAGCTGGGAATGACACCTTGCTTTTTCAGATCTGCCTGTGACTTCAGTGCCCCAAGGTGTCTTAACCTATTCTCAAAATTCTTTGTCTTCCCTCTGCTTATTTTGCAGTAGTTACGAAGAAATAAAATATATGCAACTATTGAAAATGTCAGTAGTAATAGTACAAGCAACTAAAGGTTTTTCTGGAATGCAAAGTATGATCTGCAAGTCACCCAGCTTCCACTGCATGTCATACTCTTCCACCAAGTTTAGATCTCAGCACATTCAGAACAGTAAAGGAACCTGAAGAGAAAGAAACATCTTAAGCCAACATTCACTCTGTACATTTCCAGAATTATTTTTCAGCACAAATAAATGAAAAATATTTGTGCCAGTACAGTGAGGATGGAAACACTTGAGATTTTAGTTAAATGATTTCATTTCCTCCTGGGTACTAAAACCAGAACATTCGTAAATCAGACAATACTTTCAGATTTATAAACTACCTGAAATCGAGCAATGGCAAGAGTAATAAATACACAAAAAAAAGGACAAGTAGAAGCAGTGGACAAAATGATGTCTTGCTTTCACATATGTCCTTACAATCTGTGCTTACGTGACTTAGGATATGGATTTTGAAAATACAAAAGAACCATCCCTGTCCCTATTCATACAGGCAAAAATATTCTGTACTTCAGGAGAAAGTGTTATGGGTAAGACTACTACTTTAGAGACAAATAATAATAAGATTCCTCCTTTAAGCATTCAATCCTACAAAACAAGTATCAGATTCTTAATGTCCTAAAGCATTCTTGTCAATAACAATCTGCTCACTCAGATTTCTTTGTATCAAAATACTCCAAATTCCAAAAGCAGGACATGACGAAAAAACAGAAGAAGAGAAGGACACTATGAGGGACATGAGTTCAATTCTGCTCCAGACAGCTGTACAGGAGATCCAGCAACAAGGACTTCCTAAACATGCAAAGAACACCATGGCCTTCCAAATAAACTTAGCTGACATACCATGGTTAGCTACCTGGAATCTGAAGCAGAAATAGGTAACAGGTGTTGCACAAATTATGTTCCCATTTTCTGAGGTTCAGGGAAATAATCACCCATGAATGGACAAGAGCCAAAGAGCATCACTGTGCAAGCTAAATTCTTCAATTACAACATTACTAGTCACTACTACTTCGACCATAACATTATCCTGTAAAATAGTTTAACCCCAAAAACCCCAATAATTGATGTAGCTATTAGTAAATCTGGGAAGAGGACTGGGACTACTTTGTGTTAGACACACTAAGAACAAAACAATTTATAAATTATTAGGAGGAAGAGTATTTTGTCCTAGCTTTGTACTAATCACAAAACCACAGATAAGAGGGTTTTAGCTCTAGAAAGCACTCTGAAAGAATCTGATGATTTTTTAAAAATTAACTCCCTGCTCAGTACACAAATGAAACAAATCCATCTCATGCTTTTATCTAAATGATCTTTGAGAGAAAAAATACTGGTACACACAGGTATTTCACTTTTCAGGTATCCACTTTTCAATTGGATTCAATACATGGCACTGACAATCACAAATTAGCCAATATTGTAAGTGAAATAGAAGTTGTTCCAACATAAAACATCTTTATAGCACAAATCTCATTAAATGATATTAAGAAAAACAAGAGGTATTTTTGTCCTTTTCCAACTGATGAACAAATGGAGAAAAGTTACGTGGCCAAAGTAAAGAAAGATTAAAAAGAGACAACAAACTAGCAAACTCACATTTAAGTTGTCTCCTTTGTTACAGAAGCTGCAATAGAAACAATTCTCTGTACAGCTATACAAAAAGTTACAGTTAAAATCCAGACTTCCAATCCAAAATGTTGAAAACCAAAAAAATCATGACTGTTTTTCTAAAGATATGTCAGAAATAAAAGAACAAAGAGGAAGAGAAGGAACATTATCATAAATATGTGAAACAACAATTATAATTTCTGCATTTATGTTCTAATAAATTCTACCATGCGTAAGTATAATCCTGATCTGGTTTTTATTATGTGTATAGTATATTTTTGACTGAATAATCCAGTATTCAGAAAATCCTGCCAAATGAGCAGAAGATAAGAATAAATTCTCTATACAATCTAAAACATTACCATGACCACAAAATTCTCTGCCACATATCTGATAGTGGATAAGACATTGTACTTGACTGTCAAGAGAAAAAACTCTTTTTTCTTTCTGCTTCATCACTGATCAGCATTTTTACACAATCACTGAGATTCGAAGGGACCTCTTGAGACCGTCTAAATCTAGTCTCCTGCTCAAGCAGGTGTCACAACAAGGGGGATGGAACCACAAGATCCCTTCCAACCCAGGCCATTCTATGATTTTATGACTTACAGCAAGCTGTTGAATATAATGCCCAGTTAGTTTTGACTGTCTCTGCAGGTAACCTACACCAGTTTTTGACCATCAGTGCAGTAAAAAAGTTGTCTTCTATGTTCAGATGGAATTTCCTGTTTTCTCAGTTGTGCTCACAGCCTCTTGTCCTGCCAGTGACCACTACTGAGAAAGGTCCAGCTCCCTGTTCTTCATTCCCTCCCATCAGCTATTTATAGAGGTGCAGGAGATCCCCACTGAGCCTTCTCTTCTCCAGGCTGAACAGCCACAGCTTTCACACCTCTCCAGGTGTGGGAAGGATCACACCCCTTGACCTGTTGGCAAGTCTCTGCCTAATCCAGCCCAGGACACCGCTAGTCTTTGCCGCAAGAGCACTTCGCTGTCTCATGAGCAGCTTGCTGTCCACAAGGATCCCCAGGTTTTTCTCTGCAGAGCTGCTTTCCACCAAGTTGTTCCCTCCTGTGTAATAGGATAATTTCCCTGCCCAGGCAGGATTTTGCATTCCCCATTGTTGGACTTCAAGAGATTCATCTCAGTGCATTTCTCCAGCCTGTCCAGGTCCTTCTGAATGGCAGTATTTAGTGTATCAGCCATTCCTCTCAGTTTGGCCTCGCCTGTACTGGCAGTGCACTCATTTCAGTAGTACTGGCCCCAGTTTCCACCCCTCAGGCTCACCCCTGGTCCTTGGCTGGCTCAGCTTTTGCCACTGATCCCAACCCTTTGTGCCCACTTACACAGTCACTCACTGTCCAATCTAACATGTATTCTGTCATCATATTTCATTACTTCTATTCTCCTGTAGATGCAAATTCAAACATTTTCTCCATCACTACTAACCCACAAGTAAAAACAGGGGTTACACTTTATCCCAGAAACGGAAGATCCTACCCAGAGGAGACAAGTACTTCTCAATTTAGAAAAAAAGCACAGAAAAGCAAACACGGTATTTCAAAAACTGAAACAGATGTAACCGGTCTTGACTGCAGTTATAAAAATGGAAACCACTCAAATTATGGCCTTAGTTTGGCTCACAGCTTCATCTTCAGAGCATTAGATACAAATGGGCTGTGAACAGCTGCAGAAAGCTGTGAGGAACCTTCATATGAGTTAAACTACATGAAAGTGAAGTGTATGCTATTCATATTTGCTACTGTCTTGCATGTATGATCTCTTCCAGGCAAAAAGGTATCATCACTCCCTTTAAGGACTCCAAGGAAGAACAGATTTGCATAGTAAAGCTCTGACACTATCTTTCATTCTGCATGGGGAAGCTCCTTGTTGTCCTGCTGCTGCTGCCACTGAAGTGAGTATCTAATGCCAGAGAGGAACTGCTTTCACTTGAATATGCACATGCAGGACTGATGCCCAAGCAGGCACTTAAATGAAAGAAAAACCAGTCGTTTCACAATCATCAACTCTTACATCCTTTTACAGCCCACATATGATCTTTATAAACTTACTGTAGAAAAGAGTAAGTCAGTTTATTAATTGTCCATATGCACAGCAGCAATAGCAATAATTAAAACTCACGGGACCTTACTAGACTTCTGTCAGTTGTGAGAGCTATTTATTGTACCATATGGAGAGCCACAACACAACTGCCAACAAAGGAAAGCCCCACAAGGAAAGACAAATTAATTCATTTAATTAAAAAAGCCACATACTTCAAATGCAGCACTAAAACACCCCATGTATGAGAGAAAAGCTTTTGAAGCATAAAAATGGCTGTAAGGTTCTAATGGCTTTCCATACTTCCACACTTTAAAGCATATTTCTATTTGCTTACGCAGACTTTAGAACCTTTGCATAATTACTGCTTATTGACTTAATGCCAAGTCCTGAACACAAGTGAAGAGGTTAATACTAAGCCATTTTACTTCTAAAATCTCGGGGGAAAAGGTACTTCCACAGTGATTCTCACAAGCCAAATGACTGCTTATAATAAAGTACATGGCCAGGGACAGATTGCTTTTCAGGATTCGCAACAGGACATACAGCTTCTGTTCACTGTTACTACCAAAGCTAAAATTTAAGAACATTACAGTATCTTGGTCTGTACATTAAATTTTGTTTAAATTCATGAAAATCTATCAAGGTGCAGATATCATAGCAGTAGTCAGCCCTAAAAAATCTTTATTTAAATTCTTCTGGAACATACTTTTCTTTGGATAAAAATTTTCAATTAAATACAAGGTTTACCACAAATAAACTCTTCAAAAATTTCCAAGGTTATAAATAAAGGCTGAATTCCATAAAGTTTTCAGTTTTCAAAGGAAGATCTGTAAATATTTGTCATATACCAAAAATATTAACACATTTAAATTAACGGTGTTTCAAATAAAAATTTCAAATTCTCATGTGACCACACTGTAAGACATGAGAAGGATCCAGACTGAATGACTCATGCAGCACATGAAAAAAGCTTTAAAAAGCTTTACAAAGCTTTACAAAGCTTTACATGAAAACAATAACACGTATGAACGCAGAAGCTGCCACGCTAGCAAACAACAGAAGTATGCAGTACCTGATGTAGCTGAAAGCCAGAGTCACATTCAAGCAGCCTGCATGTATTCTGTTGATTTCTTGATCCTATGCATTTTGCAGGTACTAAACTGCTCCCCAGTACTTGCAGCTGCAGCTGTTAAACTCTGCAAACACAACAGGCTGGTGTCTTGCTGGATGCTGGCACTCCTCTCCCTTTCATTCCATCACAGCTAACTCTCCTCTTTAGCAGCAGAACCCAAGCACCAAGCAAACACCAGAGAGATGCTTAACTTAAAGTCTTTGTTTCAGTTGGTGAAAAAAATACCAAAACCAGAAACAAACACAGAGAGTCACTTAAAAAGCACCCTACAGGATTGCAACCAATACACGACTGAAAGGAAAGGATGCTTCACTAGCTAAGGGCTTCTGCATTCACCAAAGCATGTACCGTTCCTGGCAACTCCTGGGAATGCAACATAAACTCAAATTAGTCCAGTCTGTTATACAAGTAAGGACAGAGACTATAACAGCAAGCATGACCTGTCAAAGATGTGAGCTGCCCTCAAAACATACACAAACTAGCAATGGAGAAGTAATGTACTTTCTGAAAGAATTTAGGTTCCATCAGTTAAAAATAAGATTTAAAGCTGTGTGAAAGGAAGGTGCATAGGAGCAGAGAGGAAGGAACCAGATTCTACGCATGGAAGGTCACATTGAGCCCGGTTCCAAGTCAACACCCAAGTAACTTGGAGGGGTAGATGGTGGTGGTGGTGGTGAGTTTCCCTTTCCCCATTAATACATTTGGACAGTCCTGAAGAAAAGACATAGGATCATTAACATCTCCAAGATCATCAAGTCCACTGTTCACACAGTATTACCTCAAAATCAGTTTCAAAGCACAAGCATTACAAGCTGACTTCCAAAACTGATTGACAGATATCCAGAACAGAAATTCCTCAAGCACTTAAAACCAAGGAAGGATTTCAGAACTCAGACTTCTCAGCAGCTGCACTGCTCAAGGATAGGCCTCCCTTGCAAAAATGTCCTTCAAAAGATATGACTGTAGCTTGATTTTACCTTGCAGTACTCTGTCTCTCAGATACATTATTTATCTAGTAACATCCCACACTGTTAATACAGCTAGTGGTGAAACCCAAATACGGCTCTCCATTTTATTTACTAAAAGGTCTTATCACATCCAAACATCTTCATGGCTGTTTTTTCACAGACGGTGCTACTAAAGGTCTGCTACATCTGCAACCAATGTGTTTCCCTTCCTTTATCCCCTCCAAGGGAAAAACATGAGTGGCTGACACACCACAGCCCATCCCCAGCTCTTTTCTCACAGCATTGCAGCCCTGTGCTTTCTGCAAGCATCAGCAGCACCAGAATCTTGCTGTCACAGAAAAAAACCTACAGTCTGGTTGTTTTTCTCCATGACCAAAGCCTTGGATTGAAGTGGCAGCCATAGGACAGCTTGACCCTTCACAAAAACCCAAACAAAGAAAAAAAGTGAGAAACCATCATTGGGAGTCCTAAGGCCTTACATAAGGAGTTGAAAGGGGAGGACAGTCACAACAAAAAAAAAAAAGGATATGTTTTAGTTCTGAATAAATATTTTAGTTTTACTAATTCTAAGTCATGACTCTGTAATGATTCTCATTGCTGAGACCTTTAGGAAGCTTGCTTTTACAATTCATGTAATTGTGCATTCTTTATAACTCCCTAGAGAAAGTGTTCAAGTTACTAGAGGGTAGATATAATAGGTATTTAGCCCAACATAAATATGCTCACAGAAACTAACAAGCTGTCCTTGAAAGACTGTAGCTAGTTAAAGGCATGATTTCCTTACCCTCAAGAAGAGTTTAATGTTTATTTCCTTTTTCTTTTTTTTCTCCCACATAGAATAGAACATTCCAGTTAGAAGTGACCTACAACAATCATCTAGTTCAACTGCCTGACCACTTCAGGGTTCACCAAAAATCAAAGCCCAGTATTAAGTGCATTGTCCAAATGCCTCGTAAACATTGACAGCTTGGAGCATCAACCACCTCTTTAGGAGCCTGTTCCAGGATTTGACAGCTCTTTCAGCAGAAATGCTTCCCAGCATCAAGGCTGATCTAATCTGGCTATCAAAAATCAAACCTCTATAGAACATACATAAAAATAAGAAAGAAAACCCAAACAGTTTCATAGAATCACATAATCAGAGAATAATTATGGCTCTAAGAGAGTTCAGGAAGACTCTTGTATTATCTCCTGCTCAAAAGGAGGGTAAGCTATCAAATCATGGCAGGCTGCTCAGAGCTTTAATCAATTTCATGTCAGAAACTTTCCCATCTGCTGTACAAGATCCCAGGGCAGTCTCCTTCAGCATGTGATCATCCTAAAGATAATTTGAAATAAAAGAAGGGATCGAGAAGAGATTGGTGCTTTCTATTTAAGGAAAGGAAAGGAAAGGAAAGGAAAGGAAAGGAAAGGAAAGGAAAGGAAAGGAAAGGAAAGGAAAGGAAAGGAAAGGAAAGGAAAGGAAAGGAAAGGAAAGGAAAATGCAACAGACAAAAGGAAACAACAGCAATAACATGCTATAGAAACAGTACAGAACACAGGCAATGTCAACACAGGAGTACTGCACAAGCCTCAGGCAGTTTGAGACTGACAGCATGTACATCTATCTTGAAATATGGCCCTTCCAGGTTGGGAGTCTCTAACACTGAGCTCCTCTCTATATCCACAGAACTCCTAAAAAATTTGCCTGTGTTAACCAATGCACACTGAGAAATAAAAATGGATGTCGAGGGTGCTAGTCAACAGCCAGCTGAACACTAGTCAGCAGTGTGCTCAGGCAGACAAGAAGACATCCTGACCTGTATCAGGAACAACGTGGCCAGCAGGACAATGGCAGGGATCGTGCCCCTGTGCTGTGCACTCGGGAGGCCTCACCTCAGGTCTGTGTTCAGTTCTGGGCCCCTCACTTTAAAATGGACATTGAGGGCCTGGAGCCTGTCCAGTGAAGGGCAATGAGGCTCCTGAAAGGACTAAAGAACATCTGTCGTGAGGGACAGCTGAGGGAGCTGGGGTTGTTCAGTCTCAAGAAGAGGAGGCTCAGGAAGGACCCCATTGCTTTTTGCAGTTCCCTGGAAGGAGGTTGTGGTGAGGTGGGAGCCCGTATCTGCTACGGTGCCTGCAGTGAGAGGGCAAGAGGAAATGGCCTTAAGCTGAGACAGGGGAGATTCAGATTAGATACTAGAAAAACTTTTTTGCAGTGAGGGTGGTCATGCATTGAAATAGGTTGTCCAGGGAGGTGGTGGAGTCACCATCCCTAGAGGTGTTCAAGAGGCATCTGGATCTGGCATTGGGTGATGTGGTTTAGGGGTTTAGGGCAATGCTGGGTTGACGGATAGGACTTGATCTCAAATCTCTCTTCCAACCTTGGTGAATCTATGATGCTATGAATCTATCCATGGCTCACATATCTAATCCTGGGTACTCCTCACTGATCCGCATATGGATCCCAAAGAAGTGCTGCAGAAAAATGAGACAGCTGCCTTGGCCTGGAAAAAGTTGTCAGAAGTGACAGTAAGGCAAAAAATTCCAAACAAATAAACAAAAAACCAAAATCAACCAACCAAATGAAAAAACTCCCTAAACCCACACACAAACAAAAGCAACTCTGAAACTTTTTTTCAAATCTTAACTCTGAGACATTAAGAGCCACACAGCTTTAGATTTCTCTTACAAGTGCAAACAGCTTACATACCCTGCATATCAACCTACTTCTCTCACAGCAATGCAATGTCAACTGTATATGAAACTAGCACTGGATTCTGCTGTAAGGTGTTAAGTTAGCTCACAAACTCATTGTAAAAAACCAAAACACTACAACTAAGCTAAGATTTAAAACCGTCTACTTGATTTCAGTTTAAGCTGCACTGCCTCAGAGAACTAAATTACTTTTTCTAAGCCAGCGTTTTCCTATACATACAAAAACATAAAATGTGGTCTTTAAATAACATTAACAATTCTTCCAGACATGGCCCACTCTTGCCCTTACTGGGGACTTCATCCATGCAGGAAGGAATATGGCCTTTCATGGTCTTTGACTTCTCTTTTAATAATCATGATTCTACGATTTGAAAAGAAAGATTCAACATTATTTTTTAAAAGGAGAAAGGGGTGATTTTTTTTTACAATGACTTATTAAATAAGGATCACTTTTTGATAATTTCCCTACAAACTTTAATTCATACTTACCAAAAGCAACATTGGCCTCTTCCATGTTGTTAACCCTAAGATTCCACATAAGATTGCCTACAACATCAAAAAACATTGTGTCACCAAGAAGCAAACAACTGTTTACAAAATGCCATTTACACTGTTTTTATTACTGTTCTGACGAACACTTTGGAACACTACAGCAATGCTGGGAAGATACAAAGATGCACTTTAAAGCAGAGAATACCTGTGTTGATGAGGTTCTTCACTCCTAAGAGCATCCTGTGAAATAACAACCAAATTAAATCTGCTTATTTCTTATGTTTTCCTCTCAGAAAACACTCAAGGGAACAAGAAGTATGTCAGCAACTCCAATCTCCATGTTTGCCTTAAATAATTGCTTTCAGCCAATTGAGTACTTCTCTGCAACATGGCTAGGCAAATCTAAAAACTGTCTCTTTCCTCCCCTCTCTCAATTACCATCTCAGGACTTCATTAAGTGCCTGCTTCTTTCTTTCCCTTTTTGCTGACTTCTGACCATTTTGGTGAGCTAAAACATGGAGCATAAACAATACCAAAATCAATAAAGAGCACCAGAACTACTTTGCTGAAATTATTTGCTATTTAATCAGATGAATGCCAGTATCAGCATGAGGAAATAAGTTAAAATAAAAGCACATCCTACTGCAACAGTAGTTGTTAGACCAAACTTGCTGAATAACAGAACTGAACCCTATGATTCTTTCTTTACCTTACAAGGCAAAACAATTAAGAAATTAAAAAGAATTGCTGTAGAACTGAAACAAACAGCATACTCAAATACTCTCTCACAGAAGAATGGGAACACTATCAAGAAAGGCAAATAAGTTTCTCAGCACATCCCATAAATCAGTAGAAACACTTTTAACACATTGAACTTTGTGACTAAGCCAGTGGACCCCTAACTCCTACCCTAAAAAGAAACAGGAAGAGTGGAACAAGCAGGAAGTCATCTACTAGTATTTTTAATAAATTCCTCCTGTAACTTCATTCACTTGACATGATAAATCTAATCTAGCGTAACATGCATATATGACTTGGCCAAAACACCTACTGATATCATCACTGGTGTTGCAAAACCACATACATAACTCTGCAGTTTCATAACAAAGTATTTTTTGAATTCTCTGACTGCAAGATGGACACATGATTTTATAACAAAGCACATCAATACTGATGTAAATTGCTTTTTTCCCTCCTTAAGGATAACAAATTTATTTCATTACATCTGTTAAAGATAAGAAAATAAAATCTTTCTCAAAGTTTTCCTGACATGCCCCTCACAAGTCAGCATGTCACATCCACAACAAAAAGAAAACCAAACCAAAAACACATCAGTCCTAACTTTTAATGGCATCTGCTTTTCCAGGTTGCTCCTGGACTAAAATTTTCACGTATATTTTTATACCTAAACAGTATTCCGGTAACTTTTCCGAGTGTACTATTGTTTCAGAAATATAATTTAAAAACCCCAAACAAAATCAGCACCCTTCTTGATTATTAAAAACGCTGAATACTTCTATCTTACATGTGTAATTTTAAAGCATTTTAAAAGCGTAAGCATGGTTCTGTGTGCAGAATTCAAAGTCCATTGGTTACACATATTTAAACTTCTTTTAACCTAGACTAAGAAGGGGGAAAAAATTGAAAGATCACAAGAGAGATACCAAACACAGACATTTGCATGGTCTGGATTTCCTCTCTCCCCTCAAGGATTGTGTACTTTCAGGGATGAATACTGCATTATACAGATAAACAGAAACTACTTGATCCCCAAACTACTGCATTGAGCACATTTCCACAGGTGGTGATCAACACTGGCAATTTAATTGAAATGTTAAAAGTGAGGGATAAGCTGATGCTGTTCACACAGGCAGCAGGAGCCGAGTGTTCCACCCCAGTACACAACTTGCTGATTGCTGAAGGGCCCACAAACTGCGACCAACCAAACTGACTCTCCTACACTTATTAATTTCTGCTGACTACTGCCTAGCTTCTGCAATACAAACTCTCCTATATATCCCATATTTATAAAGCTTGGTTTAAAGCAGGGCGCAACAGGAGATGGAATAACTTCTCTCAGTACTCCTTACAAAACTGTCTTAAGTCCATCCATTTTCCCCTAGGAACATTGCTGATTTATCTCTGATTATGCCTGCGAGTAAAGGCACAAAAGCGACATGCAACATCTACATACACAACGACTTTTGAAAATCCCGTTTCTGATAGTACAAAATAACTGAGTTTTTGTTTATTTGTTTTGTTAATTTTGTTTGTCTGTGTTTAATGCACGTCAGGAAATAAATCCGCTATTTGTTTGTCTGCACGCTTGTTCCACCGCCGGGGTCCTGCAAACATCCTACAAGACTGTCATAAAAAGCCGCTACCCTGTTACCCGGAGGCTGCTCCCAGGCGATCGCGGAAGAGCGGGATCCCGCATCTCTCGGGACAGCCAGCCCCGCGGGATCCGCGCACGCACGGCTGGACCCCAGCATGGCGTGTCCCGGCCCGCGGCCCTCACTTACCGAGGAGCCGGCCCAGAGGGGACACGCGTTCTTCACCTGCGAGGCGCTGCTCAGAGACAGCGCCCCGAAGCTCAGCGCCACAAGGGCGCAGCCCAGGCCGGTCTGCAGCAGCCCCAGCCCGAGCAGCGAGCGGACGGGCAGCAGGGGGCACGGCCGGCACGGCCGGCACGGGCGGCGGCGCCGCGGCGCTCCCGGGCGGAGGGGCGGCGGCGAGAGGCCGGCGGACAGCGAGCCCGCCGCCGCCTGGGGCAGCGCGACGAGTCCCTGGAGGGGGCAGCAGGACCCCGGTAGCACCATCGGCTGCGACACGGGGGTGCCGACGGGGGTGCCGGCGCGGACTATCGGCGGGCGGCCGCTGCGGACGGCGGGCCGGGTCGGGCGGGGCCGCCCCGCCGCCACCCCCGTGCCAGCCCCTTCGGGCGCCGACTTCCTGCGGCGCCGCCACCGCCTTGCCTCCCGCGCCCGCTCCGCTCCGCTGCCCTGCGGGGAACACCGGCCCCAGCCGCGCCCTCAGCGCCAGGCGGGGCCGGGGACACCCCCGCGGCCGGTACCGAGCTCGGCGCAAGGTGCCTCGCCGGAGCTCCGACGCCGTCCCTGACTCTCCCCTGTCCCTGAGCCATCCTTCCCGTCCCGGGTCTCCCCGATGATGCTGCTGCAGCTGTTTTGCAACAGCTTTGGTGGGGTTTACGCCTTCTCTTGTTCCTGTGCTCCCTCCCCTGCCCTTCTTTGCCCTTTTATCCCCGGTCACTGTTGCTACCGAGCACTATGCCTAAAGTTTTAAAATAACTCTTTACAGGGAGGAGGGTGCGGGAAGCCATTGGATTGCATTTCGCGTCGCTGGCGCCCAGCCCGACGAGAGGACGAGGTTTGGCAGACAGCATGAAGTGTGTCTTGTATGTGCATGAGTGTGCCTGGGTGCTTGCAGATGCCATGTTGTCTGAGACAAGGGCAGAGGAATCTTTACCCGGCAGTTTCCTTATCTTTCCTCTCTCCCCCTCCCCTAAGGACTCTCCCCCAGCACTCTTCCTCCTTGTTTTCCCTGGAAAATCTTGCCGTGACTGTGGTCTGTCCTTCTTCACTTAGTGCACTCCATGGAAGGAGTTTATTTCAGCTGTATGTTCTGCTCTCCAGCTTGGCCAAAGCAATTTTACACCCTGGACATAGCTTCAAGAAATAGGAAAAATATAGCTTTTGGTACTTTAGGAAAATAGGCATGTTAAAAAGGGTCATCAGCTCAGAAAATAGCTCTTGCTCCTCTGCAGAGAAAGGTGCAGAAGCCACTTTTGGAGTTCCATCCTTAATGCATCTCTTGGTTTGTTAATTTTTTTTTTTTAACCAAAATATTCAGGATTTAGAGCACTCCTTACCAATAAAAAAATAAAAATCACAGAATCACAGGATATCCTGAGTTGGAAGGGACCCACAAGGATCCTTGAGTCCAACTCCTGGCCTTGCACAGGACATCCATAAGAGTCACACCATGTGCTTGAACTTATTGTCCAAATGCTCCTTAATCTCTTATAGGTTTGGTGCTGTGACCACTTCCCTGGGGAGCCTGTTCCAGTGCCCAACTACCCTTCGTGCGAAGAATCTTTTTCTAATCTATAACCTAAACCTCCCCGGACACAACTTCAGGCCATTCCCTCGTGTCCTGTCACTGGTCTCCACAGAGAAGAGATCAATGCCTGCCCTTCCTCTTCCTCTCACAAGGAAATTGGAGACTGTGATGAGGTCTCCCCTTAGACTCCTTTTCTCTAGGCTGAACAGACTAAGTGACTTCAGCCACTCCTCATGAGGCTTCTCCTTAAGGCCCTTCATCATCCTCGTGGCCCTCCTTGGACATCCTTCAACAGTTTCACGTCTTTTTATGGTGCCCAAAATTGCCTCGATGTGAGGCCACCCCAGTGCAGAGCAGAGCAGAGCAGTACAATCCCCTCCCTTGCACATCTGGCAATGCTGTCCCTGATGCCCCCCAGGACTCAGGTGGCCCTCCTGGCTGTCAGGGCACTGCTGACTCGTGTTCAACTCACCTTTGACCAGGACCCCCAGGTCTCTTTCCATGGTGCAGCTCTCCAGCCTCTTGTTCCACAGGTGGGAAAAGTTCATACATACACCTGAAAATACATACATGTAAGAAAAAACTGGGCTGTAAGAAATAAGCTTATTTGTCTTGATGGGGAGAAGTATATTGTTGCTCATACAGTTGCTCCAAGTGAGCTGTTGGAATTTCCAGTCAGTGAAAGAAACATGTTTTCCATTCCTACTCTTCTACTAAAGTGAAGTTATTTAAGATTTATACTGACTTGCTCTCCTTTATCACTCTCTACATGGTTCATGACATAACTTAACTCTTTAAAGTTATTCTTTACTCTGGCTTATCCTGGTTTATTTTTAAATATTTGCTCTAACAGAGAGAAGAAATACTTATAATACAGTTAATCACTGCTAGTAATTCTATGTACTCTGACTAAACTTATTTGTCAGTTGGTCTGTGTCATCATCACTAAGACTTTGATATATGGCTAGTAAAAATCAACTTCTGTATTTTTAATAGTGAGAGTCCACAACAGTGGTGTTTATTTCTCCTTAAGCACACCAAAATACACATATTCAAATTCAGTGAAGAACTCATGTTCATGCTATCCAAAAACTTGGAATTTTATTAAGTAAAACTATCATCAAAAGAAATCTTAGAGCTGTGAGAGAATTTTCTATAATTATTTTTGGGTTGTTTCCTCTAAATACTGCATCTGAACAGGAATTTTTCCCCTATATTCATATGCAGATAATGGTGACCTCTATGAAGTCATAGTTGGCCCTACAGTTATTCCTTTTTTTGTTTTCTCAAAGCACTGGCTGTAAGACCCTGTGAAACCTTTTAGCCAGCTCTGGCAGGAAGGGGGTGATGACAGTTTGCATTCCTGTAGCAAGGAGGAATTGCATGCTCCTCGCTCCTGTTAGCATCAAGGTGTTATGTTGCCTCTGAGAGTGCAAAACATACTTCCATTCAACAGGGATAATACAATATTTATCTGGAGCTTCTATGTATGATTTTAAATAGAATCTGAAAATAAAATACAAGAAAAAAATATTCAAATATCAGCTAAGTTCTACTTTCACTGAAGATCCCATTTTTTGAGGCTATTTAAGCACTTGGTTGTAACACCATATTTTCAATACCACATATGTCAAGTGTCTTTGAAAATATATCCATTTGGGTCACATTAATGCTTCTGAACAAAGCACATGTCCAGAGCTGTGAAGTAGCCAGCAGACAGGTGCTGTTTTTTTCCTGCACTGTAGTTCACCCTTCTGCAACTGCTTACCTGTCTCCACTGACTACCCATAAAAGTGAACCTTCCTGCTCTGAAGTTTCTAAACTGGGTGGACTGCCTGCCAAAACAGCTGGGTTTAGGAGTAACTCATTCAAGATCTAGTCCAACTAACTTGAAAAATTACTCTACTATTGCTGACACCCTACCATGAATTGGAAACACTTCTTTACATACACGTTTACTTGATGTCAAGCCTACTGCATCATCTATGTTTCTTTTTAAGCTATTTTCATCAATATATGAAAACGAATGCTTTCCTTTTCCTGCTTTCCTAGATGATTTTCACTTAAGCTCCTGGAGCTTCTGTGAAATCTAACACGTTCTGCAGAGCTGCCAGTGTTACAGTATCTGAGATTCCAATATCTAAGTATTCTAGTTCCTCATTGTGTGCATAAAATAGACTAGAGGCATCATTTTTGTTTTGGAGACAATAGTAAATTTATATGCTAGACAAGTCTGCCTTAGATGGATATGCTTCTGTTAGCGCTTCTATACCCTTCCTGATCATGGGTACCTTTCTTCTATGGCTGTAATTTATCTAGCAAAAAAAACCCTTTTTCTCTTTTAAAAGTTTCCCTCTTTCCTACATGAAAAAACTTTCTACAAAGAAGGTCATTGGACAGTTCCTGAGGATCAGTCAGGGACTCAACTGAGGAGTCTTCAATGAATAACATTCCTTCATGAAAAGTGCAGCTCTCCATGAAGCCTCAAAACCAACATTCTCTTTTGCCAGAGCAAATCTTCTCTGAGAGAGTGCTGCGACCAGCCACAAGGCTCTGGTTATCCCTACAGAGTGGTGTTTGGATCCAGACAAGCTCTGAAGCTTCCTGGCCTGTTTTCCCAGAAACCTTTCTGAGCAGGCGGCTGCAGGGCCCCTCCCATGCCCTTGGCTGCAGATGAAATGCATTGCAGGGAGCAGCATGGTCATGCCATCTGGGCACAGGCACAAGCAGCCTTCATTTTGCACATTCTCCTTTGCAAATGCAATACTCCTCCTCCAGGCTTTTTTGGAAGCACTTCCATTGCTGTGGCTGCAGTAGGAATTCCTGTGGGAAGAGGCAGTGGCAATATCATCCTAGTCTCCAGGGCCCTTGACTGATGAGGGTGTGCAGGATCAAGGAATGATAGTAAGAGAAGGGACAGAAAGCAGCACCTAGGGACTTTATTAGGGATATAGCAATTTATTTCTTTTTTCTTTAATGAAGACTTTCTGCATCCGTGCTACTGCTGCGGATCAAACGGCCTCTTGCGGGGCTGGGGAGAGTCCAGATGGCTGGCAGCCCTTCTCCTTGTGGAATGCCGAGGCCTCCTGGGCAAGGAGTCCCTACTCTGGCTGGGAGTAGAGGGGTTGTGGCTGCTATCTTGGGCAGAGCGACCTGCCACTGCTTCCAGCTCCAGCTCCTCCTGCTGTGCAGGGGCAGGAGCAGATGGGTGGATGGTGTGGAGGACAGCTTCTGACGTGCTAGGTTGGTCCTCCATGTTGGACCCTGCAGGGCTGCTGGCTGGGGCTGCCTGTGGGGCAAGATTATCCTCCTGAGTGCTGATGGAGATGGCCACCCTGCTGATGCTGTTGTCCTCCCTGGCAGGTTCCTCTGCCACCGCTTCCTCCCCCACCTCCTCCTGTTCTTCAGGGGTGGGAGCAGATGGGTGGAGGGTGTGAAGAACAGCTTCTGGTGTACTGGGTTGGTGCTCCTCACTGGAGCCTGTAGGGCTGCTGGCAGAGTTTGGGTGGGGAGCAGTAGGTTCCGTCTGAAATCTGCTGAAGGTGGACACAGGATTGTTCTCCAAGGCAGCACGGTAGTGTAGCAGCCTTTGGGCCTCTTGTGTGCACTGATTCACAATGATGTGGATGACGCCATGGATTAGAGGTTCTGTATGTTCCTCAAGGAAGTCCTGCAGCACATGAACCAAGACATTCCTATCTGGACCACAAATGGACATGGCATGCAGGATGGTGCTCTCTGCAATCCTTGCCATCCACCACCTGTCCCCATACTTTGCCTCCAGCTCCCGGCGCAGCCAAGGCACTACAGGGTCAAGGAGACGCTCATGTCTTTGGAAAAGTTCTCCCCACACGTTAGGCAGGAGGCCACCCACAGGGTCTGTTCTTGCACCCCCATGCTCTGCTGGGGGTAGTCTCCCCCGTGGAGCACGTGAAGGGGACTCCACAAAGGGACTGTTTTTAACCAGCAGTCCTAGAGTTATTGCTGTCCAGCTGCTGGCACTTGCTGACTCCTCAGAACTTGTAAAGACACAGTCTATATAGCTATCAGTCTGCACAGAAAACCTGACAGCCTCTATCTGTTCTCTGCACAGTGGGCACACTCTTTGCATCTCTGCCCAACGCAAAATGCAGGCTAGGCAGAACTGATGGAGACAGGGCATCACGTAAGTGAGGTCATCTCGAGCATCGCGGCAGATGGGGCAGTTCCATCCTGTTTCTGTGGCCCTGTCTCTGCCTTTTGGCTGCCTGGGTCGAAATAAGAATGAGAAGATGCTCCCCATTGTTGGCACTGGCACTCCCAAAAGGTGTCACACACTGCAAAATGGAGATGCCAGGGTCATGAGCTGTCCTGGGAGGGGGAGAAAGAAATGCTCAGGCCCCTCAAGAAGGACCCTCCCTGTTCCCCAAGCCTGAGCACTTATTCTGTGGCCACTCCAGGGGCACATTTCCCTGCACAACTCACCTCTGCAGTGCCCAGCTGCCTAAGCCCAGCAGGGCTGGGGAAACACTACTGAGGGCTCCTGGATGGGTACTGAGAGTTGCCAATTGCAGCATGTGGCACAGGAAAAAGCCTGGCTTGACCCTCCAGACCTCATGGACAGGCATCCAGGCATAATCCAGACTAGGCCAGGCTCTGGCAGCACCCAAATATACACGGTAAGAGACACAAGGAGACAATCCAACACGGTGATGTCACAGTGCACTGCCAGTGATCACCTTGCACTACCCTGTAACATCACAATGGAAACCCTTATGGTATTCAGACCAACACAGCATGTCAGAAGCTGATCTCCATGAGTGCCCCAGTAATCCCCCAGAGAGGAGGTCCACAGCCCCTGGATTCTCCCCAGTCCTGCAAGTCCCATCAGAGTAGCAGTAGTCCTTTTGCATGCAGACAGGAATATGAAAGAAGTTTTGAAAAAATGCCAGTCATGCTTATAGAGAAGTCATGAGTGAAAGACTGGCTAGGCATTCCTCTTGCAAGATGAGGAAAACTCCAGTAATGCCTAATTCTAATATTTCTTCAAAATACCTACCACAGGGAACTCTGAACACAGAGAATACTAGTATGGGATACACAGGAAAAGTTTTAGCTTTGCAACCCTTTTTTTTAAGCAAGCAGCAAACACCATTACTAAATGGGCGTGACTGCTGTGCTGCATCCTCATGGCCACTGACCCTTGTTGACTTTATTGATCAAGTGGGCTGCTGTGAGTGCCCAGGTGAGACATCGGAGCCACCTGTAGATGCAACTCAGCCCACAGACCCTGGATGGCAAGAACGTATTCCCAGAGGAGGTGAGCTCACCTGGCCAATGGCCTCACACAGGCAAGAATGGGAGCAAATGTACAGCCCAGAAGGCAGCTGTCACTATCACTCCAGGAAAAATCAAAGTGCCAGAAAGTAGAGGAGAGAGTGATCCAGTCTAAAGCCCAGCTCTGCAGCGACACCAACTGACCTTGTGCTCTCTGCTGGCCCTAGTAAGAAAAGGCATCTTTGAGTGCAAGGGCTGTCATGCTTAGCCTGAACTCCATACCAGTGCTCCACTTGAGAAGCTTAAAGACTTGCTGGCACAGAAAAAGTATTTCTTGGTAGTGTTTTTTCTGATTGAAAATGTTGTTTTCTGGTAAATCACACAGAATCATACAGATTCATCAAGGTTGGAAGAGACCTTCAAGATTATCTAATCTAATCATCCACACAGCACCGCTATAACCTCTCTTACACTATATCTCCAAGTGCCACATCCAGATGCCTCTTGAATGCTTCCAGAGGTGACTGCCCCACCTTGCTGGGCAACTTATTTCAACGCCTGAGCATCATCTTTCAGTGAAAAGAAATTTTCTAACACCTAAGCTGAACCTCCCCTGGTGCAACTTAAGGCCATTTCCTCTAGTCCCTTCACTTGAGACATGGCAGAAGAGAATGAACCCCACCTCACTACAACCTCCTCATAAGACATGCCTTCATCAGCTCCACTGCCCTTCCTTGGAAACACTCCAGCACTTCACTTCCCTTTTTTTGAAGTGAGGGGTCCAACTCTGAACACAGTACTCAAGGTGTGACCTCACCAGTGCTTAGCACAGTGGGACAATCACTTCACTAGGACTGCTGACCTCTGCTGTATCCCCCTTCCCCATCAAATCCAGTCTAAAGCCCTCTCAATCAACCCTGCCAACTCATGGGTCAGGATTCTTTTCACTCCCTGAGACAGATGGACCCCATCTGTCACCAGCAGGCCTGGTGCTGCACCCCATGGCAATAGAACTGAAAATTACACTTTTGGCAACAGCCACGTATTAATCAGGCTGCTTTTCTTGTTCGTTTCAATATTTTCTGCTGGTACTGAAGGAGTGGAGGAGAATAAAACCTACTCTTTTGACTAAAAGCCCCAGTGCCCCTAAGTCCTTTTGATTGTCCTTTAATTTCATCACTTGGACAAGTAATAGAGGCTAATAGTCAGAGGGTTGTACCAGATCAAGGATTTTCTTGTGTCAGGGATTTTCTAAGGGATTACTCATGTGCCTTACCAGAGCACCAGAGAGGCAGCAGACTTCCCCATGGAATGGGTCCAGTTGGCATATTGGGCCTTTCTTTTCTCTCTGAAGGGAGTTACCTGCAACAATTTGTTTTGCACTTCCTCTGGAGGAAAAAGGAATTTTGTTTCAAGACTGAAATATTTGGAACAATCCAAATAAATGTTTAATTTTGGATGGAAAAAAATTTAGTCTTGGCCTCCCAAGGAGTTCCATTTCATGGGGTGTTCATGTGGGAGAGTATGATAGATATAGTCACTCATACCATTCCAAAGTCATGTATCTTAGAACTTTTCAAACCAATTCAATTACAAATTTTCCTTTTGAGATGAACATGCAGTCTTGATGCAAATCAGACATTGAAATCCTACTTGACTGCTGTATAAACCATTCTAAATTCCTGCTGATCAGAATGAAAGTTCAGTATATTCTAGCTTTTTCACATTTGGTTTTAACCTCAGGCTCCATTACATCCAGTGATGTAAAGCAGCTTTGCTTTGTCTCAGAAACATTTTTTATAAAGCTCTAAATCCGACAAAAATAATCTTTTTAATTTAACACAGTTTTCTGTATCTATGATCTGTATATTTTAGCTTTTGCTTTGGCTGATTTTGACGTAGATTGTTAAAATTTGTTTTGTAGAACAACTTTGTACATAAAAAGACATCTGCCTTTTTATGCAAGTGGTAGAACTTTTAGTCCCAGGCTAAGCAAACTCTAGTTTATGCCCTTCTGCTGGGAGCCGTGTAACAGCAGAACAACGAATTATGGTTTTTTTGTGCTTTAATTTTTCTGTACTAGGCAGGTAAGAAACAACTGAAGTTAGAAACTAGAGAGCAATTAGAGAGATTAGCAATAATTTAGGAGCTAATGAAAACCAGATTTTCAGCCTTCAGCTGTAAAAGTTTAGATGCTGTAAGTGGAGGTCCTTTACCAGGTCAGGGCAGTTACCTCCACAGAATTTGTGAGGGACCGGATTTTACATTTTCAAAGACAAGTATTACAACTCTATTCACACTAGTAGAGTGTAAATCCTAAATCCCAAGAAATTTTGCGATTTGGAAAGCTGAGGACAAGAGCACATTCTAAATAAATACTTCATGCTTTAAGAGAGTGATTCTTTATAACACCTTCCTGTTCAATCCTGGATGCTCCTTATTTTCCTATTTCTTGTTCATAGGAAAATAGGTCATGCTACCGATTTCCACTTGAACATTGAGACATTGACTATAACTCTTTCAATGCAGCCATCCAGCTAATTACTTATCCATTGACTACTTCACTCATAAAACTCATCTGTCTCCAATTTAGCTGCAAGAATACTGTGTCAATAGCCTAACAAAGTCCAGGTAGATGACTTCTGTGACTTTTCCCTTTTCCACTGATGCACTCATTGCATTGTAGAAGGCTCCTGGGCTAGCCAGACAGTATTAGGTGTCAGGAGACCTTACTGTTGAAAGGAGACTATAGCAAGGTGGGCCTGAGTTCTCCCTACCAGTGACAGGACAAGAGGACATACCATCAAGCTGTTCCAGGGTAAATTCAGGTTAAACATCAGGAAGAATTTCTCCATGGAAATGGTCATTAAACATCAGAACAGACTGCCCAGGGAGATGGTGGAGTCACCATCCCTGGAGGTGTTCAAGAAACCACTGGATGTGGCACTTGGTGCCATGGTCGAGATGACAAAGAGGCCATCAGTCAACAGTTGTTCCTTTATTTTCTCTCCTGGCACCACGCGTCTACAGGGGGGAGCATCCCATGATGACATCACCGAGTAGTAGAAGGTGACATCCCAAGTGTCACCTTCTTGGGAATGGATTGTGACATCACATCTCTCACTAATTGTATCTGTGCAGCGGCAGAACCTGAGCCAGTCTGGCTCCAGGCTTGACTCCTGCAGAGGGAGTTGAGCTCTGGATGGTCTAGCCAGGCTTCTTGCAGTTCTCAGTGATGTATTGAGGGCTGCCTTTGGCAGCTCTTGGTGCCCATCCTGGAGCCATCAGTACTGTTTCCCTGGCCCTGCCTGGTTTAGTCATCTGGGCACCACAGGTGTTTGCAGCAGCGAAGGTTGGCTGTGCAGGAGAATGTTCCCCTAGAGTGGGGTGGGTAATTGAGTTCAGGCACCCAAGATGGTCGCCTTGACAGGGCTGGGTGTTTCTTTTTTCCCTCCCTGGGACAAACAGGAGGGCTCTCACACAGTCATACACTGCTCTGCTTGACACCAACAAGGGGGAGCAGCTTCTCTCCCCAGTGTGCTGCAGGGCGCAGAAATGGCCATGGAAACAAACTGGAGTTGCCCCATCTGCCAGGGCACTCACAATGATATGGCTTCCACTCAGCCCTGTCACCACCAGTTCTGTCTGGGCTGCATCCTGCGATGGTCACTGAGAAATCCATCATGTCCACTCTGCAGAACACTGGTAAGATCTATCAGGTTCTCTGAGCAGAGTGAATGGGACTATCTACAGTGTGCCATCACTCTCTCCGGAGAGTCACCAGAAGCCAGCAGTCAGGAAGGAGGAACTCCTGGAGAGTCAACAGTGGCCCCAGTGATGGGGGGAAATGGCTGCCATTACCCTGTGGTGTCCCCTCCATCTTCTCCACAGGACACTGTCCCTATCCCACCTCCAATGTCCACACTATCCCCACCTCAGCAGGCAACTGCAGGGCCAGAGCCTGTGGGTGACATCCTGCCTGAGGTATGGGCGGAACTTTTCCAACAACAGCAGCATCTCCTGGACCCTGTGCTGCCCTGGCTGTGCCAAAGGCTGCAGAGAATATTCCAGGGCAGGTGGTGGCTGGTACAGGCTGCAGAGAGCAGCATCCTGAATGATCTCTGTGTCTGTGGTCTGGATGTGGAGACCTTGGTCCTGAGACTGCAGAACGGCCTTGGGGAAGGCACGGCACAACTGGTTCATGGCCTCATCAATGTCATTGTGGACCAGTGCAGCAAGGAAGCTCAGAGACTGCTGCACTCCCACACTGATGATGACACCCTTACACCTTCAACCAGCACCAGCTCCAGCTCCAGCTCCAGCTCCAGAAGCTCCCATGAGAGAATTTCTGCCAGCAGCCCTACAAGCTCCAACATGGAGGAAGAAGCTGGTACATCAGGGGCTGCCCTCCATGGCAGCTGCAGTTCCCCAACAGCTGTGCCTGTCTCCACAGAGTGGGACCAACCCCAGGAGAATCTGGGGAGGGCAGTGACGGCAGGTCCCTCTGCCCAGGGCTGTAGCCATAACCCCTCCACTCCCAGCCAGGTCAGGGCCTGCTCACCCAGGAGGCCCTGGCACGCTCAAAAGAGACAGGCCCCTAGTCCCCAGGACTCTCCTCAGTCCAACAAGAGGCCAAGGCAGGGACCTGCCTGAGCCCTGCAGCCCGTGGGAACTCTCATCATCACTTCAGATGAAATGATGAAGTCTGGGGCCACTGAAGTCCACAGCATCTTCAGGAACTGGCCTCATCTAAGGAAATTAAAAGGGGAGCACTCTAAAATTTTAGAGTTCTGCCCCTTTGTTTTGACCAATCCCTTTCCACCAATAAGAAGAAACTAAATAAAAGTGGATATAAGTGGAAAAAATAGCAGTTTACTAACAAGAAAAATTGAAACAGGCAAAAATCCCCAGTAAATAATCAGTAGATACAGAATTGCTAAATCTCACAAACTTTCTCAGAGCAGAAAGAAACCCAAAATGGTGGCAATATCCCTTCCAAGATGGCGCCTGCCACAGGGAGACAAAGGGAAAATGGTGTCTCACCCTGCCCTCAAGACAGCAGGCTCCACATGCGGTCTGAGAGAGAAAGGCAAAGGACGGCAGCAAACCCTCCCGGGAAGGTTGGCACTTACAGAGCAATCCTGGCAGCAGGTGAGAAGAGCCAGCACGTGTGGGCCCAGCACTGCCGGCAGCCGCTTCCTCCTGCTGCCCCCCGGGCTCTGCCAGCGCTGGTGCTGCTGCCCCTGCGCTGTGCCTGCGGCTGGGGGCAGGAAACCGTCTGCCGGCACCGACATGGAGTGGCCCGGCCCCGGGACGGCTCAAGCTTCCCCACAGGGTTTGAAGAGGTTACTGTGAAACAGTTTATGGTTTCGAAATGCAGCTTGCCAAATTGCTACTGTTGGGAGCCCATAAAAACCCACCCCAAACAACCTCTGCCTCGAGCGAAGTATCATCAGGAGAAAGAGAGCCCAAAAGGCAAGCCTCCGCCCAGTCTACCTCAGGCAATAGCCAAGAAATAAGCGAGGCGAGAGGCGAGAGAGCAAGCTAAAAGGCAAAACAGGCACTCCGCCTGTGTGCTTCAGCCTTGTTAAAGGGAGCAGCATCACCCCCGCCTGCCCTCTGTTTCTGGGTCCACCTGTACTGCCGGGCTTTAAACACTCAGTAACAGTATTTGGGCACAGATAGGTATGGAATACAGTAAGCTTTTTGGTCACCCAGGCACCTTCCCAAGTCTTGCTTACAAAAGATGCCTGGGGGCAGTTCTCCAGCACCAGGAGTCTGAGTAAATGTGTAAATGTCCAAGTCCCTCAGCAACAGAGAGAGTTGGACATACTGGAACATGAGAGTATTTGAAAACTTAGTCCCGGTTGTAATCTGGCTTGTCAAAGGAATGTTTGGACTGAGAACTGAAAAACTATGGAAAAATGGGGTTCTGACAAAATTCTCACTACTTGCAATTTTAATTATTAATTAGACTAGCCCCCATTGTGTCCTTGGACAGAATCAACTTGAAGTAATATATTCCTCTACTGCATTAGGAATGAGTGACAATGTGCCCCATCCCCAGAGCAGTGGTATGGGAAGGAGGAAACATAACTGTTAAGTTAACCTTTTAACCTTTAATACAATGGATGATCATTTTGTAATATAACTCAAATTATTGAATAGCAAGGAGTTCACTCAGGTGGAACAGTGGACAAGGATGAGTAGTTTTATAGTATTTTTTCCCTCTTCTCAGAATCTTGTAGCACATTCCCTCCCTTCCTTCTCATCTGTGAATTGCACATATATAGAAGACTTTTATTTTATTTTGGAAGTGATGGGAGCTATGTTTCAAGATGGGACTTTTGACTATGAAGTCTCTGGAGTCAAACGCCAGAGTGCCCAGGATATTTAATTTTAATTTTGACTAACCCATCCACAGCATGGATCTACCCTGGAGCTGTTGGTCCTAGAAGTATGTAGGAGTGGCATTTCAGAGGTCATTTTGTAACTTAATGGATCAGATTAATTTCTTTCCAAGAAAAATTAAGTTTCTTGTGGGCTCAGTCAAGAAGATGGAGCCATATCAGACCTTTCTAAGAATAAGCCACACATGAGGGTACTGCACATGCACGTGGAAAACTCATTTTCTGAAGTGATTACTTTCCTTGTCCAGTTTTACAGGAAAATTAGACTGTTGAAAAGCAATTGCTATAATTGAGCTGAAAGCCTGCTAGATAAAATTTATTCCAAAGTATAAATTTAATGAAGTTATATATAAAGCAAAACATGAATATTGCCAGAGCATCTTTATAATGCTATTCTACATACTTTCAATTGCTGGGAGAAATTCCTGTGTTCTTTTTTCAGTCCCACAATTTTAAAGTATACTATAAAGCAAAGCACAACTGAGATTTTCCTTCTCATGCAAGAAAAGTTATACAAAATAGCAGAAACAGTTGCATTTGAGTTGCATTTTCAAAACAGGTGGTTTACTTTAATGCTTAAGGCCAAAGCAGGGGGAATGAGGAGATCTGTGTGTTGATGAAAAAACTGTAAGGGAACTCTGTGCACAAAGCAGAGGTAAATCTGTAGAAGTCTGAGAGACTCCATTTTGTTTAGTAATTCCTGGTTTTGAAAGGGTTGGGTTGAAAAGTTGCTCGCACTGTTGTGACTCAGAATGGGCCACCTAATCCTGGAATGTCTTCGAGTCACCATTACTTGTGAAAACTCTGCTCACAATTAAAACATCTGGGATGCTAAAGTAAACCTATTTCCTGCGCACTTGCTTTCTTCAGATGTTCCGCCTGGAGGAAGTGCAATCCAGTTCTGTGGGAAGGATTTCCCTTAATTCTTTGTAATAGTTACGTATTTCTTCATATTTCTCCGTGTAATACTCATTTGAGACATTTCAGTGCAGATAAGTTTGTGAGCTGGTTAAGAGATTCAATCTCTTTCTCCCTGTGAAAAGGGAAGGTGACATTTTGGTAACTAGCAACTGCATGAAAGATTCTACTGTAGTTTATGCTAGCACAAGTCTGGGATAATTTCATAAAGATTGGTTTGGTGTCCATGAGCACTTAACAGTGATTGAATTTAATCAATGGCAATGGCCCTACTTCATTACAATTTAAAAGTTTGATGTCTTGGTAGAGTGTTAAGAATTATAATATGCATAGTAGAAAGAGGGTAACATAACATATTATTTCCACATGGGTCACTTTCAGCAGCCTGGGCTGTAGCTGGTTGTTATTGCATGTTCCTTCTCTGCTAGCTTATGACAGCTATCAACAGATGCAGAGACCTGACAAGAAGGTGTGCTCCTCTTCTCTGTGCTTGTACAGAGATGGTTTTGGTAATTCTTTTGTCAGGATCTGGAGTAGAACACTTGTATCAGGCAAAAGACAACATTGTTCCGAAAGAAGTCCACTGGCTTCCTGAGAACTTGAAGACAAAGTTTGTTTATTTGCAGTACAAACTAGAAAGACAGTAGTTCTTTAGCAGACACGTCTCAAAATAGTAAGCCAAGGTCTACTGTGGAGGGACAGCAATTCCAGCAGCTCCTTGCTGCAGATTGTCAGGCCAGGCTCCATCACATGTGCTTTTGAGGAGCCCTGGCTTCCAGAAGCATGGAGACTTGGTAAGTGGAATGGGACCTGGCTCTGTAGGTGAGTGCCAGTGGGAGCAGATGGGGCTGTAGAAAATGCCTCTTTTTTACTTTTCCCTGCAGTCAGGGGAAGACCCATATAGGTAGGAGAGCTTTACCCTGGGTAGGCCACTGACTACCCAGCTGCTCCAAATCCCACCCTTGCACAGATCTCACACCTTTGAATTATGTACATATACACATACATATCACTATACACAAGCACAGGTATCATTTCCATAGACAATGGCTGTCCCTCCAAGATGCCTGTTGAATTAATTTGGTCCACTTCTGTGGTTTTTATTTATCCTAGATACCTTCCATGGCAGGAGGGCTGGTGTACTGTTGGCTGGTTCCAAGCTGTGTCAGGAACTCCTGAGTGGTGTATCTGGAGCACACCTTAGTCATTGTCCATGGCAGCTATGACATACTGTGGCAGTGTCATTCAGCAACAAGTACTGCATACACAATTCAGACTGCTTTGTTCTGTTTAACTTGAGGTGGAAGGGGTGACATCCCAGCTAGCAGCCTATGAAGAGTGCCAGCAAGGGACTGGCCACAAAGATCAGCCAGGTCTGAGTGAGGCACCTGAACTGTCAAGGCAGAAGGTGCTTGAGGCTGAGCATTTCCAAAAGATCAGGGAGGAGAAGAGGAATCTGTGAGAGGAGAAGGAACATCAGAACAAGGATCTGCAAATCTGTTGGCAGTCCTTGGAAGGGGAAAGGAGACACTGTGAAAAAGTAGAGGCCAAACACAGAATTTCAGGCTTCATGAAAGGTGCTAGAGTGAAAAATCCAGGTAAATGAAAACCTGTGATACTTTTCATTCTGTTGAGTGGCTTCCCTCTTTTAGATCTTTGTGTAACATATGCAGTGGCTTTGGCAGCATTTTCTGAAAGACAGAGTTCTAACCTATCCATGCAAATGTGTTTCATTCTCTTGATGTTGTGTTTAATTTTCTTTTCTTTTGATCCTCCAGTTACAGCTTTTCTGAAGATAATAGTCTTTCTTTATAAGGAGGTGCTGCTTTTGTTAGGTTGACTTGTTAACACTGATAAGTGAAAGTTTTCAGGTTTCAAACCTGAAAGACACCAGAGGAGTCAGAATGAGCTGGACTGTAACGAGATAGATCCACCAGCTCCACCTTGGGTCTGGTGAACTTGAAACATTTGGAATCTGTAGAAGGATCTGAGTATGCCCTTCAAGCATATATTGCCACTCTTGCTATTGGCTTTCATTTATTTGCTGAAACTAGTTTGGTTGCTGGAAAGTCTTCTGAAACTGCCCAGAGATCTCCTTGGTGTCAGTTGCTGCTGAACTCTCTGGACTTACAAGCCATGTGCAGAAAATATCTCTTCATTTCATTTAGTCTGGTTAGTCAAAAGAAACATTTCCCCCCTTCCCCAATGTCTTCATTGCAAGACTTTGTTAGTTTATAGTCACATTCCTCTCTCAAAAAACCCCATTCATAGGTATTTAGCTAGGAATTCACCTTTCCTCTGTGGATAAAAGCATGGTTAGCACATGCCGAGGTGTGAACGCCACCTTGGCTTAGGGCTGCAGAAGCAGCCTAGTTCTTTAGCCAAACCTGATCAGACGAAGCAATTTCCCCCCTGGTGATGGAAGTCTCACATGTTTTGCCATGCAATAAGGAGTGGCATGTTCTCTTTTTCAGGCTGACTCTGTCTTGGGAAGAGAAGGGGCTGGGGCTCAGATCTGTGAAAGAAAACACCTGTGCACAAGTAGAAAAGAACCTTTCTGCTGTTCACCAGCCCAGCAACTCCATTCAGACCACAGATGAGAATGGCAGGAGCTGGACAACCACCTGACCTGTACGCTGGCATCCTCTTCTTCCAAAGCCAGATCTCTTTCTGCATCCTTGCAATTCAGTCAATACCTTGTAGCAGTCATCTTTCAGGACATCCCTCAAAATGTACCATGAAAATGGCCACAAACCGTGAGCCTCAGAGGGGGCTATGTTTTGTTCTTCCAGCCCCCCTCTTCAAGATTTCTGCCACCAAGCCCTGTTTTGGGAGGTTTCTGCCACTGAAGCAGGGCTGGTTGGGCAGGACCTGTCCCAGGCCCATTTGCTGCCTGGCCCAGTCAAGTAATGAGAACTTCTATGGGTTTGCTGCCAGATTTCATGGCAGAGAGGAAGCTGCAGAACATGTAAATTCCTCAGTTCCTCCTGCCATGAAGGAAACTGAGAGCCAGGACAGGAGGGGCTTGGTGTGGAAAGATGGACACAGCTCTTACTGCAAGTGAGAGCTGAGTCCACCAGTGCTGCAACACTTGTCTGCTGGCCCTTGACCTGCTGCTGAAAACCTTGGCCTCAGAGCTCTGGAGAACAAGATACAAATCTGACTCCTACCTGGAGCAACATTTCGTAGAGATATTGATGTTTAGTGAGCACCAGCTTAAACTCCTCATTTTTCTGGCTGTTAATACAGCCATATATTGAAAAAGGAAGAGCCAAAAGGAGTCCGTGGAATTACCTGAAAGGAACAAAGCCCTGGGACAGCAAGCAACATTCCCAAATCCTGGCAGGGCAATAAACCCTACAAGATGAGGACACCTACACAAAGGGATAAAAACAATTATGTGCCAACTTGGCTTGAGGCAGACAGGTCTGGGAGAGGACCAGAGGAGCACAGGGTGCCCTCATTAGCCTATTTGTAGATAGAAAAATCCTGTTTGAATCCTGCGAGAATGTGACTTGGAAAAGTAATGGTTTCGTTCCTTTGTTTTTCCTTTGGACAATATCCATTTGTGGCCGGCACATAAGTCTGCCTGCAGACTGCATGACCAGATTTTGCAGCTAAGAAACTGCAAGACAGCTCTACTGCAGATACTTGTGCCCGACACGGGTGTTCTGCCCTACCAGATAAGAGCAGGACTGGAATAAAAAACCTGTAAAGCCTCGATAACATTCCCTTTATTGCCACGCTGTGCCTAAGCTGGACAGTGCCTTGGAAGCCGTGCGCTGCACACGGGCTGTGCCCTGCAGGGCTCTGCGCTGCTTCCCAGAGGCCCAAGGCTCTCCCCCCGCACAGAGGGGCCCTGCCCCAGCCCACGCAGCCCCTGCCAGCTGTCCCAGCCCACCCTGCCCGCCCTGTGCAGATGTTGTCCCCTGTGCCCTGGTGTCCCCCAGCGCCAGCTGCCCCTGACGGCAGGGCAGGAGGAGGGAGCGGGCCCCGCTTGTCCCCCTCTCCTGCCGGTGCCTTGCTGTGGAAGAGTAAAGGAGGGCTGGAAGGGCACGGCTTCCAAACGCTTCCCTCTCTTGTGCTCCTGGGCCACCAAAGCGCTCTGCCCAAAGGCCTCGGAGGGCCTACACTCGGCTTGCCACACTAAGCTCCCATTCTTCCTTCTCTAAGCCCTACAACTGACTGGTTGATGGCAGCTGTGTAGGAAATGGGGAGCAAGAGACACTTTGAAATGGAAGGAAGTCTCCTGGGGAAGCAGTGCACTTTTTCAGCACTACAATTTCAAGGTGGAGCTGGGCCTTTCAGCAATTGCATCCGTTTTCAAATGCCACCCTCTGCGTCTGAAGCGTGAGGAGCCCAGGCTAAAGGTCCTTTCAAGACACTGTGTTGTCCACCAGCGGAGGACGTGTCGGTGCTGAGTCACCAGGCAAGCAAGCTAAGGCTGCACTCATTCTTCCATGGCTGAAGAGAGCTGATTTGCAGAGGAGTAGCATGCACTTTCTTGCCTCTACCACTCAGTAATTTCTTCCCACCTTTCAAGCTGGCTCCTAGGTCTAGCTCAAGATTTGGACAGAGAAGGGAATGACTGCATCTCATTTGCATTGGCATGCAGCTATCCAAATCTCTGTGAGGAATCTTCCAGGCAGCGTGGAGCCTGAGCAAAGGTCAGTGAGACTGCGGCTTAGGACTGTTCGAAAGGGGCCTTCTTTGGGCTCCACATCTGCAGGCCACTGCAGAGCAGTGGGCCGCAGGCTGCTGCCGGAGCGCCAACACAACAAAAGTGGGGCAGCCCAAGGATCGCGGCTCCGCCCTTCTGCAGCTTCTCGGAGGGAATTTTGTCAGAGCAACAGCAAGCAGGAAGAGAGGAGCTTTGCGTCAGGGGAGAAGCCAATATCTCCCTACCACCGAGGGAGGTCAGGCCCCAGAGTCAGAGCAGAGGTCAGCAAGCAGCTACGTGCTCAAGAAGCAACTGCACGCTGCAATACTCCCAGAAATTTATTGCCTTTGCTTCTTTTGTCCCCTCAGTATCATCAAAGCACTTAGGGCTTTCAGAAGCAGCAAAGGTGCCAGCTGCAAGAAGTAGGCTTGCTTTGAATCCAAGCCTTGGGCACCAAAAGTCATGTTTGCTTTGATTTTGTGGGAGCCTGCGGGCTCAGTGCATTTTCTGACTTTGCTCTGGATGCCTTGAGCAGTGGCTTCTGGGCTGTAAGGATGGTTTCTGCTGCTTTATGACTGAGGAGAATTTTCCAGGCTTTTCTTGGGTGTCAGCTGTAGAGAAGGTTTGGTTGCTGGGCACAACTACGCAACAAAGGCGGGCGGAGCAGCTGCTATTGTGAGGTCAAGGGAGCGGTCACAGTGCTGTCACAGTGCTGTCACAGTGCTGTCAGCGCAGCGTTGTCCCTGTGCGCGCAAGGCCTGCTTGTCCAGAGCAGCTCTTGCGCTCGCTGGCTGGCCAGCTGCAGGAGGATCCTTGTGAGCAAGGAGCTCTTAGCAGACGGCCTGCAGCCCGAGAGGAGCCTTGGTTTTTCCCTCGGGTAGCACTGAGTGTGCAAACCCGCACAGCACCGCCACGATGATGGGGCAAGTGTGTGCCGTGGTTTGCACAGTATTTTCTGTTGCCTATTCTGGCTACTTCTTGACCCACCTGACACGTAAGTGAAGGTTTCTCCTGGGGCTGCCTTTTGCTTCATTCTGCTCTTTAGGCCCGAGTTGGGACTGAGTTGATTTGGGAAGAAAATTGCCATTAAGATGCCACCACTTTGGTAAAGCACCGGCCAAGAGAATCAGCTACAATGGGCGGGGGGGGGGGGGGGTGTGGGGGAGGGGTTGTCTGTAGTCGGTGGCGGGCGCAGAGTATTTGCAATGTCACCTGCAGTAGTTGTGTTGCCTCCACATGAGAGTGCGTGGCACTGGAGTCTGTCATTTCCTCAGCCTGCTGCCTCAAGCAAGACAAGCTGCAAATTGCAGAGCGGGAGAGATGCTCAGAAGTACTTGTAGAAAGTGTGTGCTTCTCTGCAGGAGGGGGGCAAAGTACCTTTTGCTGCAAATTGGGCCATTGAGAGGCCTTGGCTGTCTGCCTTGCCCCTTTACGGTGTGCCGAGGTAGCGATTGCCTTGGTGATGAAGCACAAACTCCAAAGCACTTTGCAGCCTTTGCTGCTGAAGCCAGCAGCTGTTCCTGGGCTGCTTCAGCAGAGAGGCAGCACAGCAAAGGGGCCCTTTGGGGAAGCTTTGCCAGCGTATGATCTGCAGCAACTAGATAGGAATGAGTGCATGCAATTGAGAAAAACCTTCTAAAATGCAGGGAAGAGGAAAAAGCTCCTTGAGCTGTTGGGTAGAAGAGATGCCCTGACGTCAAGAAGCAATGGCATTTCCACGACCGGCTTTCTAGTTGTGTCCTGGCACAAGAGGGCCAAAAGTAGACAGGGCCCTCCCTCCCTCCCTGTTGAGTGTTCTCCTTGCTCTCTTGTTTGCTGTGGGAAAGAACTGCTGCTCCTGGAGTGGGGTTTGGCAGAGAGCAATGCTCTCTGCTGGGACAGACTCGTCCTGTGGCAGTCCCCAGCACAGGCACCTTTCTAAGGGCATCTGCTTCCTTTTCCCTTGCTCGCTGCAGGTCACCTGACGCGCGGATGGAGACAAGCCAGTCCTTCGGTGAGTGGCAAAGGATCCTCGGACATTGCTGCCGCCAATGTGGGAGAATTGTGCAGCAAGCTGTGAGCTTGGCCTCTTGCACTAGAGTGTAGAGTGGCAGCGGGGGAGGCTGAAAGCAAGCCCAACTTGGTGTTGGCATCAGCAGGAGCAAAGGGAGCACTGGCTCTTTGCTAATTGCCCAAGGAAGAGCCTTTCAAGGGATGAAAGCCAAGTGTGGCAGCCTGACCTGGGTTAGGCCACAGGGGTCAAAATCTAGGAAGTGATCTGTGCTGCAGGAAGCAATACAATTTCCTTCCTGCGAGAGAGAGCCAATAATCAGGTAGTTTTAAGGATTGATAGGTAGGTAAACCAATTAAAAAGTTGATCCGCCTTCAAGGAAAAAAACCATATATAAGCAGAGACTCTCTGAAGCTCTTCCTCTTTGGACCTGCTGCTGCTGTGTAGAGAGGAGCAGCTCCTGCTTCTCTCGCTGAGTGACCCCACCACCTCCCTTCACAGGAGAGGGATGAGAGAGGAAAGAAAATTTCATGGCAACCCGTGCACTGCAGCGGCGAGCGAGAGCATGGGGAGAAAGCATTGGGAGTACAGCAGATCCAGCTCAGCTGGTGTGTCAGCTACACGAGAGAGAGAGGCAGGCCAGGCAAGGACCAGGCCAGACTCCATCCAGCTCAGGCCAGGCCCTGCCCTGTCACCCCAGGCCCAGATGGCCCCAGCAGGCTGAGCCAGCTTGGCAGAGCCAGGCAGAGACTCTTGAGAGCGTCTGGCATCCAGCTCGGACCTGTTCAAGCAGCCTGGCAAAGAGCACGTGATCCTCACACTGCCGGAGAGAGAGAGACAGAGATTAACTCTCTCCATGCCTGGCCTAAACTCACAGACACCCATCCTTCCTCGCAGAGAGAGGAACGAGTGAGGACATCTACATAGTGCAGCGCAGAGAGTTTACAGTCAGTGAGGAAAGCAGAACTGATACTTACAAGGAGGTGCATGGGAAGTTGCTTAAAGAGTGAAGCTGAAAACTCTTTTGGAGAACCATGGTTGGGGACTGAGCTAATAAATTCTCTGTAATATATGAAGATATAGTCCAAAGGGGGATGTGAGGTTCTTATTGCAGCCAATGAACTGAATTACCTAAGTACAGACAAGTAAGTGTTGAAAAAGTACAGCTTGATGAGAAACTAGAACCAAGAGAGAGGAGAGGCTGTGACCCAGAGCCCTGGTCCCAGGGAGAATGCTAGAGAACCTGAGTTGTCAGGAGAACCTGGGTTGCTAAGCACAGAAGAAGGGATTTTCTTTGTTGCTGCAATTGAACTGGGCATCCTTAAAACAGGTACCCTGTGGACTGTTCATAACCCACCATAGTGGCTGTGGGAAGGCTACTGGTGTGGGAGGGATCAACCATTAAGCTGGTCTTTGCTCCGGGCGGCTGCTGATGGTGAGGCAGAAGACCCATAAAAACTGTATTTTTCTTACAGAAAATCCATGGTGTAAGCAAAAGAAACGTCTCTCCTTAAATAAACTAGAACAAGAGATGTTTCTCAGGCGGTAAACTGACTAGAGGTTGAAGTGTTGTCTTTCGTATGTTGTCAGGGAGAATGAAACGGAGAGGTTGGGAAGGAGGGGTGGTCTGAAAAGTTTGTTCTGGTTTTTCTTAGGTTTTTTTTCTTTTCCCTTTGCCTTAAGTATATTAATAAAACATCTTTGTACTTTATAAAGTTTGAGCCTGCTTTGCCTACTCCTAATCCTCATCTCACAACAAACAATCAAGTAAATTAAAGTAAGTATGCTGGCATTTAGCCACAAACCTGAATAGGCGAACTGAAACCACTACATTCAATGGTGTTTCTGCCCGGTTTCGAACCAAATAATGGGCAAATTCATGAGAGTTTGAGAAAAGGATTGATTAGGAGAAATAATAGGCAAAGCATGCATTAGAATACAAGATAAAGTAAATGATAGTAGAAACTGTGTATTGTAGTAGTCATATAAAGTCTAGAGGTGGAGGTTTGTGTAAGAAGCTTCTGTTTAGTTTAGTAGTTTTTCTTATTCTAAGTAAAGATTGTATGATTGATGTAATTTTGATAATAAGTCTTATATATGGTTTTTCCTGAAGGCGAGAGGTGGAATGTCCTGGGTTAGGCCAGAGGGGTCAAAATCTAGGAAGTGATCTGTGCTGCAGGAAGCAATACAATTTCCTTCCTGCGAGAGAGAGCCAATGATCAGGTAGTTTTAAGGATTGATAGGTAGGTAAACCAATTAAAAAGTTGATCCGCCTTCGAGGAAAAAAACCATATATAAGCAGAGACTCTCTGACGCTCTTCCTCTTTGGACCTGCTGCTGCTGTGTAGAGAGGAGCAGCTCCTGCTTCTCTCACTGGTAAGGCCCCCCCCACCTCCTTCCGAAGGAGGGATGGGGGGGGGAAGGGAGGTTTTATGGCAGCCGTGCCGCTGCAGCCGGGCAGGCATGGGGGAGGAAACGATTGGAATTTTCAGCAGATCCAGCTCAGCTGGTGTGTCAGCTACACGAGAGAGAGAGGCAGGCCAGGCAAGGACCAGGCCAGACTCCATCCAGCTCAGGCCAGGCCCTGCCCTGTCACCCCAGGCCCAGATGGCCCCAGCAGGCTGAGCCAGCTCCGCAGAGCCAGGCAGAGACTCTTGAGAGCGTCTGGCATCCAGCTCGGACCTGTTCAAGCAGCCCGGCAAAGAGCACGTGATCCTCACACTGCCGGAGAGAGAGAGAGACAGAGATTAAC